>CM038794.1:157967706-158500717 GCA_021764765.1 Vicia sativa
TGATTAACAAAAAAATCTCATTATGGATCTCTTAATAAGATGTAAACTAATAAATTTTATTATTTTTTTTATAAAGATAGTTTCAAATATTTTATTATAGATTTTTTATTATCTAATATATCAACTTACGATAATTTTTAAAATTTTAAAAATTATGACTTCTAAAAACTCTGCAAGTTAACATCCCATTGTTATAATATTGTAATTTTAAAATTAAATATTCAATTAAAATAATTTATAACTATATATTCAAAATTATATTTAAATTACAATAATAATAAACTATGAATACAAATCAATAAAATTGAAAAAGTTGTAATTTATTCACATTCACGATCATAATCCATAGTAGAAAATAATTGGTTTCCATCATTAACTATTGACTCTTAAATATAAAATCCATCTCCTTCACAAATTTTCTACCACTAAATCATTAAATTCATTTTTATATATGAACCATACATATCAACAAAGTAAACAACAACATAATTAACAACATAATTAATATGACCCTTTATGAGATCTTCATGCATTAGTAGTACTTGTCATTGATTGTTAAAAAATATATTAAAAAGTTATTTAAAAAAAATGATAAAAGCATGAATTTATATATATAGCAATTGAAAAAAATTAAAGCATAGATAATACATTGTGTAATATATTGTGCAATAAAATAAAATAGAAGATAGATATTATATGATGGAACTCATATAGAATTGCATAAATATTTTTATACTTTTTAGTGTATGGTTCTTACTCCATGAGTTAGACTTATTGTATAATAGGTCTATGAGTTACTAGGCTTTCCATTATTAGTAAATCATCTTATCCATAGGTTATGGTTATATATATATATATATATAGTGGCTATGAGAGAGTGTAAAGATATGAGGAAAACTCTATTTTGTAATAGAAATTACAGATCACTCGTTCGAACTTGACCCTTTCTTTCAGTGGACAATCTTGCTTTCATCCCTTCCATTGATAATGCAAACTTGACATAAGTTTAACATTGTAACCTCAAGTTTTATTTTGAGTTTTATTTAATTTTTGGTTTATTTCTTAAATATTTATTGAATATTTTAATATTATATTATTACGGACCACTTGAGCCTTTGTCAGACATGTAACACCCATTTCTACTCGGCAAATATAATAAAATCAGTTTCAAAATTTCAACAAACAAATAGGATGTCACATTTTCAAATTAAACAACAACATAATTCGCATTTAACACATAGTTATATAACACATCTCATTAGGATGAAAGAGTTAATAACACATTTATTCTCAAAACATAAATCAACTTTATTTCTTTAAAAACAACGCGCCAGTTCTTAACATAAACTCAAATTAATCATATCATTTTCTCAACATAAAACAACAAAACCAAAACAAACTTCTCAAGAAACAACTTTAATTCAAATTAGTAGCAACAAAATAAAACAAGGCGTTCACCCCACAGGTGCTACGTATCGGAGAACAACTTTGACTCGAACTAACGACAACTAAATTTTCACTCTTGATGCACATGTATTGCGTAGAGCAACACCACAGCAGAGGTGAGATATCTACCAATATAAACAACAAAATATAGCAGCAACATAATATCAACAACTTCGTCGTCACAAAAAACACCACAATTATTAATTATTACAAGCGCTAATTTTCTATCTACTAGTCTCTTATATTTATTTTCTACTATTAAATTAATTCTTCTATTATCTTGCCAAATTAAATAAACAATTACTACCTTTCACTAAATTCATCTCTCTTGCTACAATATCTTGTCTTTTTTACCACCAATTACTGTTTATCTATATCGATCTTTTTACCACCAATTCTGCTATTTATCTTGGCTATTTCTATGTATTTTTTGTCACGCCACAAAAGCAAATTCTTGATATCAATTACGTACATTGTCTGCTACAATGTATTATTTCCTTGATAAATATCCTTCTACTATTTTGGGTTGAATCTTTTGTTTTAATCAATATCAGTTACTAATTTGTTCTAATTATACTCTACAATTCACCATCTTCTTTTCTGTTGAAGCATCGTCACCTACGAGATAATTATGTTACTAGCGATTCATGAATTTAATTAATTAGATTATCACCAAAATATGCATGCTAATTTTAATTCTGATCTAAAAAATAGCGTAATTTATTTTTATACATACAAGAAATATATTAATGAAATTCTTTTCATATTTTGTATTAAGTAGTATCATGACTCTACTCACACACCTTAAAGTCTTTCATATGTAGTTGGTTATCTATTGTATAAATTTCTTTTGTTGACAAAATTGATCTTGTGTTGCATTAACTCATAAACACTATGATATAACTATATGAAAAAGATAAATGCTTATTTAAAACAAATAACATGCAAAATATATATTTTCAACCTCTCACAAAAATAAGATCACATGTATTAATTATGAAGTTGTGTAGATAACATACGAGTTATGAATTTCTTCGTAATAGTAAAATAAAAGTATGTAAGTGTAATCCTCTATATATAAACATATATTTTCTTACTTTTAGGGTCTTGTAGTAGTTTTCTTTTTTTTTTGGTAAAAATGTAGTAGATTTTTAATAACACTTCTTTTACAAAAGTTTCTACAAATATTTTTTCTTTGTCTATAATTAACTTTTTTTACTATAACTAGAAAGTATAGTTAAGGAATATAGATTTTCTACACTTTTCAGTTTTGATTTTCCATTCTTTAGTGTTGAAATTTTCCTTGATGATAAATTAGTTTTCATTAAATTTTATATAATATAGCTTCTTCTACAAAATTTTCCTCTAAAATATTTAACAATTAATAATGATAATTAATTACTTAAGGAAAAACTTTACAAAATAATTAATTAATTAATTAAGGAAAAAATATAAAAGAAAATATATAGTCATGATACTTAAAAAAATTTTTACTAAAATAAAAACCATTATAATTACTATGTTTCTAATAAATTAATTAAATAAAAAATTAATTAATATATATATATATATATATATATATAATTTTAAATTTAAATAAAATAAATATTACACATTATATAAATTTCAATTTAAAGGGTGATAATACCATCTATCTTTATATAAATTTGATACAAATTATTGATCATCAATTAGTTGATTTATTGATAATTAACATTGAACTTTACGGAAGGACTAAGGTTCAATTATCCATCATGATTAACAAAAAAATCTCATTATGGATCTCTTAATAAGATGTAAACTAATAAATTTTATTATTTTTTTTATAAAGATAGTTTCAAATATTTTATTATAGATTTTTTATTATCTAATATTATCAACTTACGATAATTTTTAAAATTTTAAAATTATGACTTCTAAAAAACTCACAAGTTAACATCCCATTGTTATAATATTGTAATTTTAAAATTAAATATTCAATTAAAATAATTTATAACTATATATTCAAAATTATATTTAAATTACAATAATAATAAACTATGAATACAAATCAATAAAATTGAAAAGTTGTAGTTACTATTCACCGCATCATAATCCATAGTAGAAAAGTAATTGGTTTACCATCATTAACTATTGACTCTTAAATATAAAATCCATCTCCTTCACAAATTTTCTACCACTAAATCATTAAATTCATGCCTTATATGAACCATACATATCAACAAAGTAAACAACAACATAATTAACAACATAATTAATATGACCCTTTATACGAGATCTTCATGCATTAGTAGTACTTGTCATTGATTGTTAAAAATATATTAAAAGTTATTTAAAAATGATAAAAGCATGAATTTATATGTCTATAGCAATTGAAAAATTTAAAAATAGCATAGATAATACATTGTGTAATATATTGTGCAATAAAATAAAATAGAAGATAGATATTATATGATAAGGTACTCATATAGGTGCATAAATATTAGTTATACTTATTAGTGTATCGGTTCTTACGCTCACATAGTTAGACTTATTGTATAATAGGTCTATGAGTTACTAGGCTTTCCATTATTAGTAAATCATCTTATCCATGAGTTATGGTTATATATATAGGTGGCTATGAGAGTGTAAAGATATGAGGTAAAACTCTATTTTGTAATAGAAATTACGAATCACTTTCGTTCGAACTTGACCCTTTCTTTCAAAATTAGGACAATCTTGCTTTCATCCTTCCATTGATAATGCAAACTTGACATAAGTTTAACATTGTAACACTCCAGTTTTATTTTGAGTTTATTTAATTTTGGTTTATTTCTTAAATATTTATTGAATATTTTAATAATTATTATTATTATTACGGACCACTGGCGTCATCGGGCATGTAACACCCATTTCTACCGGCAAATATAATTAAAATCGGTTTCAAAATTTCAACAAACAAATAGGATGTCACATTTTCAAATTAAACAACAACATATGATGCATTTAACACATAGTTATATAACATCTCATTAGGATGAAAGATTAATAACTTTGTTTATTCTCAAAACATAAATCAACTTTATTTCTTTAAAAACAACATCCAGTTCTTATAAACTCCAAATTAATCATAGTTTTGCTCAACATAAAACAACTAAACCAAAACAAACTTCTCGAAACAACTTTAATTCAAATTAGTAGCAACAAAATAAAACAAAATTTCACCACGGGTGCTACGTGTCGGAGAGACAACAGAGCTCGAACTAACGACAACTAAATTTTCACTCTTGTGCTTGCATGTTACCCACGTAGAGCAACACCAGCGGAGAGGTGAGATATCTACCAATATAAACAACAATATAGCAGCAACATAATAACAACAACTTATAAATCGTCACAAACAAACACCACAATTATTAATTATTAAAATTTGCTAATTTTCTATCTACTAGTCTCTTATATTTATTTTCTACTATTAAATTAATTCTTACATTATCTTAAATTAAATAAACCAATTACTACTCCTTTCACTAAATTCATCTCTCTTACAATATCGATCTTTTTACCACCAATTACCTTATTTATCTATATCTTGATCTTTTACCAATTACATTTATCTTGACTATTTCTCGTGTATTTGTCACGCACCAAATTTAGCGATATCAACAAAATACATACATACTTGCTACAATGTATTATTTCCTTGATAAATATCCTTCTACTATTTTGGGTTGAATCTTTTGTTTTAATCAATAAGTTACTAATTTAGCTACTAATTATATTCTACAATTCACCATCTTCTTTTCTACTTGAAGCATCCGTCACCCTGAGATAATTATGTTACTAGCTGCAATTTAATTAATTCGGTATCTACCAAAATATGTATGCATCACCTAATTTGAATTCTGATCTAAAAAAATAACACGTAATTTATTTTTATACATACAAAATATATTAATGAAATTCTTTTCATATTTTGTATTAAGTAGTATCATGACTCTACTCACACACTTAAAGTCTTTCATATGTAGTTGGTTATCTATTGTATAAATTTCTTTTGTTGACAAAAATTGATCTTGTGAAATGCATTAACTCATAAACACTATGTGATATAACTATATGAAAAGATAAAGCTTGTTTAAAACAAATAACATGCAAAATATGTATTTTTTCAACCCTCACACAAAATAAGATCACATGTATTAATTATGAAGTTGTGTAGATAACATACGAGTTATGAATTTCTTCGTAATAATAAAATAAAAGTATGTAAGTGTAATCCTCTATATATAAACATATATTTTCTTACTTTTAGTATCTTGTAGTAGTTTTCTTTTTTTTTTGGTAAAAATGTAGTAGATTTTTTATTAACACTTCTTTTACAAAAGTTTCTACAAATATTTTTTTTCTTTGTCTATAATTAACTTTTTTTTTACTATTACTAGAAAGTTTAGTTAAGGAATATAGATTTTTCTACACTTTTTCAGTTTTGATTTTCCATTCTTTAGTGTTGAAATTTTCCTTGATGATAAATTAGTTTTTCATTAAATTTTATATAATATAGCTTCTTCTACAAAATTTTCCTCTAAAATATTTAACAATTAATAATGATAATTAATTACTTAAGGAAAAACTTTACAAAATAATTAATTAATTAATTAATTAAGGAAAAAATATAAAAGAAAATATATAGTCATGATACTTAAAAAAATTTTTGCTAAAATAAAAACCATTTATAATTACTATGTTTCTAATAAATTAATTAAATAAAAAAATTAATTAATGATATATATATATATATATATAATTTTAAATTTAAATAAAATAAATATTACACATTATATAAGAATTTCAATTTAAAGGGTGATAATACCATCTATCTTTACATAAATTTGATACAAATTATTGATCATCAATTAGTTGATTTATTGATAATTAACATTGAACTTTACAGGAAGGACTAAGGTTCCAGTATCCATCATGATTAACACAAAAAAATCTCATTATGGATCTCTTAATAAGATGTAAACTAATAAATTTTATTATTTTTTATTTATAAAGATAGTTTCAAATATTTTATTATAGATTTTTTATTATCTAATATTATCAACTTACGATAATTTTTTAAAATTTTAAAAATTGTGACTTCTAAAAAAACTCACAAGTTAACATCCCATTGTTATAATATTGTAATTTTAAAAATTAAATATTCAATTAAAATAATTTATAACTATATATTCAAAATTATATTTAAATTACAATAATAATAAACTATGAATACAAATCCAATAAAATTGAAAAAGTTGTAGTTACTATTCACATTCACGATCATAATCCATAGTAGAAAAGTAATTGGTTTACCATCATTAACTATTGACTCTTAAATATAAAATCCATCTCCTTCACAAATTTTCTACCACTAAATCATTAAATTCATGCCTTATATGAACCATACATATCAACAAAGTAAACAACAACATAATTAACAACATAATTAATATGACCCTTTATACGAGATCTTCATGCATTAGTAGTACTTGTCATTGATTGTTAAAAAAATATATTAAAAAGTTATTTAAAAAAATGATAAAAGCATGAATTTATATGTCTATAGCAATTGAAAAACTTTAAAAATAGCATAGATAATACATTGTGTAATATATTGTGCAATAAAATAAAATAGAAGAGATAGATATTATATGATAAGGTACTCATATAGGGTGCATAAATATTAGTTATACTTATTAGTGTGTCTGGTTCTTCTGCTCACATAGTTAGACTTATTGTATAATAGGTCTATGAGTTACTAGGCTTTCCATTATTAGTAAATCATCTTATCCATAGAGTTATGGTTATATATATATATATATATATATATATATATATATATAGGCTATGAGAGAGTGTAAAGATATGAGGTAAAACTCTATTTTGTAATAGAAATTCTGAATCACTCGTTCCAGAACTTCTGACCCTTTCTTTCCAGAAATTCGGACAATCTTGCTTTCATCCCTTCCATTGATAATGCAAACTTGACATAAGTTTAACATTGTAACACTCCAGGTTTTATTTTGAGTTTTATTTAATTTTTGGTTTATTTCTTAAATATTTATTGAATATTTTAATAATTATTATTATTATTCTGGACCACCTGAACGTCTGTCGGGCATGTAACACCCCATTTCTACTCGGCAAATATAATTAAAATCAGAGTTTCAAAATTTCAACAAACAAATAGGATGTCACATTTTCAAATTAAACAACAACATAACAGTCGCATTTAACACATAGTTATATAACACATCTCATTAGGATGAGCATTAATAACTGTTTATTCTCAAAACATAAATCAACTTTATTTCTTTAAAAACAACGCATCGGATTCTTAACATAAACTCCAAATTAATCATAGCATTTTGCTCAACATAAAACAACTAAACCAAAACAAACTTCTCAAAGGAAACAACTTTAATTCAAATTAGTAGCAACAAAATAAAACAAGGCGTTCACCCCCCTGAGTGCTACGTATCGGAGACAACACCGACTCGAACTAACGACAACTAAATTTTCACTCTTCAGTACTTGCATGTTACCCACGTAGAGGCAACACCACAACAGAAGAGGTGAGATATCTACCAATATAAACAACAAAATATAGCAGCAACATAATAACAACAACTTCGCAAATACGTCACAAACAAACACCACAATTATTAATTATTACAAGACTGCTAATTTTCTATCTACTAGTCTCTTATATTTATTTTTCTACTATTAAATTAATTCTTCTATTATACTGCCAAATTAAATAAACCAATTACTACTCCTTTCACTAAATTCATCTACTGCTACAATATACTGATCTTTTTACCACCAATTCTGCTATTTATCTATATACTGATCTTTTTACCACCAATTTGCTATTTATCTTCGGCTATTTCCACGTGTATTTTGTACTGCCACCAAAAGCAAATTCTGCTGATATCAATTACGTACATACATACTGCTACAATGTATTATTTCCTTGATAAATATCCTTCTACTATTTTGGGTTGAATCTTTTGTTTTAATCAATACTCAGATTACTAATTTAGCTGCTAATTATACTCTACAATTCACCATCTTCTTTTACTGCTGAAGCATCACGTCACCTACGAGATAATTATGTTACTAGCAGTCTGCAATTTAATTAATTCAGGTATCTACCAAAATATGTATGCATCACCTAATTTGAATTCTGATCTAAAAAAAGTGACGTAATTTATTTTATACATAAAAGAAATATATTAATGAAATTCTTTTCATATTTTGTATTAAGTAGTATCATGACTCTACTCACACACCTTAAAGTCTTTCATATGTAGTTGGTTATCTATTGTATAAATTTCTTTTGTTGACAAAAATTGATCTTGTGAATCTGCATTAACTCATAAACACTATGTGATATAACTATATGAAAAAGATAAATGCTTGTTTAAAACAAATAACATGCAAAATATGTATTTTTTCAACCCTCACACAAAATAAGATCACATGTATTAATTATGAAGTTGTGTAGATAACATACGAGTTATGAATTTCTTCGTAATAGTAAAATAAAAGTATGTAAGTGTAATCCTCTATATATAAACATATATTTTCTTACTTTTAGTATCTTGTAGTAGTTTTCTTTTTTTTTTGGTAAAAATGTAGTAGATTTTTTATTAACACTTCTTTTACAAAAGTTTCTACAAATATTTTTTTTCTTTGTCTATAATTAACTTTTTTTTTACTATAACTAGAAAGTATAGTTAAGGAATATAGATTTTTCTACACTTTTTCAGTTTTGATTTTCCATTCTTTAGTGTTGAAATTTTCCTTGATGATAAATTAGTTTTTCATTAAATTTTATATAATATAGCTTCTTCTACAAAATTTTCCTCTAAAATATTTAACAATTAATAATGATAATTAATTACTTAAGGAAAAACTTTACAAAATAATTAATTAATTAATTAAGGAAAAAATATAAAAGAAAATATATAGTCATGTTACTTAAAAACAAATTTACTAAAATAAAAACCATTTATAATTACTATGTTTCTAATAAATTAATTAAATAAAAAAATTAATTAATGATATATATATATATATAATTTTAAATTTAAATAAAATAAATATTACACATTATATAAGAATTTCAATTTAAAGGGTGATAATACCATCTATCTTTATATAAATTTGATACAAATTATTGATCATCAATTAGTTGATTTATTGATAATTAACATTGAACTTTACAGGAAGGACTAAGGTTCCAGTATCCATCATGATTAACACAAAAAAATCTCATTATGGATCTCTTAATAAGATGTAAACTAATAAATTTTATTATTTTTTATTTATAAAGATAGTTTCAAATATTTTATTATAGATTTTTTATTATCTAATATTATCAACTTACGATAATTTTTTAAAATTTTAAAAATTATGACTTCTAAAAAAACTCACAAGTTAACATCCCATTGTTATAATATTGTAATTTTAAAAATTAAATATTCAATTAAAATAATTTATAACTATATATTCAAAATTATATTTAAATTACAATAATAATAAACTATGAATACAAATCCAATAAAATTGAAAAAGTTCTAGTTACTATTCACATTCACGATCATAATCCATAGTAGAAAAGTAATTGGTTTACCATCATTAACTATTGACTCTTAAATATAAAATCCATTTCCTTCACAAATTTTCTACCACTAAATCATTAAATTCATGCCTTATATGAACCATACATATCAGCAAAGTAAACAACAACATAATTAACAACATAATTAATATGACCCTTTATACGAGATCTTCATGCATTAGTAGTGATTGTTAAAAAAATATATTAAAAAGTTATTTAAAAAAATGATAAAAGCATGAATTTATATGTCTATAGCAATTGAAAAAATTTAAAAATAGCATAGATAATACATTGTGTAATATATTGTGCAATAAAATAAAATAGAAGAGATAGATATTATATGATAAGGTACTCATATAGGGTGCATAAATATTAGTTATACTTATTAGTGTGTCTGGTTCTTCTGCTCACATAGTTAGACTTATTGTATAATAGGTCTATGAGTTACTAGGCTTTCCATTATTAGTAAATCATCTTATCCATAGAGTTATGGTTATATATATATATATATATATATATATATATATATATATATATATGGCTATGAGAGAGTGTAAAGATATGAGGTAAAACTCTATTTTGTAATAGAAATTCTGAATCACTCGTTCCAGAACTTCTGACCCTTTCTTTCCAGAAATTCGGACAATCTTGCTTTCATCCCTTCCATTGATAATGCAAACTTGACATAAGTTTAACATTGTAACACTCCAGGTTTTATTTTGAGTTTTATTTAATTTTTGGTTTATTTCTTAAATATTTATTGAATATTTTAATAATTATTATTATTATTCTGGACCACCTGAACGTCTGTCGGGCATGTAACACCCCATTTCTACTCGGCAAATATAATTAAAATCAGAGTTTCAAAATTTCAACAAACAAATAGGATGTCACATTTTCAAATTAAACAACAACATAACAGTCGCATTTAACACATAGTTATATAACACATCTCGTTAGGATGAACAGTTAATAACCTGTTTATTCTCAAAACATAAATCAACTTTATTTCTTTAAAAACAACGCATCGGATTCTTAACATAAACTCCAAATTAATCATAGCATTTTGCTCAACATAAAACAACTAAACCAAAACAAACTTCTCAAAGGAAACAACTTTAATTCAAATTAGTAGCAACAAAATAAAACAAGGCGTTCACCCACAGGTGCTACGTATCGGAGAGACAACACCGACTCGAACTAACGACAACTAAATTTTCACTCTTGATACTTGCATGTTACCCACGTGAAACACCACAGAAGAGGTGAGATATCTACCAATATAAACAACAAAATATAGCGCAACATAATAACAACAACCGCCGTCGTCACAAACAAACACCACAATTATTAATTATTACAATTGCTAATTTTCTATCTACTAGTCTCTTATATTTATTTTTCTACTATTAAATTAATTCTTCTATTATACTGCCAAATTAAATAAACCAATTACTACTCCTTTCACTAAATTCATCTACTGCTACAATATACTGATCTTTTTACCACCAATTCTGCTATTTATCTATATACTGATCTTTTTACCACCAATTTTGCTATTTATCTTCGGCTATTTCTACGTGTATTTTGTACTGCCACCAAAAGCAAATTCTGCTGATATCAATTACGTACATACATACTGCTACAATGTATTATTTCCTTCATAAATATCCTTCTACTATTTTGGGTTGAATCTTTTGTTTTAATCAATACTCAGATTACTAATTTAGCTACTAATTATACTCTACAATTCACCATCTTCTTTTACTGCTGAAGCATCACGTCACCTACGAGATAATTATGTTACTAGCAGTCTGCAATTTAATTAATTCAGGTATCTACCAAAATATGTATGCATCACCTAATTGGAATTTACGATCTAAAAAAAGTAACGACGTAATTTATTTTTATACATACAAGAAATATATTAATGAAATTCTTTTCATATTTTGTATTAAGTAGTATCATGACTCTACTCACACACCTTAAAGTCTTTCATATGTAGTTGGTTATCTATTGTATAAATTTCTTTTGTTGACAAAAATTGATCTTGTGAAACTGCATTAACTCATAAACACTATGTGATATAACTATATGAAAAAGATAAATGCTTGTTTAAAACAAATAACATGCAAAATATGTATTTTTTCAACCCTCACACAAAATAAGATCACATGTATTAATTATGAAGTTGTGTAGATAACATACGAGTTATGAATTTCTTCGTAATAGTAAAATAAAAGTATGTAAGTGTAATCCTCTATATATAAACATATATTTTCTTACTTTTAGTATCTTGTAGTAGTTTTCTTTTTTTTTTGGTAAAAATGTAGTAGATTTTTTATTAACACTTCTTTTACAAAAGTTTCTACAAATATTTTTTTTCTTTGTCTATAATTAACTTTTTTTTTACTATAACTAGAAAGTATAGTTAAGGAATATAGATTTTTCTACACTTTTTCAGTTTTGATTTTCCATTCTTTAGTGTTGAAATTTTCCTTGATGATAAATTAGTTTCTTCATTAAATTTTATATAATATAGCTTCTTC
Organism: Vicia sativa; assembly: GCA_021764765.1. Classification (NCBI taxonomy): domain Eukaryota; kingdom Viridiplantae; phylum Streptophyta; class Magnoliopsida; order Fabales; family Fabaceae; genus Vicia; species Vicia sativa. Next base: position 157,980,358 of record CM038794.1, read on the forward strand.
TACAAAATTTTCCTCTAAAATATTTAACAATTAATAATGATAATTAATTACTTAAGGAAAAACTTTACAAAATAATTAATTAATTAATTAAGGAAAACATATAAAAGAAAATATATAGTCATGTTACTTAAAAAAAAATTTACTAAAATAAAAACCATTTATAATTACTATGTTTCTAATAAATTAATTAAATAAAAAAATTAATTAATGATATATATATATATATATATATATATATATATATATATATATTTTAAATTTAAATAAAATAAATATTACACATTATATAAGAATTTCAATTTAAAGGGTGATAATACCATCTATCTTTATATAAATTTGATACAAATTATTGATCATCAATTAGTTGATTTATTGATAATTAACATTGAACTTTACAGGAAGGACTAAGGTTCCAGTATCCATCATGATTAACACAAAAAAATCTCATTATGGATCTCTTAATAAGATGTAAACTAATAAATTTTATTATTTTTTATTTATAAAGATAGTTTCAAATATTTTATTATAGATTTTTATATTATCTAATATTATCAACTTACGATAATTTTTTAAAATTTTAAAAATTATGACTTCTAAAAAAACTCACAAGTTAACATCCCATTGTTATAATATTGTAATTTTAAAAATTAAATATTCAATTAAAATAAGTTATAACTATATATTCAAAATTATATTTAAATTACAATAATAATAAACTATGAATACAAATCCAATAAAATTGAAAAAGTTGTAGTTACTATTCACATTCACGATCATAATCCATAGTAGCAAAGTAATTGGTTTAGCATCATTAACTATTGACTCTTAAATATAAAATCCATCTCCTTCACAAATTTTCTACCACTAAATCATTAAATTCATGCCTTATATGAACCATACATATCAACAAAGTAAACAACAACATAATTAATATGACCCTTTATTCCATATCTTCATGCATTAGTAGTACTTGTCATTGATTGTTAAAAAAATATATTAAAAAGTTATTTAAAAAAATGATAAAAGCATGAATTTATATGTCTATAGCAATTGAAAAAAATTAAAAATAGCATAGATAATATATTGTGTAATATATTGTGCAATAAAATAAAATAAAATAGAAGAGATAGATGTTATATGATAAGGTACTCATATAGGGTCCATAGATATTCTTTACACTTATTAGCGTATCTGGTTCTTCTGCTCACATAGTTAGACTTATTGTATAATAGGTCTATGAGTTACTAGGCTTTCCATTATTAGTAAATCATCTTATCCATAGAGTTATGGTTATATATATAGGTGGCTATGAGAGAGTGTAAAGATATGAGGTAAAACTCTATTTTATAATAGAAATTCTGAATCACTCGTTCCAGAACTTCTGACCCTTTCTTTCCAGAAATTCGGACAATCTTGCTTTCATCCCTTCCATTGATAATGCAAACTTGACATAAGTTTAACATTGTAACACTCCAAGTTTTATTTTGAGTTTTATTTAATTTTTGGTTTATTTCTTAAATATTTATTGAATATTTTGATAATTATTATTATTATTCTGGACCACCTGAACGTCTGTCGGGCATGTAACACCCCATTTCTACTCGGCATATATAGTTAAAATCAGAGTTTCAAAATTTTAACAAACAAATAGGATGTCACATTTTCAAATTAAATAACAACATAACAGTCGCATTTAACACATAGAAATATAACACATCTCATTAGGATGAACAGTTAATAACCTGTTTATTCTCAAAACGTAAATCAACTTTATTTCTTTAAAAACAATGCATCGGATTCTTAACATAAACTCCAAATTAATCATAGCATTTTGCTCAACATAAAACAACTAAACCAAAACAAACTTCTCAAAGGAAACAACTTTAATTCAAATTAATAGCAACAAAATAAAACAAGCGTTCACCCCACAGTGCTACGTATCGGAGAGACAACACCGACTCGAACTAACGACAACTAAATTTTCACTCTTGATGCTTGCATGTTACCGTGAGGCAACACCACAACAAAAGAGGTGAGATATCTACCAATATAAACAACAAAATATAGCAGCAACATAATAACAACAACTTCGCAAATACGTCACAAACAAACACCACAATTATTAATTATTACAAGACTGCTAATTTTCTTTCTACTAGTCTCTTATATTTATTTTTCTACTATTAAATTAATTCTGCTATTATACTGCGAAATTAAATAAACCAATTACTACTCCTTTCACTAAATTCGTCTACTGCTACAATATACTGATCTTTTTACCACCAATTCTATTATTTATCTATATACTGATCTTTTTACCACCAATTCTGCTATTTATCTCGACTATTTCTCGTGTATTTTGTCTGCCAAAAGCAAATTACGATATCAATTACGTATATACATACTGCTACAATGTATTATTTCCTTGATAAATATCCTTCTACTATTTTGGGTTGAATCTTTTATTTTAATCAATACTCAGATTACTAATTTAGCTGCTAATTGTACTCTACAAATCACCATCTTCTTTTCTTTTGAAGCATCCGTCACCTACGAGATAATTATGTTACTAGCAGTCTGCAATTTAATTAATTCAGGTATCTACCAAAATATGTATGCATCACCTAATAATTATATGTATTAATACATAAAAAAAACAAAATATAAGAACATGAAACAAGTAGCCCCCGCCTTGGAAAATAAGGGACGAGCGTCCCCTGTCCTATGCACCTAGGGCATTTGCCCCTCCCTCTACACCATGAGGGCGCCCACCCCTTGTCATAGTGGCCCCTTCCACCAAAAGTCTTCATGGCCACCATGTGGTGTCCTCCTCATACCGTACCTGCAATTTTTTTTCGTATTCTTGCGTATTTTTCAAATCTGATTCAATTCCGTCATTCGTCATAGATTAAACAATTAAATCTCAATGTATCACTTGATTCAAGAATTATTTGCAGCAACAATTCAATCGCACAATCAATCAACAACAGAAATATTTCACACAACAACATATAAAATTCATCGTTTTGCAACATAAATCACACACAAATAAAACGAGATAATTTTCTACGAATCTAATCCCGATATATCATTCATCATAAAGTCATTTATAGAGTTAGAACCCCACCATTTCCTTAGATTTAATGGTCGCTCTAACTCCGATCGAATTCCTAATTTCCGGACCGACACTTCTCGTATCCTCTCTTCCAAACCCTTGTGCTTCCAATTCCTTGTTCTTGCTTTGCTTTCCACGTATCCCTATTATCATACTTATACTTCCTTTTTATAACTATAATAATAATCCAATTTAAATCTTTGTCTTAATTGGCTCAATTCTACACATCCATTTCTACTACTACTAACACCAAATAGGCCCAAATAAAATAATCATTAATCTATACTTATTTCTAATATTATTTCCAATAATATTCTACAACTAAAATTAATTCATCCCTAAATTAATTCCAACTTCCCATAATCCATGATCCGTGCATCTTCATGCACATTCTTCTACTATTATACTTAGGCATTTCCTTAGTTTATTTCTTTAGTTTCACCATTTTAATGTGTTTTCATAATTTAATTTATTTGTCCACTTATTTAATTTTCGTATTTAATTTTCAGCATTGACATCTTTCAATAAAAAATTCATAATTGGAGCTACGGGAATCAGATTGACGCGTTCTAATATGCGTTGGAAAGCTAAGAGAAAGAGCTACGACTTTTATTTAGAAGTCAGAAGTTAATTCGGACTGTAGAAGACATGAAAAATCCGTTGAAGTTGCAGCATTAGATTTATAATTTTTTTGGATCATTTGTTTTGGGCCTGGGTTATGTATTTGACCCAGTTGAGTTGTAGCCCGGGTTCTGTTAAAACAATAGGGCAGCCGTATTATTCATCTCTCACTTTTACTATTGAGGAAATACTATTGAGAGCTTGTAACGATTTTCATGGAGAACTAACGCCCTTTTGGACGGATTTGTTGTACTCAGGTTCAAACTTTGAGATTGCTATAATATTTACAATTAAATTTCGATTCCTTTCAACTATTCTATATCATTGTTGTTGCTTAATTCGATTATGATATATCATTGTTGATTCAATTTGACTGATTTGTGTTCCTAATTTTATTCGAAATTAACTTTGTGTCGTTGATTCACGTCATCTACAACCGTTTGTTTAATCCGATAACAGGAACATATTTCTTATAGTATCAATCACGCTTGTTGATTGATATTGTTATCAAATAGGATAGAAAATCCGCTTAGGAATTTGTGATATTAGCAGTCGATGATGAGTAAGAACCGAGTCAGTGGATCCGTTTGTTACAATCACTTATTTTCATAATCACTTTGTGTATGTTGTTTTATAATCGATTTCAAAACCAAACCAAACCCTCCACAAATCATTATTGTAGTTAGTTAATAAAATCAAGAATCCTCTTGAGACGATACTCGAGTTGTCGTTACCGTTACTATACTTTCAAAATAACTCGTTTTTTATCCGTGTGCGACAGCGGATCAATCCACTTAAATAATTCGGCTATAATTTAATTAAATAATAAATTAAGTTTCTGGGCGTTACAACTCTCCCCCACTTAGAATATTTTCTTCCTCGAAAATTTATCCGACACAACTATTCTTAACTTCGCCTCTATACCTAACTGTCGCAACTCGATTTTCAAAAATCATTTAAATCTCGAAAATTAAGTGAAATCGCCACCTAATTTTATTTGTTCCAAAAGGAACGGGAAAATATAGATAAAACCCCACAAATGCGGATAAGGCGGTCTACGTGACCAAAAAATATGGAATCGGGAGTCGATTATGTAAGGGAAGGTATTAGCACCCATCCATCCATACTCGATGGGACCCATTTAGTTCTAAGTGTGTGTATATTCGCTAATTTCTAGGTTTTAATCGAAAATGAAACGAAATTGTTTTTATTATTTTGAGTTTGTACGGCTTTTGAACCGTGTGCCTACATATTCCTTGTGCAATGGGAAAGTCAAAACTACGTAGTTCCTCTTAAAAGGTTTGAATTGGTTGTGTTGATTTTATAAGAAAAATCATGCGTTTAGACATTTGAATACTTTGAACTAGGACTTGTTTTGTTTGTTTGAAAAGCTTAAGTCCTCGTTTGCATTTGAAGCGACTATTGCACTCTTTATCGGAAAAGAGTTTAATGATCGCATATGAGCGATAAAAGAGTTTGAATGAATTATTTTGTTTTTATGCGGGAGACGAGTATCGGACCATAAGCGTTCAACGGCTAACGCCCCAATTACTCGGATGAGTGGACAGAAACATCCGAATCATCTTTTTCTACCCAAAAAAACTTATTAAGAAAAGGTGAGGTGAAACAAGGTTCACGTTAATTAGATTCAATTAAGAAACCAAACATACGATCGATCGATCTTGGGTGACTACCATATGTTTGGGAGGAGGGAGAAATAGGGTATTTATTCATAAAATATTTTGAAAAGAGACTCGACGTTGGATCGAGATTTAGAACTTAAATTACGAAAGTATTTTTGGAACGCGTGCTGGAGAAATTGGCTTATGAGCCAATCAAAGAAAAAATCGAGTTATTTTTAGATTAATCGTTTGTGACGTGTATGATAGTGAATAAACAAACAGACAATTCAAGCATATGAAAATAAATATAAATCGAGGAACAATTAACTTATCTAAATAAAAATTGTTAGAAAAATAAAATAAAGTATGATTAGTAAAATGATTTAAGACTATCATGTTTTAGTTAATAATCTTAAAGACCAATTAAAATTGATTGGAATCTTTTGTTTGTTTTTAATAAAATAGAAATAAATAATGCCATGAATGAATGAAAATTATATAAGATAAAAAAGAAAATAAATAAATAAATAAATAAATAAAAAGGTGGGTTAAGAGAAAATCCGGTTGGTTCATTGGGCGGACGGTTCGAACGGATCAAGCCCTGTGAGCAGGCTCGGGTGATTGGGTGTAGAACCTAATCCCAAAATCGTTTCATCCATTACGAGAGAAAAAGAGAACACGAGCTATGGATACAGGCGAGCTTCATGAACCACTCCTCGTCTTCATCGATTCGGCGTTTAAAACCGATTTCAATCAAAGGAAAATTTCCCTCGATTATAAACTCCAACGAAAATTTTATGACTTTTCAATCGGACGTGAAGATTCTCCCCAAATTGAAAACCCCAGATTTCAAAGATTACTGATAGAGACGACTCATATCAGAGTTCGGATCTCCCTCACGATCTCAACAAAGCGATACGCTTGTAATCGTTCCCAGGTCATCTCCGAAAACTCTATCAGTAAGGTTTGAATGTGTATCTTGTGATTTTCAGTTTCTGAGACACTAGCCTTCTAATCATAACCATTTTTCCTCTGTTTTTTGCAAGTGAAGCGGAGTGGGCATGGTATGAATCATAAAGTCAGTCGCGATACCTCAGCTCTGTTGGAGTACTAGTTTGATATTAGTCTCTCCTTGAGCTTTTCATTGGTATCAGCAAGTTTTAGAGGGTAACCATCAAGCGACAAAACATAGCGGTAACAAAGAAACTTCAAATATCTTTTTTACACTTAGTTTAAACTCTGATGGATTCACACTTATTTTGTGAAGAATGGTGCAGGGCATACGATATTGGCAGAATACCTCAGCTTCATGAAGTACTAACCAAAAGTTAGTTCCTCCTTTGAGCTTGTCATCGGTATCATATACATTTCGAGTTCAAGATATTCAAATCGGCAAAAAAGTGCATCAGGTAATATGTAGCAAATTTCAAACAAACTATTCCATATTTAATCTGCATTTTGGCAGTATATATGATTTGTCATGAAATGTAATGCAGGATAACAACACTGAAACGTTCAGAAGAATATCTTAAAGCTCGGGCGGGATGCGAGAGAAAAAGTGTGACTATGTTACAGGTGAAGTTGTGGTGGTATTGGTTTTGGTTACAGTAAGTTCTTTTCTTTCCTCTACTTCTGGTGGCTGGTATGAGTGTGGATTAGCTCTCCTTACTTCAAATTTCGGTGTGAAATTGGAAGAAGAAAGTTAGGGTTAAGAGTCTTTTAGTGTATATGTTGGGGATGAATTTCTGCAGAGCTTTTTTAGGCTAAGTGTTCACTGCTTGAGAGGAAGCAGTCTTTGTTTATATAGAGTGTAGGTTTGGGTGAGAGAGGTTTGGAGTGAGGTCAGAAAGGTGGTTTGGAGCTAGGGTTGGATAGATGATTAGGCTAGGAGTTTGTTAGAGTGGAGGGACAAAACTTTGGTGCAGCAGGTAGTGGGAAATGTTCAAAACAAACTATGAGGTACTATTTTGCTTTTTTTCATGAGATCTTAAACTGGTGTGACAGTGATAGGTTCTGGTAAAAATGCTAGCAAACATGCCCTTAGATGTAATTATGGATGGCTAGGATTAAGATGAGTTTGTGATCTGTAAAAGTGAGCTGTCAATAGGAGAGAAATGAGGTAAAGGCTGAAAAACTGAAATTTTTATCTGTGGTAAAAATCTGTTAAGGTGGACCCCCCTTTGCTTGTACATTTATGGGTGGAAATATAACACAGAATATTCTGTTCTATTCAAAATTGTGTGTAACATTTCTTGTATTTGAAGCTTTCTTTTCTTTAACAAATTCAAACTTAACAATTCCTCCATGCTGCAGGTTGGTGAAGAAAAAGAGGAGGATGAAGGCTATCCCTTTTGCTACTGATTTCGGGTTGATATTTGGTGAATCACGGGGACTAAAAATGGCATGGTGGGCAGGATTCATCTTGAGTTTGATGAAAGCATAAGTCATGGTGGGCGGTGGCGTATTTGATATGCTAGCATGCATCGAGCTCACTTGTTTGGTTTTCTTCATTTGTTTTTGAATTGCATTGGTAAAAATGTATTGAACGAATGCTTGTGAATTTAGGTTTCTGAATTGTATGTGATGCATATTGTAGTGATTTGATGCAACTGATTGTGCATTTAAAGAGTAGTTGCGTTTGTTAATCGAATTTGCTTTGCAGGGGTGTTGAAACGGTTTGTGAATGACTGCTCGTATTGCCGTTGAAACGTATGCACCGGCTGGAGAGTATTATCATTTTTCAGAAGCAAGAATCAGAAATCTAATTAACACGAGCACCCCAATTGTCCGAAACAAACTCTGGCATACCAACATGGGACACACCACAAGGATAATACTTGAGGCCGTCCGTGTGCATCGGGAGGATCTTGGGTGGACAGAAGTTGCATATGTTTAAGGTTCATAGTTTCGATCGAATCTTTGTTGCACTACTGCCGTTTATGGATGGAATAGCAACCACTTTGCTCCAATGCAAAAGTTTCGACATATTTGATGAACACCAAGAAGATTGATAGACTTCCTATCCGAAGCCTTATGAGACATAAATCTGCAACCCCACGAGTTCCACGAATATGTAATTCCGCTTTGCATTTAAACATAACAAGGGCAATTCCTCATCTCTTCGAGTTATCTATGCGGCGAGAGAAATGGCAAAGTCATCTGGTTCTTCAGTATTATGTATTTGTCATTCCCTGAATATGAAATATTGTTTCCAACTGCACTTTTGTATGTAAAACCTTAAGGCCATCAATTGCTAATTTCCTATAATCTTGAGAAAATGATGCTAGACTCCTTGTAGGTGCCTTTATCGAATGGCTATGATGCTTCTATCCTCTCTTTCTCTAATTGTAAAGTCAAATTCAATATTCCTTTTTTGCATTTGAAATAAAGGAAGACTACTGTATTGACTTCCAAAACAACTTGCTTCCTTTCCAATGGTAACTTGAATTTGTAATTGGAACTCAAACATTTTGAATTAATGGAAGAAAAGGTTACGAATGACATGACCAAAATATTTCGTATAAGTGCTTTTAATTTGCTCTTTGTAAATTCAATAGAAACAATGAATGTAGCAATTCACTTATAGAATTTATGACGGTGCAATAATCTATTTTATCACCTCATCTTCCTTTCTTCAAAAATTAACCAAATGTGACAAAGACTCCACCCAGCCTAAAACTTGTATGTACGTATGCACTCTTTTAGGGAAACCAGAATCTATCAAATTTAGCGTCCATTTTGAACAAAGACCAAAACGGGATCCAAACGAACAAACATATTGATTGGCGTCGGAGGCGAACTACACAAAAGTTATAATAAAACCTTGGTTACAAATGAAACATTTGCCAAACAATAAACTCCTTCGCCTTTTAGCTTTCCATTGATATTGCGCCATTGTTGATGAAATCCCTCAAACCTTAATCTCTAGTAGAATTTACGGGGTAAATAACCTTCCACAACGAGAAGCCAATCAAGCGATCGCGAAATTCACACCTTGATTTTGATCCACCACAAAGATAATGCATGTATGCATGCAGTGGATTAGGACTAACGATTATGCTCAATATGACGGATGAAAATAAAGCGAAGCGAGGCAAATTTTGGGGTGTGATGCCCCTATTTAAATATCTTTAATCGGCGGTTTGAAGAAGCATTTCTTTGAATAAATGCGGTAAAATAATTTAAATACAACATACCCTAAATTTGCCACGAAAAACCCAAAATGGGTATGATATGCATGCAAATGTCATGATATGAGAATCGATGAATTAAGAAACCATAATAATTTTCTTTTATGCAATATGGTGAATGTATGGGAGTAGGCTCATCAAGGTGTCAAGAGGACAAAAATTGATAATGGACTAAGTCTTCCGAAAGTTCTGGCGTTCCACCAAGAACGAGTTACAACTTCTTCCTCAATCAATACATTTCATCTGGAAAAGCATCTGGAAAGGGTGACAAAACGATTATTCGACAACAAGCTAAGATTTCACCCATTGAAGTATTCAGAAAATTAACGACGGACTATCTCTCATAACAGAGAGATTGCCATCCATCAGAATAACAAATCAACGAAGAACTGTCTCTTGTCACGAAGGAACCGCCATTCATCGGGATAACAAATCAAAGCAACACATAACCACACGTTGGAACTTCAATCATCTTCTGTCAATCACCATCAACAGTCGAATGTAGCAATGCACATAACCATATGCAAAACTCGATGATAACCATCATCTTTCGCTATTAACCAATAGCAGCAGCAACACATAACCATATGTTGAAACTTCAGTCATCTTCTACCAATCACCATCAGTAGTCGAAAAATAGAAATGCACATAACCATATGCAAATCTTCAATGATAACCATCGTTTTTTCTTTTTGCTATTAATCAATAGCAGCAACAACACATAACCATATGTTGAAACTTCAATCATTCTTCCATCAATCACCATCAACAGTCGAATTCAGCAATGCACATAACCATATGCAAAATCTTCGATGATAACCATCATCTTTCGCTATTAACCAATAGCAGCAGCAACACATAACCATATGTTGAAACTTCAATCGTTCTTCTACCAATCACCATCAGTAGTCGAATGCAGCAATGCACATAACCATATGCAAAATCTTCGATGATAACCATCATCTTTCGCTATTAACCAACGGCTGACAAACGCAACCATACGTCGAAACTTCAATCATTCTATGCCAATCACCATTAGTAGCGAATGCGGATGCACATAACCATATGCAAAACTTCAATGTTGACAATTCTTTTGATAATAACCATTATCGGTAAAATGCCATGATAATGTAAACAACTTTACTGGGGAATAAAACTAACAAGCTCTAAACTCATGGTTGAAAACAAAAATGGATAATTCCAAATTGAACAAATATTCTTCCAATCAATCTTGATGATAGACCAATAACAAGGATGAAATCGATGAAGATAACCATCTTGATCGGAAACTCTTTAAAGCGCATGTCGATAGAGATATTTATGTTTGAATGAGGCGAGGAACTCACTGAAATAAACACACAGAGGCTCGCATGGAGATTAACTAGGAACACCTTAGAAATCGGATCCATAGAGGACTATTGCCCTTAAGGCGATTAAGAGATTATTATATGCAAGAATCGAGCGGATCTTGGTTGAGAATGACAACAGGGGGATACCACAATGGTAATCCTTCTTTGGAGAAGGCTCACTTGGGGAGCGGTGAAGCTTTAATGGAGAAAACTTTGGAAGATAACTCGTGGGAAGATCACTTTGGAAATCCAGTAGAAAATTCCGTTGACACAAGAGTTTCTTGGGATGATCAATCAGGGAGAAATTAGCTTGAGGCGGCGTCACTGGGATTTATTTTGAAGAAGACCCAATTGTCTTTGGGAAGAACTAAATTGTCGTGATCTTCGAAATCAGATTATGATTGGCAATAAAATACCGACTTTAATATGAAAGTCCCTAGTCCGAGTTGGGTCTATGCATGAATGTAAATGTGAATGCATGGATTTAATGGTTGATGCATTGGTTATCAAACCGAATTTCGGACACCATTAGCCCGAGAGAGTATGATCGATCATCCTCTAGTTGTTGACTTTGCCGCTGAAAGGGCTGTATGTTGATTTTTGTAGAAAAGAGAGCATCAACTCTTGACTTGCTTAGGTAAATAATGATTTGATGGGAAATGCCCCCTATCTCGTGTGCAAATATAACTCCGATAAAAATTCTCCAACATTTCATAATCAAACTAATTTTAAGTAAGTTTTTTTTTCAAAAGCTTTTGTTAATTTTTTGCTAAAAATATCACTTTTATTTTATCATCAAGAATATAAAGCAACATTAAGTAAACAAACGGAAACAAAAATAATTGACGAAGAAGTGTTCAACTGAACAAATTTATTTATTTGATGAGAAGAATAACTCATACAACGAGGGGTTCATACATGAAGATGTGAGTTCCTTTATGAGAAACTCACAAAAGAAAGATAAGTAATTGGCAACAAAAGATTTTTTTACTGAATTTTTATTGAATTACAACATCTGCTATATTCCCCTAGGACCTCTATTCTTCATCACTTTGCCTCTGCAGACGGTGAGTAGACTGCTTCCTCTCATCCAAACTATGTGGCGAAGTGGGCTTACACACTGCGATCTTATGTCTTTGGATATTCCCTAACTTTTGCGTGAATTAATTTTTCGAAAATTCAATTCACCGGGAGACATACCCTCTTTTGCTTAAGCCGCCCTTTCGGGTTTTCGACTTACCGGGCTTAATTTTATTATCCCTAATTTTTGCCTGAGCCAATATTTCCTTGGACTCACCGGGATGCTCATTTTTTTGCCTAAAATACCCTTTCGGGTTAATTTAGCGAGCTTTATTATCCATATCTTTTTATTAGACATAATACTTTTTGACCGCATCTGAGTTGACGGCATGTGTCAGGTCTTCTCCGTCCATGTTTGTGAGGATGAGAGCTCCACCAGAGAAAACTTTTTTCACCACATATGGTCCTTCATAATTTGGGGCCCACTTTCCACGAGGATCTTTCTGAGTAGGAATAATCCTTTTCAGTACTAGCTCACCCACCTTGAACCCTCTAGGATGTACTTTTTTGTCAAAAGCTCTCTTAATTCTTTTTGGTATAGTTGTCCATGACGGTGTCAACCTCTTCTCTTGATCAAATTGAGTTGGTCATACATTAGAACCCATTCGCTTCTTCTAACTCTGTTTCCATTAGAATTACGAGGAAGGAATCTCAACCTCTATAGGAAGTACCGCCTCCATACCATAAACAAGGGAGTGCGGCGTTGCCCTGTTGAAGTGCGAATAGGCGTCTGTATCCATGTAGGCGAAGGTAACATCTCGTGCCAATCCTTGTATGTCTTTACCATCTTACGAAGGATTTTCTTGATATTTTTTTTAGGCTGCCGGCACCATTCATTTTTGGCCTATAAGGGGATGAATTATGATGTTCTATTTTGAAGTTATCACATAACTCTTTCATCATCTTATTGTTCAAATTTGTCCCATTGTCAGTTATAATTTTGCTAGGAGTACCATAGCGACAAATTATTTCATTCTTGATAAACTGGGTGACCACTTGTTTCGTCACATTAGCATATGAAGCGGCCTCCACCCACTTGGTGAAGTAGTCAATGGCAACTAGTATGAAACGATGTTCGTTAGAAGCTTTCGGCTCTATCATTCCAATCATATCTATTCCCCACATGGAAAACGGCCATGGTGATGTCAAGACATTTAGAGGGGAAGGTGGCACGTGCACCCTGTCAGCATGGATCTGACACTTATGGCATCTCATGGCATGAACAACATAATCTGTTTCCATAGTCATCCAATAGTATCCTGCTCTTAGAATTTTCTTCGCCATCGCATTTGCATACACAAAAGAGCCTTCATGAATTTCTTTGACAAGTTGATATGCTTCGTGTCTATCCGCATCGAGCAAGACCAAATCAAAATTCCTCTTATATAATACTCCACCACTTAAGAAGAAATTGGCGAGACAACTTCCTCAAAGTCTTCTTGTCGATGATAGGCCCCATCAGGTATTCATTCTTTTCGATCTTGTTTGATATCATAAAACCGAGGGTTTGTCATCCTCTTCATCATCAATCGTCAAACAATAAGCGGTTCTTCCATGCGCTCAATAGTTATGGTAGGTGCCTCATTAGCCCTTGACCTTAAACATTGAAGATAAAGTGGCTAAGGCGTCGACAAGTTGATTTTCCTCTCTAGGAATGTGATGGAATGTGATTTCATGAGTATGGTACCAGTTTCAAAACATGATCTCTGTAGGAATCAACTTTTCATTCGAGTTCCCATTCTCCTTTGACTTGGCGATAACTGAGTCTCCATAAACTTCAAAATTTTGATCCTTAAGTCAATGGCTTCAATCCCAAAGATGCAAGCTTGATACGCCATGTTGTTAGTACAATCAAAACAAATTCGGGCGTGAGCGGAATATGAAAACCTTTTGGAGAAGTAATGATTGCTCCGATTCCATGACCTAACGAATTAGAAGCACCGTCGAACACCAACGTCCAGCGAGATCCGGTTGGGTCCTTCTTACGGGCACGGGATTGCATAATCTCGATAAACATAACATCTTCGTGCGGGAAGTCGAATTTCATTGGTTGATAATCTCCCTTTGGTTGATGAGCAAGGTAATCGACACACTTCCCTTGATAGCCTTTTGGGTTACATATTGAATATCATATTGAGATAGTAACATTTGCCAGCGTCAATCCTTCACAGTAAGCGGGCTTTTCAAATATGTACTTTATTGGATCCATCTTGGATATCGGCATAGTCGTATGAACCATGTCTTGTCTCAAGCGGCGAGCAGCCCATGCCAAGGCAACAAGTCTTCTCTAACGAGAATACGGTTTCACATTCGATGAACTTTTTACTCGGGTAATATATAGCATGCTCTTTTCTCTTGATTCATCTTGTTGTCCTAATACACAACCCATAGATCCCTCTAGCAATTAAGTACATTATAAGAGGCTTTCACGATCTTGGCGGCATCAAGATAGGTGGCTCTTGCAAATATTCTTTAATTTTGTCAAATGCTCTCGACAATCATCATTCCACGAATGGCTTGATCTTTCTGAGTAATTTGAAGATTGGTTCATAGTAGGCATTAAATGTGAAATGAACCTTGCAATGTAATTTAAGCGTCCCAAGAAACCACGGACTTCCTTCTCGGTCGAGGCAGGCATGTCTTGAATAGCGACTTTGGCGGGATCGACTTCAATGCCCGCTCACTATGAAACCAAGTAGTTTCCGGACTGACACCAAAAGTGCATTTGTTGGGATTTAAGCGCAAGCGGTACTTCCTTAGTCTTGCAAACAACTTCTTCAAGTGGTGACATGCTCCTCTTCGTCAGGATTTAGCAATCATGTCATCGACATAAACTTCTATCTTTGTGCATCATGTCATGGAAAAGAGTTACCATAGCCCTTTGATAAGTTGCCCGGCATTTTCAAACCGAAGGCATCACCTTATTACAAAAAGTGCCCCAGGTGTTATGAAGGTCGTTTTTCCATGTCTTGAGAGACATCTTAATTTGGTTATAGCAGAAACCATCCATGAAGGAGAACACGGCGTCTTGTCGACGAACATCGATGTGAGGTAATGGGAAATCATCTTTTGGAGTGGCTTTATTCAGATCTCTATAATCCACACACATTCGTACCTTACCGTCTTTCTTGGGAACAGGAACAATGTTAGCAACCCATTCAGGATATACTGACACGGCTAGGAAACCAGCATCAAATTGCTTCTTAACTTCATCCCTGATTTTATTGGCCATATCGGGGTGAGTTCTTCTCAACTTCATTTGGTAGCGGGCATTACGGCTTCAGGCGGTTTGTGCACTACAATATCAAGTCTGGCATATCTTGGTAAGACCATGCAAACACATCCACATACTCTTGCAACTTGATCAAGTCGTCTTTGACACCTTGTTCTAGCATAGCTCCAATTTTAACCTCTTTGCGGTCCTCTTCAGTCCCCAGATTGATCACATCCACTGGTTCTTGATGAGGTTGCATTGCTTTCTCCTCATGCTTCAATAATCTTTCCAACTCCTCAGGGTTCACGTCTTCTTCACCGTCTTCTTTCGCTTGGTTGATCGGAAATCAAAGTCATATGGAATTATAGCATCGTTGTGTTCAATGGGTTCGATTTTAGATGATCGCATGATAATGATTTTTCTTTTAGTTATACTTATGTTTTTTGTTTTTTAAAAAGGCGAAAAGGAAAAAAATGAAAAAGTTGCCAATTTAATAGAGATTTTTTGGAAAGAAAAGAACAACATAGATCTAAATATTGAATAACAAAATGCGCTTTTATTCATGATAAAAGCGTTGATTAAACAAGATGGCCCTACAAAAGCTATCCTTTGTGCCTTGGCGAGCACAAGATTTTTGAAAAAAAACTAAAGTACTTGAAAATAAACAGTTGGAGGAATTTCCGTGAGAGTCAATTGTTGAGGCGGTCCACGGAGTACGGAAGACCATCCTTGACACTCAATCTTGTAATCATCATCATTAGTCATAGCCACGTCTCCTTGGAATGAACTCGGCCTGAGAAAACCTTCTCAATCTTGGGTACTTCCTTCTTCTTAATCTCGGTTCTTTGTACGCAAAAGGGACGGTGTGTAGCCCATGCTTATCCTTCTCCACCACCTCATAACTTCACCCCACCGGTGCGTTTCCGGCATCGATCATAGCTTTGACATCTTTCCAAGAGCAGGCTAGCTTTAGGCTCCAATGGACTCTTAAGCTTCTCTTTCACATCAACCTCCTTGGGTTCTTCAAGCACTTTAGGTTCTTGACCACCTTGGGCTTCTCTTGCACATTATTCACCATCTCAAATGGTAGTGGTATTTCAACAACCGTCACCTACATCAACATACTTGAAAGATGACAAATGGCTTACAGCGAAATCTTCTTCTCCCAAGCGATTACCAATTTTCCTTGGATTGCGAACTTCATCTTCGATGGAGTGTGGACGTATTTTGCACTATGAATCCATGGCCTTCCCATAAGCGACTATCTTTGGAAGATATCAAAACTTGGAAAGCTAATTGGAATATCGTGGTCCTATGAGCAGGAGATCAACCTCACCCATCACCATCCTTTTCGAGCCATCAAATGCTCTCACTACCATATTCTGGGTCTTAGCTCGGCATTTCGACATTCAGTGATCAAGGGTTACCTTGGGAATCACATTCAAAGGCGACCACTATCCACAAACTCTTGCTAGAGTAGTGTCACCACAAATAACGAGAGATATGGAGTTGTTGTTATTACGTCCACATGGGGGTAAGTCGGCATCGATAAATGTCAAGCAACTACGAACTTAGATTGGACATAACACCTTCTAGGGTTCACAAATCTCCTCATTAACATAAGCCTCATTGAGAACACGAACAATGATGTTCGATCTCTGAATTTGCAAGCAAATCCAAAATTGAGATCTTCGCGGGAGTTTGATTGAGTTGTTCGACTACACGATAGTCACTTTTCTTTATGATCTTGAGGTTTCATCCGGATAGGCATGCTCTTTGAGGATCTGTGTTAGGGGTAACACTAGCATTCTTCACGATGGGGGCAGATGTCTTCTCAACGACCTTACTTTGTAATACTACGGGTGAAAATCGACCGCGGGTCATACCACTTGTTCGGCAATGTTGACAACATCGGGTTCTTTCAAGACAATTGGCTTACCGCCCACATCTGCGGGCGTAGTTCCATGTGCGGCCTTAGTGCTTTCGTAAGGGATTTGAATGGGAGGATAAATCACCATAGGCTTAGCGGTGATGCGAGCTTGCTTTTCGGAATTGGAACAACCAAACCTGTGGGAGGTCTATCAATATTCATCATGGATTCATTCCTCATAATTGGGATAACAAGCTTCGAAGAACTTCTTTCAACAACCATGGCCTGCTCATCATTTGGAATTGGAACAACGAATCTTGTAAGGGATCTATCAAACTTTATTCTTGGTACCACGACATAACATCATCGGTAGCCTTGTTTGGCTAAAGCGTACTTCATGTCGATTCATCGACACGTAGGTACAACTTGAATCCGGGACACTTACTCGGATCAACACAACAAACTTGGCAATTATCATGCCCTCTTCAATCAAACTGGCGTATCAAATGTTCAAAGACCTCTTCTAGGGACATCTTCACTGGTCTACATTCTTCACAAGCACCCTCTCGTCATCACATATGGCATTGATAGCGGGTGCCCCATGCTAAACAGCGGTTATTAGCCACACTAGGAACATCGGCAAAGAAAGAGCTTTATCATCAATCGGACCACGGACTTTGCATTTGAAAGCAAAGCAATCTTGATTGAGTGCCGGAATTGTTAGCATGGTAACCACATTTAGCATTTGCATTATACCACGGCTTTGATTCTATTCCGGTGGTAGTGTCGCATTTCTCTAGGCACTCTGATACCATCTTGGATTAGATCACGGAAGCAATTGTGAGTATGTCATAGGAATTGGTTGAATATCACGCATAGTATACCTTCGGAAGGTTGTTCTTGAAGGCATTCATTATGACCTCTGTTTTGTTGTTGAGCTGAGCGGAGCTTGAGCGGCGGGCGGGCACTTATACAGTGTTCTTTGGTAAGAGGTGCCGCCATATGGGACAGCAGCTACATAAGGATATTGTGCATAAGGGACTGTAACCTGATTAGCACGCTGAGGTTTTCTCCTATAACTCTTTCCAAACACAGCATTAGTCTCACTTTCCTTCTTCTTGAAACCGTTGTATGGTTTCTTAACAGCGGAAGCGTTACTATCTCCTCCTGACACCCTTCCTGATTTTAACCCTTCTTCGATCCTTTCACCCACAATCACTAGTGAAGAAAAGTTTGAAGATGTGTTACTGAGCAACCTTTCATAATAATGGTTGGGAAGAGTTCCCATAAACAGATCATTTAGCTCTCGCTCAACCAAAGCGGGTTGTACCCTAGCAGCGACCTCTCTCCATCTCTGGGCATATTCCTTGAAACTTTCTCCATCTTTTGCTTCATACCACGAAGTTGAGTCGGTTGGGTGCCAATCGATATTGAATTGATATTGCTCAAGGAATGCATCGGTCAAATCATCCCGAGTTGCACATTATTCCTTTCTAATTGCATGTACCAATCCAACGATGCCCGTCGGACTCTCTTGGAAGCAATGCATCATTAGCCTTTGATCTACGCATGGCGGCCATCTTTGTACAATACATCCTCAAATGATTCTTGGACAAGTGAGGCCCTTGTACTTTTCAAAGTCGGTACTTTGAATTTAGGAGGATCACCACATCGGGAACAAACACATTTCAAAGCGCTTTGGCTTGGTTGTTTCCCTTTAGAGCTTTAACTTGTTAAATCCGACACATCTTACGACATCTTGGAAAGTGGCAGGATTAAGCGCGTGTTTGACCTTGTCCGTGGAAGCGCTGAGCGTGGTACTCATCTTGCAAGTGTTCATCATGTATCGCGTTGGCTTGATAATCAAAATTCGGTTGTTCCTGAGCATTACGCTCGTCAGTGAATGGAGCACAGGCCACGGGGATCATCCTTGCGCCTTCCTCGGGTCTGAAATTTCTAGGCATACCAAAGATTAAAGTTTGGAGTCTTCACTCGTGGGAATGGGGTAAGGCGTAAACAAGAGGAGGGTTCCTGTTGGCATCATTAGTGGCATCAATTGTCATAACATTGGCAGTGTTAGTCAAACCAGCAGTATTAACAACAGTAGCAACATTAGAAGAAGCGTTAGCTTCATTGGAGCGACATTGGCGGTGACGGCGGCTTCATTGGCGACTCTCTTCTTCTCTCCTATGTTGGGCCATCATCAATTCCATCATTTGATCCATCCTTTCTCTCATGAGTCCATTTCTCCCCTCATAACGGCTGAGATGCTTCGTATTGTTCCATAGCTCTTGAATGTTGGCTCTTGTTGCGTGGAAATGGCGATGATTGACTTGGATCTGAATGAGAGGAAACGTAATGAGTTTGGTATTCTCGTTTTTTATAACATGCATGATTATGTATGATTAATGCAAAAATGATTATGATTGGTTCCCTTTTAAGAATCTTTATCGGACTTAATCGCTTATAATCAAACCGCAACAAATGGATAAACAACTTCTTCATTCTAATCATGGAAGTCAAATACAAACATCAATTTTCTTACGAAGAAAGTAAATAGCAAGACTCATGAGGCTGCTTTAAGTGTTTTACAAATACCATGAAGTGGAAAGTACACAAACATTATAAAAGACTAGAAATGTTGGCCTCTTGGGCTTGAACTCCTTATCTCCTTCTTGAATCGCTCCACCATGCCTCTGCAAGATCGTGAAATACTCCACGGCAGGGCACTCGGTTTCTTCTAAATCTTGACGGTGATTGTAGTCTCCATGGGACCTCTACCATCAATTGTCTGCGAATTCAACCAGACCTGAGTAATTGTCATACAAGCTTTTGTTCTGCTCTTCTAGAGTGAAAATGGTTTCCCCTCTGTTCACCCAAAGCTCATTCTGACGCCGGGCTTCTTCTTGCCATCCCTCACATTGGACTTCCAACTCTCCATACGATGCTTCCCACCGGACCACGAGATCTCTCGCGGCGTCCAACTCTTGGATTTTCTGAGCTAATTCCTCGGAGTCCACATTACGTGCTAAACGGGCTTCCTCTTTGAGACGCGTTTCGCGTGCCAAGCTGGATTCAATGTCTTTTAGTGCGGCTTTCAACTCTTGGATCTGAGTGGTAATAGTTGTTTTCAAATCCGACTTTGCTTTGATGGCTCGCTCTTCATCCGCGTAGGCTTTCCCTCTTTGTTGTTCGGCCCTGGCTAACTTTCGATTGAACTCCCTTAACTCAAAGTTGGCAGCATCCAAGTTTTCTTTTACACGGAACTTTGCTTTCTTTTCTATTTCTACACTGCTCGACTCTTTAGTCATCATCCCTTTCTCTAAGGCTTTGCATCAAATCATCCTTTTCTCGGGTAACACGAGTAATGATAGCTTGTTGTCGACCCTCTTGACTTGCATTTCGTGATGGTGAGCTTGAGCTTATTGAATTCTTCAATAGGAACATGAGTGGCTTCAAGTTACGAGCCTTGGCGAACCACCGAGCATACGGAAGTTTGACTTCTTTGACCCTATCACCCATTGCTTATAGGGTTCTTTGGCCACAATCTCTTTCCCCAATTCTCTTCCTTTCCTATGGATCCGAGTCAGCGCTTGATTTGCCTTAATAGCGAGGATTTTCTTTCCCAAAGTCTTCCAAAGCTCTTCCAACAACGCATCATTCGGCTCGGTTTCAAAGGATAACCCATGCCTACGCCAACCTAGGGTTGTAATGTCTGACCTTGAGATCCCATCAATGGGACATTGGGAAAATCTCCACAATTAGTAATAATTTCCCCACGTTCCAATTTGGTAAGTACCAAACTATAGCATCAAAGTGAGGCAAGCCAGCGTCAGAGCCATGACAAATCCTTGACACATCGTACCACGGACCTCGGTCGGCAAGTGAGATAAAAACCGGGAATACAACAGGAGTCTGACATAGAACTACACCTCTCTTCTTCTCATGCCTTACATGGAGGTGATAAAGCACATCTGCTACAAGAGCGGGGACTGGATTCCTTCTAGAGACAAACACATTAACAGCATATTCTTCCACGAACTCTTCTTCACCACTCGGAAACATAACAATCCCAAAGATGAGTAGAGCAAGAACAGCATAAAAAGCATTTGTATTACCCGCTTCTGCCAATTCTTTTGCCTTGTTCTCTAATGCCTTTCGGGGATCCTTTAGCTTTGCACAAGGTATGACTTCTCGGCGGATACAACACTTGACTAATCGGTCATGTCACTCTTTCTCCCAAGTGGTGAAGGGATACCATCTTCGGAGGCCATCTAGCGGAATCTCGAACTCTTCATGGTGGTCGGTTGAAAGTCTTGAAAAGTGAAACAGGAGCGGAGAGTCATATCTTGGTACAAAGCAACCATAGCTCGTACATCAACATTTGTGTCCAACAACTTGAATGTGACCATATCTTCTAGTGAAAGTGGTCATATCGGCCTTCTTTTTCTTTCAGACGTAACAGGACCTCCAACTTCGGCATCTTGACCTTGATCGGATTGGTATGCCTTTTCTCATCCATTTGTTAACCGTTTGCTTATGTGAACCAAGTCCTTAGGATTCCTACAAAATCGGAACAAATAATGTTGATGATTAATTCATGCATGCCAGATGCGATGTAATGTGATGCAGAAAATAGCATGTTAAAGTTTTTTAGAGTGGTCGGGTATTTTGACATCTACCCAACAATTCCCCCCTAGGTGGCTCTTAGGGTTTTTGATACAACAAACACAAATTCTTGTGCATCCAAAAATACTTGCAACCCTTCTCTTTTCTTTTTCTCTTTAGAAATTTGGTTTGAGGAGAGTTACGTATTAGAATAGACAAAGCGGTCTAACGATCCGACAAAGTAACCCTCGATACCAAGATCGAGCAGGGGCCCAAAATCATTGATCCCAACTTGGGTGTATCATTTTCACCGCAAATAAATTTGTGATTGGATGATATATCCAAGAGCGTCTCATTGAACAATCTTAAAGCCCACAGGTTAGGTTTTCCTTAAAGGTCAAAACTAGGGAAAAAATCCCTTCTAACAACACTATCGTCAATGCAAAAATAACTTGCAATCGGCGATAATGTCTTCGAAAGAACCTCCCCTAGGTGTGGTCTTCGCACCAACTTACAAGACATTTCCGTCTAGCAAATCAATACTACGCAACCACTCTAATTTATGTGTTCTATAGCCTTGGTAGTGGGCTTTTCCTATAGCCCCATCCATCATTCCCACACAAGATAATATATTAACAAGATAATAATTAAAGCAATAGGAAATAAATGACTAAATTATACACATAAAATAGAGTGATATGAATAAAGCAAAAATAAACACACATACAAAGAGCTAAACTAGGGTTGACACGCTTAATCAATAGTCCCCAGTGAAGTCGCCAACTGTCGCAACTCGATTTTCAAAAATCATTTAAATCTCGAAAATTAAGTGAAATCGCCACCTAATTTTATTTGTTCCAAAAGGCAGGAAAATATAGATAAAACCCACAAATGCGGATAAAGGCGGTCGTGACCAAAAAATATGGAATCGGGAGTCGATTATGTAAGGGGAAGGTATTAGCACCCCTTACATCCATCGTACTCGATGGGACCCATTTAGTTCTAAGTGTGTGTGTATATTCGCTAATTTCTAGGTTTTAATCAGAAAGTAAATGAAACGGAAATTGTTTTTATTATTTTGAGTTTGTACGGCTTTTGAACCGTGTGCCTACATATTCCTTGTGCAATGGGAAAGTCAAAACTACGTAGTTCCTCTTAAAAGGTTTGAATTGGTTGTGTTGATTTTATAAGAAAAATCATGCGTTTAGACATTTCGAATACTTTGAACTAGGACTTGTTTTGTTTGTTTGAAAAGCTTAAGTCCTCGTTTGCATTTGAAACGACTATTGCACGCTCTTTATCGGAAAAGAGTTTAATGATCGCATATGAGCGATAAAAAGAGTTTGGATGAATTATTTTGTTTTTATGCGGGAGACGAGTATCGGACCATAAGCGTTCAACGGCTAACGCCCCAATTACTCGGATGAGTGGACAGAAACATCCGAATCATCTTTTTCTACCCAAAAAAACTTATTAAGAAAAGGTGAGGTGAAACAAGGTTCACGTTAATTAGATTCAATTAAGAAACCAAACATACAGTCGAGGGTCGATACTGGAGTGACTACCATATGTTTGGGAGGAGGGAGAAATAGGGTATTTATTCATAAAATATTTTGAAAAGAGACTCGACGTTGGATCGAGATTTAGAACTTAAATTACGAAAGTATTTTTGGAACGCGTGCTGGAGAAATTGGCTTATGAGCCAATCAAAAGAAAAAAATCGGAGTTATTTTTAGATTAATCGTTCGTGACGTGTATGATAGTGAATAAACAAACAGACAATTCAAGCATATGAAAATAAATATAAATCGAGGAACAATTAACTTATCTAAATAAAAATTGTTAGAAAAATAAAATAAAGTATGATTAGTAAAATGATTTAAGACTATCATGTTTTAGTTAATAATCTTAAAGACCAATTAAAAATTGATTGGAGATCTTTTTGTTTGTTTTTTTTAATAAAATAGAAATAAATAATGCCATGAATGAATGAAAATTATATAAGATAAAAAAGAAAATAAATAAATAAATAAATAAATAAAAAGGTGGGTTAAGAGAAAATCCGGTTGGTTCATTGGGCGGACGGTTCGAACGGATCAAGCCCTCACCAGAGCGGGCTCGGGTGATTGGGTGTAGAACCTAATCCCAAAATCGTTTCATCCACATTACGAGAGAAAAGAGAACACAACGAGCTATGGATACGGGCGAGCTTCCGAACCACTCCTCGTCTTCATCGATTACGGCGTTTTAAACCGATTTCAATCAAAGGAAAATTTCCCCTCAGTTATAAACTCCAACGAAAATTTTACAACAGCTTTTCAATCGGACCGCGTGAAGATTCTCCCCAAATTGAAAACCCCAGATTTCAAAGATTACTGATAGAGACGACTCATATCAGAGTTCGGATCTCCCTCACGATCTCAACAAAGCGATACGCTTGTAATCGTTCCCAGGTCATCTCCGAAAACTCTATCAGTAAGGTTTGAATGTGTATCTTGTGATTTTCAGTTTCTGAGACACTAGCCTTCTAATCATAACCATTTTTCCTCTGTTTTTTGCAAGTGAAGCGGAGTGGGCATGGTATGAATCATAAAGTCAGTCGCGATACCTCAGCTCTGTTGGAGTACTAGTTTGATATTAGTCTCTCCTTGAGCTTTTCATTGGTATCAGCAAGTTTTAGAGGGTAACCATCAAACTGACAAAAACATAGCAGGTAACAAAAGAAACTTCAAATATCTTTTTTACACTTAGTTTAAACTCTGATGGATTCACACTTATTTTGTGAAGAATGGTGCAGGGCATACGATATTGGCATAATACCTCAGCTTCATGAAGTACTAACCAAAAGTTAGTTCCTCCTTTGAGCTTGTCATCGGTATCATATACATTTCGAGTTCAAGATATTCAAATCGGCAAAAAAGTGCATCAGGTAATATGTAGCAAATTTCAAACAAACTATTCCATATTTAATCTGCATTTTGGCAGTATATATGATTTGTCATGAAATGTAATGCAGGATAACAACACTGAAACGTTCAGAAGAATATCTTAAAGCTCAGAGGCAGGATGCAGAGAAAAAAAGTGTGACTATGTTACCTGAGTGAAGTTGTGGTGGCTGTTGGTTTTGGTTCTGGTAAGTTCTTTTCTTTCCTCTACTTCCTGGACTGAACTAGTATGAGTGTGGATTAGCTCTCCTTACTTCAAATTTCGGTGTGAAATTGGAAGAAGAAAGTTAGGGTTAAGAGTCTTTTAGTGTATATGTTGGGGATGAATTTCTGCAGAGCTTTTTTAGGCTAAGTGTTCACCTTGATGAGAAAGCAGTCTGTTTATATAGAGTGTAGGTTTGGGTGAGAGAGGTTTGGAGAAAGGTGGTTTGGAGCTAGGGTTGGATAGATGATTAGGCTAGGAGTTTGTTAGAGTGGAGGGACAAAACTTTGGTGCAGCAGGTAGTGGGAAATGTTCAAAACAAACTATGAGGTACTATTTTGCTTTTTTTTTCATGAGATCTTAAACTGGTGTGACAGTGATAGGTTCTGGTAAAAATGCTAGCAAACATGCCCTTAGATGTAATTATGGATGGCTAGGATTAAGATGAGTTTGTGATCTGTAAAAGTGAGCTGTCAATAGGACAGAAATGAGGTAAAGGCTGAAAAACTGAAATTTTTATCTGTGGTAAAAATCTGTTAAGGTGGACCCCCCTTTGCTTGTACATTTATGGGTGGAAATATAACACAGAATATTCTGTTCTATTCAAAATTGTGTGTAACATTTCTTGTATTTGAAGCTTTCTTTTCTTTAACAAATTCAAACTTAACAATTCCTCCATGCTGCAGGTTGGTGAAGAAAAAGAGGAGGATGAAGGCTGTCCCTTTTGCTACTGATTTCGGGTTAATATTTCGGTGAATGCAGGGACTAAAAATGGCATGGTGGGCAGGATTCTGTACTGAGTTTGATGAAAGACGCAAGTCATGGTGGGCAGGTGAGCGTATTTGATATGCTAGCATGCATCGAGCTCACTTGTTTGGTTTTCTTCATTTGTTTTTGAATTGCATTGGTAAAAATGTATTGAACGAATGCTTGTGAATTTAGGTTTCTGAATTGTATGTGATGCATATTGTAGTGATTTGATGCAACTGATTGTGCATTTAAAGAGTAGTTGCGTTTGTTAATCGAATTTGCTTTGCAGGGGTGTTGAAACGGTTTGTGAATGACTGCTCGTATTGCCGTTGAAACGTATGCTGGGAGTATTATCATTTTTCAGAAGCAAGAATCAGAAATCTAATTAACACGAGCACCCCAATTGTCCGAAACAAACTCTGGCATACCAACATGGGACACACCACAAGGATAATACTTCAGACGCCCGTCCGTGTGCATCGGGAGGAATCTCCCTACCAGGGACGAGAACATTCAGAAGATTGGGGTACTCTGCAGCAGTAAACAAGTGTGCATGGTATGTTTAAGAGTTCATAGCAGGTGCGGATTCGATCGAATCTTTGTTGCACTACTTCGCCGTTTATGGATGGAATAGCAACCACTGCCTGCTCCAATGCAAAAGAGTTTCGACATATTTGATGAACACCAAGAAGATTGATAGACTTCCTATCCGCCGAAGCCTTAACAGACGCAAATGCTGCAACCCCACGAGTTCCACCGAATATGTAATTCCGCTTTGCATTTAAACATAACAAGGGCCAATTCCTCATCTCTTGAGTTATCGTGCGGCGAGAAATGGCAAAGTCATCTGTTCTTGATATTATGTATTTGTCATTCCACATATATGAAATATTGTTTCAAGCACTTTTGTATGTAAAACCTTAAGGCCATCAATTGCTAATTTCCTATAATCTTGAGAAAATGATGCTAGACTCCTTGTAGGTGCCGCGAATGGCTATGATGTACATCCTCTCTTTCTCTAATTGTAAAGTCAAATTCAATATTCCTTTTTGCATTTGAAATAAAGGAAGACTCACTGTATTGACTTCCAAAACAACTTGCTTCCTTTCCAATGGTAACTTGAATTTGTAATTGGAACTCAAACATTTTGAATTAATGGAAGAAAAGGTTACGAATGACATGACCAAAATATTTCGTATAAGTGCTTTTAATTTGCTCTTTGTAAATTCAATAGAAACAATGAATGTAGCAATTCACTTATAGAATTTATGACGGTGCAATAATCTATTTTATCACCTCATCTTCCTTTCTTCAAAAATTAACCAAATGTGACAAAGACTCCACCAGCTAAAACTTGTATGTCGTATGCACTCTTTTAGGAAACGAATCTATCAAATTTAGCGTCCATTTTGAACAAAGACCAAAACGGGATCCAAAACGAACAAACATATTGATTGGCGTCGGGAGACGAACTACACAAAAGTTATAATAAAACCTTGGTTACAAATGAAACATTTGCCAAACAATAAACTCCTTCGCCTTTTAGCTTTCCATTGATATTGCGCCATTGTTGATGAAATCCCTCGAACCTTAATCTCTAGTAAATTTACGGCGGGTAAATAACCTTCCACAACGAAGCCAATCAAATGATCGCGAAATTCACACCTTGATTTTGATCCACCACAAAGATAATGCATGTATGCATGCAGCTGGATTAGGGCTAACGATTATGCTCAATATGACCAGATGAAAAATAAAACAGAAAGCGAGGCAAATTTTGGGGTGTGACACTAACCTTTTGATATAACCACAGCGTACTATAATTTATAATCTAATGCACACGTGCATTTCTCTTCAACTCAATCAACATCAATACTAGTAATTAACGAAGTCCTATCAATGAAACACGTACCTCTAGTATCTCTGTCCTCATTATCTGCTGGAGTTTCAACCAACGCGAACACTTTTACACTACCTGGTACCTTCTTTGGTTTCAGACACTGACTACTAATATGCCCTTCTTCTCCACAGTTAAAATAGATAACTCCCTTATGCCTATAATAATGAGTTGTGTGTCTAGTTCTACCACAACGGAAACATCTCTTTTCCTCACATTACTCTTATGACCAGGTTTTCCACACTTGAAACAAGTCACACTAGCACAAGCGTCTCCCCTACTTGTTCTCTGGACCTCAACAACTTCCTGTTTTCCTCTACCAGATGGAGAATCATATGGCTTACCACAATTCTGATTCTTGCTCCTCTTCTCATTAACTATCTTGCAATCAATCTCTTCCCTCCATTTGTGACCTTTTTTGCCATCAACTCACTAAAACTCAACTGTCACAACCATCTAACAATTTTCGGACAACCAAACCCTTTTTCCTCCACCACATCAACCAAAGCTTATCCTCTAAGAATTCTCCCTTCACTAAAATTCAATGTACCCACCACTTGCAAACCAAGCTCCGCCAATCCGCACCCTTTTCTCAAACACTTTAACTCAACCAAAATCGTTTCAACATCACCATTTAATCCTTTGCAGTTGCGTTTTGCACTCCCTTTCGACACCATAGTTCAACTCCACTCCGATAGACCTCCTCTGATCTGCTCAACTCACACCATATTCCTATCAAGTTTCCAGACTATTTTGTGTTTCCTTCATTTTCGATGTTGTCTCAACTTCTCTACGTGCCAACGACTTCACAACAACGTTGTAATAACACCTATTACAACTTGCAACTCAGCTTGTGGGTAAACTATTCTAATCCAAACTTCTTTTGTGTCTATTGTGTATATGATGTTGTATATTTAAGTTCAAACTTCGAATGTGTTGGTTTATTTCTTGATCTTTGGTTGTCTTTGGATTTTGATGTTGTAAACCTCTTGTAATAATGTTGTAATAATATGTGGATTGTGTGTTATCTTGTTTTGTGCCTAAATGACAAAATCGGTCGAAAATTGAACTTGTTTTGTCGATAGCTTTGCACTCGACATACATTATGTCCATTTCATTTTGATTCGATCATGATCGTGTATTCGGTATTAGTAGTTTATAGGATTTTTCGAATTAGTAATGATTTATGATGATGAAATATGTGTTGTGTATTGTTGCGATTATTTACGTTGTGTGAGTCGATCACGAAATATTACACATATTAGCATTAATTATGTTAATTTCATTTTAGCTCGCTACTTGCTATCCCATTTATGTTTGTGTGCATCATTTTGATTTCACCCGTTTAACTCAGATTTGTATATTATTTCTATCTCAAAATGGCGACAATTCGCGTTTGTTTTTGTCGCACCGCAAAAATAATACCAAACTTTATTTATTCTAAAGGAAAAGGAAAATTTTGATAAAATCCAATAGTAAAAGAAAATGGTTTCGTACTAAATTTGGGTTCGGAAGTCGATTATGTAAGGGGAATGTATTAGCATCTCCTCACATATGTTGTACTTAACTAAAATCATTTTGTTTATTTTGCATGTCAGGGTGTTGTTTAGGTTACTTGCGATTATTGCTTCATTATTATGGATTAATTATGAGAGAAAAAATAAGTTTTAAATTAGTTTGCTCGCCAAGATTTCTTGAATCTCGTACCTATGTATCATCATAGTGCAATAAATAGGGGTGTGCATAGGTTAAAAACCAAACCAAATTGAACCTTATAAATGGTTTGGTTTGGATTTTAAAACTGTTTCTATAAAACCAATTTGGTTTTTTAAAATTGGTTTACATGTGGACCAATTCAGTTTTAAACCGGTTTTATACAATAAAAACCAGTTTTTAAAAAACCAATTTTTAAAAAACCAATTTTAAACTGGTTTTAAATCGGATTTTTTCAAAACCAATTTTTTATTAACATTAAAAAACCAATTTTAAAACCAGTTTTATGAAAAAACAATTTTAAAAATAAAAAATATGACAATTAAATTCAAAAAAAGAGATTTTTTTATAAAATGAATCTCATTAAGACATCATGTTAAGCTTAAATAACAAAAGAAAATATATAAAGTGCATAAGAGAAAATGTATAATTATGTATCAATCTATGGTAAATGACCATCTGAAAAAACTTAAGCAAATACATAGTTATGCAAGTTATATCACTCCAACTGTCACAAACCCAGAAGCCCTCATTCTAATTATAATATATCATGTTACAATATAATTGAACTACACTTCTAATTGAAACTAGAACTAATAAACTGCATCATTCTGTAGTAAATAGAATAATGTTTCCTACAAAGCATTCATATTCTAACTATAAGCCTTGTTCCTAGTGACAACAATTTAAAGACCATTCCAATTCACAATACATTTCTTTAACACATATTTGAGTAGACTATGCACCTGTAATGCAATCTTAGTAACTCATTAATATATTATCTTATAACAATCAAAAAGGAATGAAGTTTGCTGCACAGAAACATGATAGGCTAACATGTAAAATTCAAACTGTTTGCAACATAAAGCCCTCCCTTAAATTTTTTTTGCCTCATTCATACAACAGATCATGTCTATAAAAAGTTAAAATTAGAAACAATGAAGTAGAACATACAAAAGAATTGAGATTATAAAAAATTTAGAAAATTTTCATGAATCTCCACCATTGGTTTATTGCTGCCACATTGTCCATGAAAATACTGTGAACAAACAAAAATCTGTGAGAAAGAATAACCATGAAACTAATCTTGCTGTAGTTTCTGCCATCTCTAAGATGAATTATGAAAGATCATGATAGTTTGCGGTTGAAGTGATTCTTGAGTCAGGTTTCAAAAGATTCAAGCAATCATTAGCATCTTGCCTTGTTAAAGAGCATACAGTTTCATACAAAGGGGGCAGATAAGGCTGGAGCAGCATCAAAAAAATGAGGGAAAAGGTATTGGAGAGATGCGTGCAAGTAAACCTAATTTTGAATTGGGAGAAATGCCATTTTATGGTAAAACAAGGAATTGTTCTTGGACGCTTAGTTTCCGAGAGAGGTATCGAGGTGGACAACGCTGAGATTGAAGTAATAGAAAACCTCCAACCACCAAGGACCGTGCAAGAAATACGAAGTTTCTTAGGCCGCGTCTGTTTCTACCGATGTTTCAAAAAATATTTCTCAAAGATATCTAAATCGCTCACCAACCTCCTAATGAAAGAATATGAATTCATCTTTGATGATGATTGCCTGAAGGCATTTGAACGGTTGAAAACAACTCTTATATCCGCACCCATCATACAACCACCTGATTGGAGTTTACCATTCAAGATAATGTGCGACGCAAGCGATTATGTTGTAGGTGCAATCCTAGGACAAAGAAGAGACAAGAAGCTTCGTGCTATATATTATGCAAGTAGAACCTTGGACTCGACATAGATAAATTACGCCATATCTCACTGCCCTGGTACGCTGACTATGTCAACTACTTATCAGCGAGAGTTCTTCCACCCGATCTGACTTATCAACAAAAGAAGAAATTCTTTCACGATCTCAAAAACTATTATTGGGACGAGCCCTTACTATTTAAGTGAGATCCTGACGGTATCTTCCGTCGGTGCGTTCCAGAGAATGAGATAGAGAGTGTAATTACTCATTATCATGAAGCCCCTTATGGAGGACATGCTAGTACATCAAAGATATGTGCGAAAATTCTGCAAGTCGGCCTTTACTGGCCTAGTATATGGAAATATGTCCATACAGCTATCATAAAATGTGACCGGTGTCATCACACTGGCAACATATCGAGACGCGACGAGATGCCTCAAAAGAGTATCCTGGAAGTAGAAGTCTTTGACGTATGGGGAATTGACTTTATGGGACATTTCTCATCTTCCTTTGGCAACAATTACATATTAGTTGCAGTAGACTACGTATCTAAATGGATAGAGGTTGTAGCCTCTCCAACAAACGATGCACAAATAGTGATTAGATTGTTCAAAAACATAATTTTTCCGAGATTCGGTGTACCGAGACTACTCATCAGTGATGGTGGGTCTCACTTTATTTCCAGAATTTTTGATAAACTCTTGGCAAAGTATGGAGTCCGACACCGTGTAGCAACACCTTACCACCCGCAAACAAGTGGACAAGTAAAAGTCTCTAACAGAGAGATTAAGCAAATACTCGAGAAAACTATTGCCACATCTAGGAAAGATTGGTCATCTAAGCTACATGAAGCATTATGGGTTTATAGGACAACATACAAGACACCCATCAGAACCACACCTTTCAAGTTAATATATGGCAAGTCATGCCATTTACCTGTGGAATTAGAACATAAAGCCTATTGGGCCATTAAAACCCTGAATTTGAATTACAAAACAGCTGGAGAAAAGAGAATTCTAGACATCCATGAATTGGAAGAGCTTAGACGAGATGCTTACGAAAATGCTAGGATTTATAAGGAAATAACTAAGAAATGGCACGACTGACGCATCTCTAGAAAAGAATTCAATGCGGATGATGTAGTACTCTTATTCAACTCTAGACTTAAACTATTCCCAGGAAAACTCTGTTCCTGATGGTCAAGACCTTTTGAAGTTACAAAAGTACTCCTAAGTGACGCTGTTGAAATTAAAGGAAAAGCTAATGATTCGTTCATTGTAAACGGGTAGCGTTTGAAGAACTACCATAGTATCGAGAATAAATACTACTCGGCTAGTCTAAGACTTATACAGCTGTCGGCTGAGTCACCAAAATAGTTTTTGATTTTCAAAATAGGTCGAGATTCCGACGTTAAACAAAGCGCTTTGTGGGAGGCAACCCACCATTTTTATAAAAAAAATTGTTTTATTAAAAGTTTTTAATGTTTTCTTTAAAGTTTTTATAAAATTCTCTATTCTTCTTTCCTATTCTTAGGCGTTAGGCTGATTTACAAATACTTTTTTTATTACTTACAGGATTCTTATTTCTCCACTGATTTTTGCTATGCATTTTACGATACTATATACATCACCTTCTTGAGTGAGGCCCAGCGAGATATTACGAGAGACTTGCTCAACTAGATTGGTTGGGACTATTTTATCCATAACCAACATCCCACTTACATGACGACACTAGAGTTTCTCATTTCTTTGCATTATAACCACGATGTGGGTTTAGGGTTGGCTAGAGGAGTGGTTTCTTTCAGATTATTTGGTTTTACTCACGGACACACCACCGTGAGCTTGTTGATCTTTTGGATTTCCCAATTAGTGCTTATCTTTGTCATTGAGATTTCGGATAATGAGTATTTGGACAGCCGACTTGACTATTTTGGGGAGATATCTACTTTGATGCATGACTCCATTCCTAGATAGTCGTCGGAGATACATAACCCAACGATTATGTACTTTCATATGATTTTGTCGTTTTCCTTCTTTGGGAAACCTCAGAATGATACCTTGGTGTCTAAGGAGGAGTTATTCATTATGTTCTGTATGTTTCGATCTAGACCGGTGGTAGGTACCTCATTTATGCTTGCTCATCTTCTGAGTATTGCCCAGGCTCCTCATGGACCGATATGTGTTGGAGGCTTAGTGACTATGATCGCTAGTGCCTTATTTTAGAGAGAGATTATCTCGTCCGACCCCTGCTACAGACCATACCCCACTGGATTTGTCTTTGGTTTTAATGTTAGGATGATTATATATTTGGAGCTGAATCAATATCAGTTGTTGATTCATCATGAGCCGGTTTACCACTTTACACTTCCTAACATTGCACGATCTAGTGTGCACGACAAGAAGAATTGGACTTATGAGCTAGAGGGTGTAGTAGAGAACAACATGAAAGAAGAAGAATTTATTCCCATTTATTTCAATTCAAACCATTTCAAATACTTTCATCCGTTTCCTCTTCACCATAAACACCACCCTTAATTCCCATTCAATACCTCCATTCATCTTCTCCTCACCATATTCCTATAAAATCTCTTAGAAAAACACCATTATTACTTTCAATTTTCTTCAACAACCTTTTTACCATTTAAACCATTTCATTTCCGAAACCTTTCACAAAGATGGCTAGAAGAGCTCAAGAAGATAGAGAGGAACCATACCTCACAGATATGGTGTTCAAAGATGGAGAAGCCGAAGTCCAACAAGAGAAACTGTACCAGAGATTTCACCAGAGAGGTATACTTCCCACAAGATACATTGATGAAGATTGTCTACGTGATTTGGGGTTGCTTGATAGTGTGCAATCCATGCTTCATTCCTCTGGTTTACACTACATTGCCACTATGAATCTCTCAACTTATGAACCCCTCACGCTGGAGTTTTGAGTTCTTTTGAATACCAAACACCACCTACTCTAGAAGTCGGTCGATGATCGATGATCGATTGGAGGTATGATGAACCAAGAGACTACTGTATTCCACCATGGAGAGGTGTGGAATCTTGAATCTGATGAAGATTAGGCAAGGTCATTTGAAATATGGGAGTGTTTAGCGGCACTCGAGTAATAATTCTTTTGTCATGCATATCCATAATCCATGCATCTATTTCCACCGGGCAAGCGACGACAAAGGTAAACACTAGGGAGATGTACTTTCCCTTGCACTTTTAATCGATTTGAGTATAAATGTTGCTCTGTTCCTTCTCAACCACATCCGATCATTGTTATCAAAATTCAAACACAACACCTTTACGTATATGGGGCATAGTCACAATTATTGTCGATGTCTGGATTTGCAAGAAGTTGGATGAATTACCATCTTTGGCAAACCGGTTGTTAGATATTGATTCTTGCCGGTTTGGTCACATTGTCAAAGCAAGAATGTATGGGAGATAGAACGATGGTGAACAACAGTCGTTCCGGGCTTTATACGCCAAATCTAGATGCCACAAAATTGATGTTGTTGAATTGGGTTTATGATCTTCAAGCACCGACCCACGGAGGCGAACACGCGAGAATAATCAACTAGAAGTGAATCAACAACCACCACAACGGATGTCCCACCACATGCACAACGGAAATATTCCTCGACCAGCCGCTCGACGCGATATACACATCGCTTTTACTTGAAGATCGGTCGGAGGCGATCGATTGATGCAAGAGATGCGTGCGATCAACACAATGCCGCTTATTGGAACATTCGTGACATTTTGACGACTAATGAAATCGCCACCTATCATTCCGCGTTGAAGGCTGCATGCGTGTTTACATCATGGCGAGGAACCTCCAGACCTAGAGGAGGTAGAGTGAGGACACGTGGCGAGAAGAAGTCGAGGTGAATCATCGACCAGCGAGATATCGAGACAACAATGAAGACTGATTTATTTTCCTATTTTCTTGTATTTCTTTTATTTACCTTAAGTTTCTTTGTTAGTTTTATTTTTCTCACTTTAGTTGTCCCATTGAGGACAATGTTCAGTCTAAGTGTAGGGGAGGAAAACTTTGTCTTCAATTTCTAGTAAGTTTTGAATTCTAGTTATTTCTCTTTCCATTCAATAAAAAGAAAAAATTTCAGATTGATATTCATTTCCGTAAGTTATTCTTACTTCCATTTGTTTCTTGAGCCATAACAAAAAAATATTATTTCAACGCATTAGCTCGGTACTTTCAGAAAGTATATAGATTGCTTACGAGGCTTCGTTAGAATTTTTGAAGAAGATTCGAAAAAGGTAATACCGCCTTGACACCCAAATCTTCCACATCACGCAGATCAGTTTGAGTAACTATGATACCGAGACCTTAAGTTTTAAGTTTTAGATTAACCCGAGTAGTTTATACAAGCAGTCGACACCGTCTTATCCACAAACTACATAGGGAGCCGAAGAATATAAGTGACTGGTCATTATCAGAAAAGGCTTTTAAAATCAAGTTATGACAGGGAATGCAATAATTAAGTTAGGGCGAACCACAGTTCGATCCCCCAAGACTTACGATTTGGAAGAGAAAAAGGGTTACCAACTTGCGTACCAGAACCCCGTGCATAAAATAACCAGAATCACTAACTGGCTACTCTACTATGTGTGTGCGAGAGATAAAGGGCTTAATGTGATTGCGCGAAAATAAAAGCGGTTGATTTCGAACGAGAAGAATTAGGTTGAGCCATGATAGCATGATTCAGACTAGTTTGCATAGGAAAGAAGGTTTGGACCATGTCTATGGTTTCATGTCATTTATGTATCATCAGTGTCGGAACCCAGTTCCATCTTTCTAAACGTAACGCCTATCAACCACGTACAATTCGAATCGCATCATGCGACTGTGTCAGAAACTTTGAGCTAAATTATTTCAAAGTCTATCAATTTCTTAAGGACAAGCAAAGGTTCAAGTGTAAGGGAGTTTGATAACACAAAAATGTATCGATTATTTAGACCAATTTATATGATTTTTATCTGCATTTTAATTAATTAAATTACTCTTTATTCATATTATGCCGGTATTTTCTATGTTTTCAGGTTTTTACCAATTATAAAGCAAGTGCAAAGAAAGTCGGAAAAAGATGATAAATCATACCCAAAGTTCACAAAATAGAAGCATTTATTGAAGAATGTGGTGAATAGCAAGAAATATGGGTGTGAAAGGAGCAAAAAGATAAATGAATTAAGGAAGCAGACCCAACCCACTTCCAACGCGCGCTTCATCACCAAGACCAAGGGTGTAACGACCGTTACACCCCTCCAAGTCAAACCCTAGCGACTGTCACGGGCCAAGAGAGCGAACATTCCTCACTAGTCCAACGTGTAACGACCGTTACGCCTCATTAGCAGCTCCGTAGCGATCGCTACGGAGGAGAATCTGGTTGCGAGAATATCTCAACCAACCCAACAACGAGCACACCACAACCTCTACAAATAGAGATTCATTCCCAGATCCAAAGATCTTTTTTGCTTCTGCATTTTTATACCATTACTCTACCGAATTTAATTCCGACTTCATTTAGTTTTTAGTTTCGATTTTTAGTTCAATCTTTCTTTTCTCGTAGAAATTTCCACATCGGGGATTGCAGCGAACCTTTTCCAATTCTAACCTTACGTTAGAATTATGCCTTTTTAATTTCCTTCATCGCATTTGAATTTACGGACAACAAAGGGCAAATCTCACCGACTTGTGGGAGACTCCTGGAACTTGCCAAATATTCTGCCTTTTATTTTCAGGTTTATTTTAATTAAATTATTTATTGGCTTATTTAATTGCTTATTTATTTTATGCCTGATTTATCTTAAATGCATGTTTTATCTTAATTGTCTGGTTATCACTATTGTGCTATAGTTGAATCGTTTAACATGCTAGGCTAAAATTTAGTTATCGGTATGTAGGGTTACATAGCCAACGGGCTTAGCAATGCCATTTGACTTATTCCGTTTTAAAAAGATTAATTTTCTGGTTTCAATTATTAGTTCTAAATGCAACTATTTTGTTACGATAGTAAAACACAGATTAGAAGTTAGGATCAATAAAGCGAGAGTTTGAGATTTTAACTGAACATTAGTAATTAAGCATCAACTTAAAATACAAAGAGAGCGCTTTTAAGTTGATTAGGTTTTATTTATTTTCAAAAACTATTTTTAAACTCTAATTGAAACAGCGAGAGCACTCACTTAGGTTTGATTATAGGATCTGAATCAATAAACACGAGAGTGCGAGAAAAAGGATTTTTAAACAAGTATTTCCTACTGAAACACATTTTGATAATACAATTTAATTCAATGAGTTGCTAAATCCCTAAGCCCGACCATTACATACCGATACTTTCATTCTGAATCTAAACTAGATCTTAATCAGTTAGGTTCCCTCAAACTAAACATTATTTATATTATTAGCCTTAGATTTACGTAGTAACCTAAGATAACGGTAGATCAACATTTAGTCCCTTGGGATTCGATAATATTTAAAACTACAAGCGATAGGATTGTATACTTGCGGTCTAGATTCTATAAGACGTATAAAGTCGCGATCACTCTCGTAACAAAACAGTTGCATTAAGAACTAGTAATTGAAACCAGAAAGTTAATCTTTTTAAAACGGAACAAATCCAATGACGTTGCTAAACCCCGTCGGCTATATGACCTTACATACCGATAACTAAACTTAGCCTAACATGTTATACGATTCAATTATAGCGCAACAGTAATAAATAATATCAAACAATTCAAATGATACATACATTTCAAATAATTTAGGCATAAAATAAATAAACAATTAAAATAAGCCAATAAATAAATTAAACAATTAAAATAAACCTGAAAATAAAAGGCGGAATATTTGGAAAACTTAGGTGTCTCCCACAAGCCGGTGAGATCTGCCCTTCGTTGCTCCGAAAATCAAATGCGATGAAGGAAATTAAAAGGCACAGTTCTAACGTAAGGTTAAAATTGGCAAAGGTTCACATCAATCCCCGATGTGGAAATTGCTATGAGAAAAGAAAGCAGATACTAAACTAAATTAACCGAAACGGTAAAATAAAATAAACCGAAAATAATTTTGGTAGAGTAATAGTAAATAAATGCAGAAGAAAAAGCCATCTGGAAACTGAAGTATGACATCCTATTTATAGAAGTGAAGGTGCACTTGGAAGCTGGGTGGTTGAGATTTCTTCGTCTCTATTTTCTCCTCCGTAGCGATCGCTACGGACTTGCTAAGTGATGCGTAACAGTCGTTACGCTTTTGCCTTGGTGAGGAAGTCTCACCCTAGTTCTCGTGGCGCCCGTTAGGGTTTGCTAGGTGGGGTGTAACGGTCGTTACACCCTTTAGGCCAGGTGCAAGGCGCGTTGGAAGTGGGCTGGGTCTGCTTCCTTATTCCTTTCTTTCAGCCTTACTTCTTGTAGACCCCCATTTCCTTGTCATACACCCACATTTGCTTTCTTGCTATTTTTTGTGGATTTTGAGTACGATTTATCCGACTTTTTCGACTTTCTTCGCACATGCCTTATAATTAGTAAAAACCTGAAAACATAGAAAATACCGGCATAATACAAATAAAGAGTAATTTAATTAATCAAAATGCGGATAAAATTCATGTAAATTGATCCAAATAATCGATACATTTTCGGGTTATCAGATATCAATCAAACGAATCCTAACTCTTCCTTCAAGATCCTCCGGTTACCGTGACAAAATCAAGCGAACTCACTGCTCCTTGATGCTTCACTTGGCTGAATCTTGCAAAGCGAAGATTAGTACCAAAAACCCCCGCACTGATCTGGATCTAGGAGGACAAAACCCTAAAGGTTTTATTCAAGATAGAGCCCACAAAACACAACCTAAATCTGAAGCAATTCTTCAATTCAGACGTTACCAATAATTCTCGGATCTTGAATTCAACCACTTTGATTTTTGGAGAAGTTGAAATTAAAGAAGGAATGTTGAATATGAAGTGCTCTCTATGTGTATCTTTCACTCTATTCTTGTTAAAAAAGCTCGAATGACAAATGAAATCTATTTATATGTGTTAGTATCAATGAATGAAAATAAGACAAAAAAATTTAATTAAAGGCTACAACAGGTAGATGCGTCGACCGCTCCAGGAGGGAAGGTCAGTGTGTAACATTTAGAGCCTACACGTTGGGCCTTCAATGTTGGATGCGTCGATGACACCAGTGGGATGCGTTAACGCAGTCTTTTAGATTTTAGCTCCCAGACTTTATTTGCATATGCGTCGACTCAAGGGTCAACACGTAACTTCCAAGGTGTTGCCCTTAACCGTGCGTCGACCGGAGAGACACTTTCGTTGACGCATCTGGCCTTTTCTAGATTCTTTGTTTTTCTTCATCAGTCAGCCTTGTATAACACACATGCTTTTCCAGCGGTTTTGACATCATAAAAACTCGAGCATGCATCTACATTTTCTATTTTAATTGAGTGGGATTAACATGAAATTAATTTATACATCTCCTTAATAGAAATCTTAAACAATGGAGTCTTCAGTCTGTCCCTTAGAGTGCATTCAAGTGTTTTCTAAATAATCTGACATAAAATGTCATAGATGTCGAGTTAATGATGTAATAAGAAGACTCTCTTAACTTGAGTCCATTCATTAGATGTGGTGAACGATGCAAATTCGTGAGATAATGAGTGAAGAGAATAAGTCAAGCTCTTGGATATTTGTTTCGATGTTGAGGGAATCTCGATAACTACGAAGGAAAGTCTTTAAAATATGTGAAGGAACACGTTAATCATATTAGGACATAAAGATACCTAAGTGATTGGCGAGAATATTATATTATTAAGTCAACCCCCAATTTTGTAAACCTCAATCAAATAAGTCCTAAAAGTAGGATTAAAAGTTAATATTATTCCTAATTATGGCTGGGAGTAACAAGTCCGCATGGTTAGGGAGTTCCAAATGCCTTATGAGAGTGTCTATCCTTCAAATGAGAGGGAACCAAATTACATAGTACTTAAGGGAAATGTATAGAGGTTTACTCAATCGTATTGTGTTTACGGAGTTTAAAGTTTCCATTGTTTGGTTGTGCATTTATGCGAGATTGTAAGAGACTTTATAAAAGACGATGATAACTTTCCCTGTAGAACTAAGTGGACCCATAAGATAGGGGAACCCACTAAAATTTAATAATCTCACCCCAATCATGTTGTTGCTTTACAGGTACAATGGAGAAGATGGAGGATTCGCTAAAAGGCTTGGATTAGAAGCTTTGGTGTTTATGTGGCATGAAGACTATACTAAATATCATGTTCTGCTATGTATTTCTTGTAGTTTTGTGTAGACATTCTTGTTGTATATATTTCATAGTCACAGTCTTGTAAGGTATACATTTTAGAATGTCATTTATTTGCTTATGTATGTACTCAATACCAACATGTTAATGTCTTACTAACGTGATTATAAACGGATATTGGTGGGGGTATTATAATGCTTTTAATGTATTATGTGTTTTTTTTTTTTTAAATTTTTCTGTCCAATAATAAAAGATTTAGGCCCTTAAAAATTCGTGGCCCATTGATAGAGAGGTTGTTGCACATGTTAATGGTCATGCCTACTTGTGAACATCACCATTTATATCAATTAACATGTTTGACATCTTTTGAAAATGAGACAAGAAAAAGGATTAAATAGATGCTATGGATAAGACACAAAATATAGGAAAAATACGTTGTAATTTGAGTTAAACCATGAGTTTGTGATTTGAATTAAAAAAAGAATGATTTGAATCAAATGTAGTAAAGTGAATAGTTTGTTATTTTTGTGATTTGAATCAATCAAACTAGATTCGAATTACATACTTTCCTGATTCGAATAAGACTGACATGGATAAATTCTTCACTTCCAAGCATATGTTTGATTCGAATCACAACTTGTCTGATTCAAATCAAATCTTACAAAAACTTTAATTTAAGACTTCTAACTTGTGATTCAAGCTACCCTCAATATGTTGACTTATATCAAACCACAAAGACAAAAAAACATATTTTCATAGGTCCAATTTCAATAGATTAAATGTAAAAATATTTCAAGTTACATATTTAACAAATAAAATGACAAATTTAAAATCAATTTACAATTGAATCATACAGATTCGATGAATTGAATTACACAAAATAAAATAAAAATAGATAAAACATCAAAATAAATAATATCAACTACAATACAATTTCAATTCTCTAAAATAATACTTTGAGTGAGAGACATATACACAACAATCTCCCAAACATAAAAATTATAAACACATTTAATTTGGGCATAATAATATTTCAAAAGAATAAAAAACTTGGGCATAAGAAAAGTATTATTTTCCAAGTTATTAAATTTTTGGTATTCATCTTCATTGTTATCAACATCATTATCATATTTCATCAGGACACTCTACCTCCTCACTCACTCAGTAACCCTTATTTCTTTGTTATTTTTCAGTTACTCCTCAGTAACCTCGAGAGCTACAAAACGATGTCGTATGTTCCTCCGCACTTGAGAAACGCGAGCTCAACCGCCGTGGCTACCACCACCACCACCAGACCTTTATCATCAACCGGAACCCTAGAAAACAACAACCACCACCTCGCATTCTCTTCCTCATACTCTCACTCCAACTCTTCTTCTCTCTCCAATGGCACTCGCCGTACCTCCGCCGCACCTCCGCCATCTCGGATTATCACCGTCCCTGACACTGTCTTTTCTAATTGGCAACCTTCCGAACGCGTCTCCCGCATGAACCCCGACCAGGTTCCGCTCCAATCTTCATTTCCCCTTTTTATATCTCTCAACTGAATGAGTGTTTTCATTTTGACTGTTTCCGTTTCTAAATTTTTAATTCGTATTTTCAGGGTTTAGAGTTCTTACTTATTATTTATTTTAGCTGATTTTGATTTCATTTGTGTCCTCAGTGTCATGCTTGATGCATTTTTTTTTACAAGATACCGTTTTTTGTATAGAGTATAGTTGGGTAAATAGCTATTCAATTGAAGAAGTTGTGTCTTGTGTGTGAAGTTTTTGTTTCACTGGAATGCGAATATGATTATTGCCATTGCCAGTGTAGTGTATGCAA
The DNA here is from genome assembly GCA_021764765.1 of Vicia sativa. Lineage (NCBI taxonomy): Eukaryota > Viridiplantae > Streptophyta > Magnoliopsida > Fabales > Fabaceae > Vicia > Vicia sativa. The sequence continues at coordinate 158,022,349 of CM038794.1, forward strand.
CTATGGTAATTAAGAGAAGTGGATAAGTGGTGTACTTTTAACTACCTTGAATCCGGAAGTGATCTATTGAAGGGTTTGGAACTGTGGGATGGTATTGTATTATTTTGGATTTGCTACTTTGGCTGCAGGCTTTGTAAATTGTAGTGAATAAGCAAGTTAGAGTTATAGGTGATTTTTGGTTAAGATGGAAATCAATTGTGACTCCATTCAGACAGCTAGAGTTGCCACTTGCCACACTGTTGTAAATTTTACCGAACTACTACACTCCTGGCCCAAGAGAAAGCCCCACCACTGTGTTTGTAGGGATTCTAGTAAAAATAAGGATATAGAAGTTAACTTTTCTCTTTGGATGATAAGTGAGATTTATTAATTTGTGATGAAGTTAGCTCAAACATTGTGGTTTATCTAGAGCTGTTATCAATTTTTCTTCAACATCACGAGTTCTGATAATTTATTTCGCTTGCACTTGATTCCAGCAACCTCTCTATCTCTATTGGGGACAGCTCTTGCTCTTTTGTTTTGGCCGTCTCAATAGTCTCTCTTTTTAAGTTGGGGTACCTTTAGAGTTCTCATTATATCATCTCCTCTTTTCAAAGTTGAACTAGCTAGCTTGTATCTTTACATATTTATATTAATATAATATATCCTATTGTTTCAGTGAGTACATGTTCTTTCTTGTTATATAGCCACATAATAAAAAATATTGGTTGCTGAATTATAGTGTTTGTTACATCCAGATTGAAGAGGTCCGCATACGGCTTAATCTCGATGTTACTGTTTCGTCTGACTCTCCTGCTGCTCCTGGACCTATAGAATCGTTTAATGATATGGTATGGTATTTAATTTTGACAAGTGTTTAATCGTATTTATATTTCTTCTAGGTAATGTTAAGCTAGAGCTAGTGTAAGAGAAAAAACCTGAGATAGTACTTTTTACAAATGTGTGTAAAATTTGTGAATTTATTTGTATCAGTGTTTGCATCCAAGTATCATGAAGGATATTGCTTATCATGAATACACCAGGCCAACTTCCATCCAGGCACAGGCCATGCCTATTGCTCTCAGTGGAAGGGATCTTTTGGGTTGTGCTGAAACTGGTAGTGGGAAGACTGCGGCTTTCACCATTCCTATGATACAGGTTTGAATTTTTTGTAATTGCAGTATGCAGACGCAGAGGCTTGATATTGATGATATTTCTAATTACCATGTGGTGAAAAAACCAATTGTAAACAGCCACTTTTTTTTGTGATTTACTTTTTTTCCTTTCTGTTTTTATTAGCATTGCTTGGTCCAACCTCCAATTCGGCGTGGAGATGGTCCCCTGGCATTAGTTTTGGCTCCTACTAGAGAACTTGCTCAACAAATAGAAAAAGAGGTGATACATTTAATTTTATGTGATGAATTGTAAGTAGTTATGTGAGGCAGAATATTCTTCATTTCTCCAATTCTAGATGGCAATTTTCTTTGTAAGCTATAACTATATTTAGAGCTATATTTAAACATTATTCATTTATCAGTGAAAGGAAATGATTAGCAACTGTCCTCTTATGTGGCCTATTCCTTATAATTTTTTATTTTTTGGATATTAATTTTCAAAGCTAGAGGAAGAGGAAAATTATAAGAGAAGTTATTGAGAAAGATTTCGAGATTAACGATTTGGATAGAAGCATGGTCTTGGATGTAAAATTAATATTATGGCGAAAGTTGGCCCATGTAGCCGACCCACTTAGTGGGATAAGGCTTGGTTGTTGTTGGTATTTGTTGCCATTTTTTTTGATCCTGAGCTTTTCTGTTCTCTATCACCTGCCTATTTGGAATGTGTATTCTTACTTCCTACAAAAATAATTTGTCATGGGTATAATATTCTTCCTTTATTACTTTGAATTATCTGTTTAATTTTGCAATTGGTTATTGGTATATTTTTTCGTTACGCCGGAAATGTGTATTCTTAGTTCTTACAAACATAATTTACATGGGTATAATATTCTTGCCTTATTACTTTGAATTATCTCTTTAATTTTGTGATTGATATATTTTCTTATCATGCCTGAAATTATGATTCACTCCAAAGCATTTCATTCTATCTGTTTTCCCTTTCTATGCATCATCCCTTTTTGTTGTCATTCTTGTAAGTATCTTTGTGTTGTATTGACTTTCGGCAGGTCCAAGCATTTAGCAGATCTCTCGAGTCACTAAAAACTGCCATAGTTGTTGGTGGAACTAACATTGAAAAACAGGTAATTAAATGTAACATTACTTTTCTCTCGTGGTCCAAAAACAATGATGGCTATTCTTTTTATTTGTTGACATTACTATACTCTGTTAAATATGGTCAAAGAGCACCAATGATTTGGGCAGTTCACAGAACTGAACTGAACCAATCTTAAAAATTGAACCGTTAGTTAGCTAATTGTGAGAAGTAAACTGTTGCTTAAAACGAAATCAGTGAACTGAACTGTGCTGCAAAAACAGTTGGGTGAGCATAGTTAACTGAACCCCAACATTTTCTTAATGAACTAGTGTTTATCATTTTTTTTAGGGTAGACGTTTATCATTTTTTATGGATTGTAAACATTAGTCAATACTTTTTCAATTTTTTCGGGACTAATTTATCATATTCTGATTAGTGTGTATGGCGTATGCAACTCCAAAACCGAACAACAAACCTTCCCAATTTAGCTACATTTTTTTGGAATATTTTAAGAGCAACTTAAACAAGACATTATCTCTTTCTTTCCCAATTTGCAAAACTCGCTGCAGTAGTCAGTATTGCCGAACTAGTGGTTGGCTTTACTAAACCTATTGCAATTGTTTGTCTAGCCAGTTTTGATCTATTACTCTGAACCACAGTGCGCTCGACCAAAAATAAGTTTGGATAAGTTCAAGCTAAATGAGTAACAGTTCAGTTTGGTGTAATTTTTTGTAGAACCCAACCAAGAACACCCCTATCCGGGATATAAGTATTTGTATGTTAAATATGTTTAAGCTATTGTAAATCTACAATGTCTTTTTTTGGTTGCCTTGGACATGGGCGTGCTAAATCTTTTGCAATTGTTTGTCCTGCCAGTTCGGTTCTCCGGTTGGAAATGGGCATACTAACGTTTTGGAAAAATCTGTGTTTTTTAGTTTTCACAGAGCTAGTTCTCCCGCTAGGCTGATACATGTGTTATACGTTAAGCCTAGTTTGGAAACAGATGCTGAGGACTGCTCAATATTATTTTAGTCAAGTAAAATTTTGGACAAAAGGATTTTGTGTATGCTTTCTTTCTGGTAACATGATTTTGTGTATGATTTCTTTCTGGTCTCTATGGCAGAGGTCTGAACTAAGAGCAGGAGTTGAAATAGCAGTTGCCACCCCTGGAAGATTCATTGACCACTTACAACAAGGCAACACTTCCCTCTCTAGAATTTCTTATGTTGTTCTAGACGAGGCAGATAGAATGCTTGATATGGGGTTTGAACCACAAATAAGGGAGGTTAGTGCGGAAGTTACTCTCGTGTGTGAGGGTTTTCCTTTATTTTAAAGACAATTATATTCCTAATGTACGATAAATAAATAATGCCACTTCTTCATTGTAGTGTTTATGTTTTCCCTTACAATGGTTCCAAATTCAGTTGTTTCCATCTCACTCCTTTTCCCTTCACTTCAGCAATTTACATCGTTGGACTTGGAACTATAACTTATGATGGTCTAACTCTAACTTATGATGGTCTAACTCTAACAAGATATTTTGGTTACGATTTATGAGCATCTTACTTTAAGAATTTTTCTAGCAATAAAAATGTGCTCACCGTTTACAAAGAAAAATCCAGCAATAAAAATTTCTCCTCTTCTCTAGATAGAAGTTTCATTTTCATTTTAAGATTCAAGCTTTAGTGCATGTTTGGTAATGCGGTGGGAAAGGGCCAGACATGCGCTTGGCTAGAAGCTCCAGTTTGCAGCTTCTCATTTCCATGGTGCAGATGCATTGCAATCTGTCGCAGACGTGCGTTTGGCCAGCTAGAAGCTTATCCAAACACACCTTTAATAAGTTTGATTATCTAATTATGCACCTCTTATGAATTGAATTTTTATGACCTAAACTATTACAGCCCGAATTGGAAAATCTGTGTTTTATTAGTATTGCATACACTTCTCATATAGGGGGGAATTAATAACAATTGATTTTTCTGCAATAAATCATTCCTGTGCTAGATTAATAGAATAGATGTTCGGCCTTGATTATTGAAGACAATATATATTTTTTAATATCATCCTCAGATCATGAGAAGTCTTCCAGAGAAGCATCAAACACTGCTGTTTAGTGCAACGATGCCCGTGGAGATCGAAGCATTAGCAAAGGTCAGTTTTCCTTTGTTCCTGGCTCCTGAGTTTTTCAAAGTCATTATTTTCTTCTTTAAGCCATGTTAAAATAATGTGGGCGGTGGTCGGTATTCTGATATATTGAAATCACTTTTTGTGAGTATAGGAATATAATTCTAGCATTCATAATTTGCTTTCCACAAATCAACAGTCTTGCTGCTTGATCATTGTTAAAGAGACATTGAAAAACAGTCTCAATATGTCTATAAGCGGGGGGGCAATCATTACCTTACATTGCTGATTTTGAAAGGTTGAGATAGACCTAAGATGATATCAGGGCCTAATTTTCTGGCCATAATTTTCTTTATGATAAAATCATATATCCCGAAAAATTTCCTTTTGAAATTCTTTTTTCATCAATATTTTTCTTTAAAATCGTTTGTTGTAAGATTCATTCAATTTTGTTCATTGGTCATCTTTTGAAATTTCAGGAGTACTTAGCTAACCCAGTTCAAGTTAAGGTGGGAAAAGTGAGCAGCCCAACAACCAATGTTTCACAAACTCTTGTGAAGGTTTCTGAAAGTGAGAAGGTAACTATAGTTATCTAACAAATGAAATATTTCTGTTATGAGCTGGGTTTAATGTTATCAATTTAGTTTCAAGTTTCCTTGAGTATATGCAGCTATCACCAGTTTTGAAAGATTGTTTTTAGATTTTCTGGGGTTCTCCTTTTTATACCCCTTGTTTCCTGAGCAAGTGTTATTTTGCTGAATGTATGCTACTGGACACGAGACAACATGTGCGCATAAATTTAATTATGTGGAGAGAAAGCAAGGTGGGATGGAAAAATATAGACATAATGAAGGATAAAAATGAGAGTAATGATGAGAGAAAGAGGATAAATTATTTGTTTATTTTCATATTTATGCCTTGTTTTTCAACATACATGTAAATCTTCTCTTCATTTTTATTATTTTTAGTTTATCTCTGTCAATCTTTTGGTTTCTGTTCTAAAATCTTATCACATTCTTGTAGATTGACCGACTCCTAGATTTGCTTGTAGAAGAGGCATCACAAGCTGAAAAGTGTGGTCATCCATTTCCATTGACTATTGTGTTTGTTGAGAGAAAGGTAAGCTTTAATATGTTTCCATGCTATGTATAGTACTTTATACCTTTGTCTTATCATTTATATGTATACATGCAAGAAGTCAAAAGTGGGTAGTTTGATATGGGGTCTGATAGGAAAAAAGAGCAAGGTTTTGGCCTGTTGATTCAAAATGTGGGAACATGGCCATGGTTGGAAGGTCTACCAATGGAGGCTTAACAACAAATAAAAGTGATGAGCTGGTGAGTGAGAGGGAATAACACATTAGGCAGCTATAAGGAATAAGGGAGAGCGGGAGAGTATCATGATAGTATTCTGTTTTGAAGTGATAGAAGTTCACCAAGGGTATTCTAGGTGAGGAAAGCCAACAAGGTTTGGGCTGGTAGAGTCTTCTATCAGAGTTACCTTTCTTTTATTGCATCTCTGTTTCCAGCAATATTACATAGAGCTATTATGCAATTTTCTGTTTTGAATACCTCAGGGTCAAAGTCGAAGTAGGTTATTATTTTTGCCAAAAAAGTATTTTAGTCTGTCTGATAATCGATATTTCCATGCTTCTCCTTTAATTTTTTATGTGCATGTAGACAAGGTGCGATGAAGTGGCTGAAGCATTGGTTGCTCAAGGATTATCTGCAGTTTCTCTGCATGGTGGTCGCAGTCAGAATGAAAGAGAGGCTGCATTACAAAATTTTCGGAGCAGCTCCACCAGCATTTTGGTAATCTCCTCTACACTGCTAGACCACACTACTTTCAGTACATCAATGGTCTTCCTTTCACTTTTCATCTATTGCAAGTTCTTAGTTCTCTGCAATATTTTTTATCACTCATCACAATAGTGAAGCCAGGCGTAGCTTGTCAAAATACAGTGAAGCCAGCTTTGGCTGGTTGGATTCACTTTGTTCCCTAAATAAAATTCCTTTGTTGCATCAAATATGGAAAGTAAGTTTATGTATAAGCTCAAATGAATGGTTGTTATAACTTGAATTTTCTCTTCAAAGCCATTCATCAATTCACTAAATTTGTTAAAGTACTATGTTATCTGTCTGTATGATAGTTGTTAGTTACTGTTGGTGAGAGTTTATTTTGCTGGGATAGTTACAAGAAATATGGCATGTTTCCTGTAAATAGGAGGAAGGGTTGAGAGGAAGAGGCATCTTGTAATCTGAGAGATTTAGACTTTTAGGTTTCGGAGGAGCAGACCCTGGAAGTTCTTCAGGAATGCTTGTCTTTTTTCTGGCTGAATCCTTGAAACAGTAATACTCACAGCTCCATGATCTGTGCTCTGGCACTAGTTTCTAGAAACCATGTATTTTATTAAAAAAAAGGGAAAATATGACCCGAATACATCTTACTAATGTGCAAAACTTTTATGGTCTGCTCCGCCATCCACAAAATCCCAAAGGCACAAAATATCTCTCAAATAACTAGATGCCTATATCTCTCAACTTTCCCTTTATTTATAGGTGATGTGCCTTATTTCTTCTAAGAATCCCAACCTTGACTAACTGTTGCAAGTGACACTATATTATCTGCTTGCCTCACATGGACCTTTGAATTAAGGTATTTCATGTTGTAGTTTTCTTTTTGCTTCAGGAAATTCTACCTAAAAGTTTGGATTCTTTGCAATTTTTCCATAACTACAATAAATATATTTCTGGATTTTTATCTGTTAATCATATTAATTAGTGATACTGTATCACGCAGGTTGCCACTGACGTTGCATCACGGGGCTTGGATGTCACAGGAGTGTCACACGTCATCAATCTTGACCTTCCAAAGGTATTTCTGCAATTCTACTCCAAGCAAAAGCTACTTAGTTAATGGAGTTTTATCTGTACTCCACAAGGAAATTATTATCTGGAAAATTATGGAGATTTTCTGCAGTTAGTGGACTTTCATTCTGCCACTGCTTGTTGGCATCTCATTAGCCTAGCATTTTCCTGTCAATTTAAATTTCCTTGACAAATGCATACCTGAAGCTTCAGTTATGGCTACCTCAATTATAGACCACAGAAGATTATATACACCGGATTGGAAGGACCGGGCGTGCAGGATCAACAGGCATAGCCACTTCATTTTACACTGACCGTGATATGGTACTTGTTATCCACCTTTTCTAGAAGGAAAACAAATTGAACTGTGTTTTTTCTCTTGATTCAAGCATTAATATGATTCTTTTCTTTAGTTTCTTGTGACAAATATAAGGAAAGCAATAGCTGATGCTGAATCTGGGAATGGTGTGGCATTTGCTACCGGAAAGGTACTGTTTCTCTTCTGCCGGGAAATTCATGGTTCATTTAGTATATCCTTAAATCCTTAAATATGGGGTGAATCATAAAGGAATGTACTTTCAATATGATTCATTCTTTCATTTTTTACTAATTTTTTGATGAAAAACTAAAAATGGACAATTAGTTTTTTAGAAATCCGGTGTTTGTAGTTTTAGTTGATTGGGTTTGTCTTGGTTTTATTATACAGTAAATGTCTAAGATTAGTATTATAGACAGGTGTTAAGATTTGTGTGCTAGGTGCTCAATTTCCCCCGAACACTTTCAAATTCGGTTTTGCATCTAACTCTACCATTGGATTCTAGGTTGCCAGAAGAAAGGAGAAAGAAGCAGCAGCTGCACACAAAGAAGCAAATATTGCTTTATCAAGACACCTTGGATTGGGAGCTGCATCAATTAACATTGAAGATAAGTACAGATTCATGATTGCTGCCTCAAACAGTAGAGGAGAAGGTGCAGCAGATAGTGCATGGGATGATTGATGAAGTTTCTGATGCCTCCCATACATTTGATTAATGGCAGTTGCTAACTGTCATCTATAGGTATGTTGTGTGGCATTTACTGGAGATGGACAATGCATGTCTACATACTGTTTCACACGTTGTAGCTAGCACATTGGTAACAGGTAGCTTCCTAGACACAATTTGTAGAGTGAGTCAGTCATGTAGGTAATGGATCTCATGTAATCATAGAAACAGAAGTTTCATTAAATTTGTGTTGCGACAAATCTTCTGGTTAAATTCGTAGAGTTGCTAGTTTTTGGTGTAGCAATATTCTCTTTCAATTTTATCATTTATTTTAACTAGTTTAATAATTTTTTTCTTCATATTTACCATTCACCTTACTAATTTTTCAAATAATCTGCAAAAAAATTGGAACATCAGTTATTTTTATTAAAGCAAAAGGTCAAGTTTCAGTATAGCCATATTAGCTATTTGAATCTTATTAATGCCACAAGCTAATTCTTAGCTTTCTAACTAATTGGTTGGGCTATGTTTTCATTATACTCTCCCACTTTCCCGTCCATATCTGTGCAACAGTACATAAGAAAACCATTAGTGATTGTAATTTGAATTCAAACTGTCGTCTCTTTGTCTATCCATGTCTTGCGAATCCTTTCAATCTTGACATCTTCATTCTCCACAACAATTTCATATACTAGTTTTTAGAAATCCACACAAGTTTAATAACTACATAGAAAAAGATATAATGGAGACTGTATTATCATAATGAATAAGTGTCGCCCTAAAACTGCCTAGAACAAGCTCCTATAGGAAGCTAAATGCTTCCTACTAGTAACTAACAGGTTGAATCACCAGGGTGCCTCCTCAACCCTATGCTGCACTCCTTATAACTAGGAAGAAGGTTTAGTCTCAACAAACTCTCCACGTTACCTTTTTATTGGAGAATTTTTCTTTCCAACCTCTCTGTTATATCCGGCACTCCTCAATTGCATGAAAAGACAATTTTGCCCAAGACACCTTCATTGTTGAAACTTACGGTACACCGTAATTTTGAAATTTTTCTGACGATATCAGAAATTTGTGTGCGATATTGGAATTTTCACCAAAACAAATAAGATTTCTGGTAGATTTGATTAATTTTTCGGTATTTTGTACCGGATATTTCATAATTTCCGGTATCACCTATCGTAAATTTCGAAATATCCGGTATTTTCATTTGATGTTGATATCAGGAATTTCGAAAATTTCGGTACGCCTAAAATACCAGAAATTTTGAAATTTTCGATATTTTCTATTTTTTTCAAAAAAAGCTAAGTTTTTAATGATTTTTTAACTTTGCTTGTAGTGAGGACTAGAGGCAAAAACGGTTCTATTTTTGACAGGACTACTGATCGAGCAGATGTTGTGGCTCGAGTAGCTGATGAGGCACAGGCCTCAGAGGTGCATGGTGATCGCCGCCGTCCGACCGGTTCTCACCGAAAACGAATGGTTGAGTAGGCTGCGTCGGGGTTTCGTGCACCTCGTCGACGGACTGCCATAGCTCATACGACAGTTGTAGATGATCAACCTCCCGTTCCTACAGTGGAACATGTAGTTGTACTGAAGCCAGTTGCTGAGGAGCGGATAGTTGAGGAGCGGGTGTTGGAGGTGGTGCAGGAGCCGATGCATGAGCAGGTTTCAGAGTTGGTGTCGGAGGTGGTGTCGAAGGTGGTGCAGGAGGTGGTTCATGAGCCGGTACTGGAGTTGGTTTAGGAGCCGATGCATGAACAGGTTCAGGTGCCGGTCCAGGAGGGAGTGGATGTGGTGTCTCATGTTGATACAGACACCACAACTGTTGCATCTACTGAGCCATTAGTGTGTACTGGTGGTGGTTTCCCTAGAGGACCTTCTGACAGGTCCGTTTTGACAGGTTTTGTTGACCATGTCGCTTATAGGATATGGCAAGGCAAGGTAAGTATTATTGGTTTGGTTTAACGCTTAATTTTTATTTGTATTATAATATTTGATGTATACTAATTTGTTGTAATTGTGTTATTTTATTTTAGGAGCGTCCTAGTTTGAAGGTCGCTTCTCATAGGTCGAAGTTGAAGAACTTCCCCGATTCTCCTATGTCTGAGCCAGTGAAGAGGATAGTTGAGGAGTTTAGCCTGGAGAACTTTGCTGGATTGTTGCACCCCAAAATTTACCCTCTTGATTTAGGGTTATGTTTCATCATAAACATCATATTGCATTGCATTCATACATTGTGATAAGATCAAAGTTCTTTGGTTCTCAAGTCCTCTACAAGGAGTCTCAAGCTCCCATGTCTTTGGATCTTTCAAGTCGCAATGGTGTGTTATAGCTCAGGACATCTCATTTGTCTCATTGATTTCCCAAGAGTTGAAATTTTGCAAAGAATTGCAGAGGAATTCACTTGTGTCATTCATTTGATGAAATTAGGGTTTTGGTTCATTGTGAAGTTTGAAGATTGGATAAGTCAATTCTTTGAAGCATCATCTTTCTATTATCATTTATGCTATCATGGTTCAAAGAATTTCTCAATACATTCAGAAGATTTGAGGTTTTGAAGCTTGATTGACTATCTCCTAACACAAGGTGCAAAATTAGGGTTTTGGATATAATCAGAATTTTTTTAGATTTTTCATTCAAACTTGATTTCATGTGTTTCTATATGTTGTTGGGCATCCACAGTTGAAATATTGAGGTTCAATTTTGATTGGAAGTAAGTCAATTGATCACAAGGGGCAAAATGGTCATTTTGGTCAAAATCAGACAAAGTCAGAAGTTGACCAAGTGGAATTTTGATCAACCATCAATTCAAATGTCCTATTTTCATATTTCATGACCAAATGCATCATTGAATCAAGATAATTGAAGAAATTGGAGTTAACTTGTTCTTGAAGTTATTTGAAGTTTGGAAAATTTTCAAAGTGTTCACCCTATAGAACTTTGACATGTCATAACTTTATCAATTTTTATCCAATGGTTGCATACTATACATTTTTGGAAAGCTTGAGAAAAATGGTACAAGTTTGTCAATTTGTAAAATTTCTCAAAAATGCACCATTTGAGAGATATTTGAGTTCGAAGTTTTGTGCACAAGACATGTAAAATGTTGGCCATGCTTGCCTTCTCCTTGCCTTCCGCATGCGTAATTTCAACAAACACCTGGAGTGCCAAATGTCCAAGCCTATTTCTTCTTCTTTAAGCTTCAATTTTGAAAATTAAAGTGTGCATCCTTTAGTTCCCCATGAGATCTCTTCAACAAGCTTGAAATCATGCATTTTGACCAAGTATTCATCAAGATATAGATCCATAGAGTTGTTACCTCACAATTGATCACCATGCACGCACAGACCTTGCCTTGCCATGATTTTTTTTCTTAAACTTTGAAAGATGACATCTCACTCATTACTTCATCATTTCCCATGGTTCGAAGCTCAGTTTGGAGAGCATGGAGAGTTCTATCCATGACCTAAGTTGCAAGGAAAAGGCACGAGCCAATTTTGAATGGATCAAGTTCAAAGTTGGGTGTTGAGACTTGTGGTCATTTTCAGGTTTTGTGCATTTTTTGTGTAGATTAATTACAGGTCATTTTGACACTAGTGTGGCACGATTGTTTCATTCTTTCCTTGCCAAAATAAGTCCAGCATGACCCATGATAGTACATAGATTACATTCTCTTTGTTTTACCAAAAATAACAAAGCTTGCAATTTTGAATTCTTGCACATACCAATAGTGCAAGGCCAACTCATCATTCACACCTCCTACACTTATTTTCCACTCATCATTGGCTGTCCAAAACGCACATAAGCTCAAGGAAATAAGGAGCAAAACGCACAACATAGAAAACACTTGATTTTTCTGATTTTTGCAAATATCTTCAAAAAAGGATTTCTGAGCATCAAAGACCACAATGCCATCACTCTTTGAGCTCTATATAAACTCATAAACTCACTCTCATTTTCCCTAGACGCATCCTCTCATCAAAAATCAGATATGAACTTCTCTTTATTTTTCTTCGAAGCTCCATTTTCTCCTATTCCAGAGCTCATTTCTCCATCCATTAATCTTCATTGAAGTTCAAAAGGTCAAGAGAAGTCGTTTTCTTATTGTTCCGAGGCACCAGTTGAGTTTATTTCTCAACTCAAGAGGTAAGTTTTCAAACTTGAATCTCCGTTTTCAGCTAGTTTTTGTTGAAATAAAGCATGTATGCGTGGGTATAGCTGGCCAAACAATAGGTTTGATGTATATATTTACTTGTTTGTGAAGCATGTTCCATAATATTGAGTTCTAAAATGGATGATTTTCATGATTTCCGTGGCTTGATCTCTTGATGCGTGATTGATCATTTTGAAATCTATGACTTGCTTGTTGTTCCTTGCCATGTTGTCTTCATTTTGTGCTTTGAATCGTAAAAAATGGTTGAGAAATAAGCAAGATACGATGTTCTAAAGTTGAGTGTGTGGTCTGTGTGAAACACGTGAGTTAGGGCTTCATGAGGTTGAAGATAAAGTGAGGTGGCAGCGCGTGATTGGTTGTGTTCTTGATTAAATAATTTTTGAATTAATTGATTTGCTGATTTTATTTTCTTGGTCAAAACTTCATAAAAAATTCTGAAAAAATTAAGATAGGCTTAGAATATTATTTCTAACTTTGTGTATTTTTTTAATAATTTTTGGAAATTATTTGATTGGTGAAAAAAAATCAGAGTTTAATTAATTGATTTTTGTGTAATATTTTCATTAATTTTTGCTAAAATTATTTTCAAGGTAAAAAAATTACACAAAAACTATTCTGGTCTATTTGATTGGTCTATTTTTGGTCTCTGAATTTTTTATTTCATATTTTCCTAATTTCTGATTAATTGTTTAGAAAATATGTGAATAATAGCTTATTTTTTGCAATTTAATTGATTTTAAAATACTTTTTCAAGTATAAAAAATTCACCAATTTTATTTTGGTCCTTTTTCATGATATATAATTGGTCTCTGATCTTGGATTAATTTTTCTAGCATTTTTTCTATTGTGAATAGTTTCCATGGTTTATTTAATATATTGATCTTTCTAGATTTAGCTTTCAATATTTTTATTAATAAAAAATGCCAAAAATTGACTTTTCTGACATTTTAAGGTTTATATCTTGATGTTTGAATTTTTATTTGAATTTTTCTTGAATGAATCATATTTGTTTGGAATTTTTGATTTAAGTTGATCAATTGTGTGGTTTAGGTTGCTTAGGCCTCAAGTTAGGGTTCATATGCTAACTTTCCTTGACATTCAAGTCAACTTTTGATTAGATTAGGGTTATATGATCCCTTAGGATTCTAGAACTAATTTTATTTAGATTTTATGCCTTGATTTGATATTTCTTCCAACATTGCTAAATTAGGGTTTCTAGTTTGATCATCTTGTGAATATTGTTTGCTTGTGTATTTTCATTTCTTACTTGAACCTTGTCAATTTTGATTTGTGCTTGTTGTTTTTGACTTTTAATTGTCTTAATAATGTTATGATATTTTTATTTTGATTTTACAAGTCTTGTTATTATATTTGAACCAAGTATCTCTTCCATAGATGCATTGGTGTTTCTTTTGACCCAAAGGTATATTGTAATGCATTTATGCAACCCTTGGGAAATCAATTTCTGTTTTATTTTCATCCTCATTTCTGATTTATGGATCTGAGTTCATCAATGAACAATTCCCTTCCCCTAAACATACTTTCTTCTTCAATTTTGTTTGATGATTGCTCATGATCAAGGTTTAGGAGGTAACTCTTATGCACCACCTTTAATACCTTATGTGAAGAAACTTGGTTCATGGTTCATTTTAATTTTGATCTTGCAAGTTTTATTTGTTATAATTTGATGCATCTATGAACCCATGAATGGCATTCCATAGTCACTTCATCTTGGTCTCTTCTTTGAAGCTAAATTGGCTACCCTTGTAGTCTTGACTTTTATTTTTTCTTTAAATTTTGAATCTTGATCTTATGATCTTTGTCCTATTGAGGTATCTTGATGTTGGTTTCATCCCTATAGCATTTAAGAACCTTAATTTTAATGCAATTTGATCACGTATACCTTTATGCATAAGGGACTAAATTTGTACATTGTCATGACACTTTAACTTGTTAATTTGATAACATTGATTAAAGTTCCTTGTAAAATCATGATAGATAATTATAATAGGGAGATGACACTGTCCTAGGACCTATGAGTATCAATTCTTCTTTCCACACTTGATTTATCTCATCCATCATTGATTTTAGACAAGTGTTTTTCCATCTTTCATGATGTTGATCATCAATTAGGTGACTTGTTTTGTGTATTGAAGTCTTGTCTTCTACATTTTTTGCTCATGAACCTCATCTTGAGTTAACTTATTATACAAGTCACACATGTCTTAATTATTCAATTAAGACCATTTTGTTTGATTTTTATCTAATGCTTTTAATTGGACTAGCTTTGATGTTTTCAAATCCTAGTTTTGTGTGCTTTTGAGTGCAAGCCTTCTCTTTTATTTAAGATGAATTTGGTTGTGTTTTGATTAGCTCTTAAGCTACTTACCTTGCATGTGCTAAACCCTTTTAGCCTTAACCTCTATTCATAGGTGCTTGGTTTATGTTTGCTTTGCCTTTAGAGGCTTGTTTGTGCTTGCATGTGTTAGTTTTGATCTAACTTGTTTGAATGTTTTGTGTATGAGTTTTGAATGTAGTTTGTTTTCATGTCATGCTTATGTTGTTTAAGATACTGACCTTGTGTGTTATCATCTCTTTACTTTGTTTCTTGACCAAGTCTTACTTGTTGAATTGTAGACTTGTTTAAGTTGACTTTATGGTTAAAAGTTGACTTCTTTATTTACTAAGCTTTTGTGTTATTAGTGGTGGTGATACTTGCTATTTGAATTGTTGTTTTCTATGCATGAGTGTTATATCAATGTGTTTATCTTCTCATTTAACTCTCATGTGACACCTTGAAGCATGTTCACACAAGTGCACATTTGCACACATTTCACCATACACTTTTGGGATGCATGTTTATACTTTCTTATGATAAGTTGTTTGTGAATCTTCATGATGATTGTGTAAATGATGTGAATGTGTTATTACCATTCTATATACTTAATTTCATGTCTTGTTATCTTCTAGAATCTCACTTATCTTCATTTATGCACTACCATGCTTCATTTAACTCTTAGATGCATTCTAGGTCAAGTTTTTGACTAATTTTTGTCCTAGCGTTGTATACGTGCTCTTTTTAGTTTCTTGTAACTTTATTGTGTTTAATATGATTATTGCCTAATTATGTGTTACTTATGGTCTCACCTTTATGTGACACTTAGCACAAGTATGCTCAAGCACACACACGCGTACACCTTTGCATGCACTTGTAGGATTGATTTTGTTCACCTTAAGTGATTTGTCCTTGAGTCTTTCTCATGCATGTTTGTATGATTTTATTGATGCATTGATGAATTTTTTACTGTATTTTATTACTATTAACCTTGCATGGTCCATTTCCTTTCATCTATGCCTTTTTCTCGGTTTCTTTTGACTTGTAAACACTTTCTAGGTCAAAGTTTCGACTAATTTTTGTACTAGAGTTTGTAATTGTATCTTTGTGATGTTTTATTTGTGATTTTATTGTGAATATTTTTATATGATGTTTCTACTATAATCACTTATTATTTACACTATCTTTGCATATTGTGTATGTCACACACTCATACCCACTTCACCACACACAATTGTTGCATTTTTGTGCACTCTTGTAGAGTTTTGTTTGCAAGTTTTTTTATGGATTTGTTTACATGATGTAAGTGATTTATTAACATGTTAGATACTGAATTTTATGTTATTTTAATTTTTAATTCTTCCTTCATCTCATCTATGCTTAAAATCTCACACAATTTGCTTTACGTATGCTTTTAGGACTAGTTTTGACTTAGTTTGTGTTCTAACTTTGCATGTGTGTCTTTATAGTGATGTTTGATGTTTGTTTATGGTTTGTATAAGCTTTGTATATGTATTTTGTGTCTATTGAACTCACTTCACATGATATCTTGCATGATTGTTCACTCACTTGTCTCCACTTCATCTTCTTCTTTCTTCGCCTTTTGTTGGTGTTTGGTTTGTGTGCTTTTGCCAAAGCATTTTGTTTGCTTTTTCCCCTATTCTCATTTGGTTTTTTAACCAAGATGATTGATTTTTATAGACTTCCCTTAGGATCACTCGATTAGTTTAGTTATCGAGTTTAGTCATTAGGTTAAGTATTCATGCATGCCAACATTAGGTAGATAATCTAAGTAGTTTCCCTTGTTCATACCCATGACCTAGGAACAACTTTTTATGATAGTAATCAGGATTAGAAATAATTTAGTTTCCCCTAGCTATTTTACCTTTATCCTTTTGCATCCTTAAAATTGAAATCTTGTTTTGCCAAGTGCATTAAAATACTCTAACAATATGAAACTTTTTCCAAAATAAAAGATACAAACCAAATCCTATAGTGTCTTAGGATGTTCCGTCGTCCTTTCTGTTGCTGACGTTCTGTCGTCCCTTCTATTGCTGACGTTCCATATTCCCTTCTGTTGCTGACGTTCCGTCATCCCTTCTGTTGCTGACATTCCACCGTCCCTTCTATTGCTGATGTTCCGTCGTCCCTTCTGTTGTCGATGTTTTGTCGTCCCTTCTGTTTCTGACGTTCCGTCATCCCTTCTATTGCCGACGTTTCGTCGTCCCTTCTGTTGGTGACGTTTCGTCGTACTTTCTATTGCTGATGCTTCGTCGTCCCGTTTGTAGCTGATGTTTTGTCTTCATGGAGGTGTTTCATCATTGTTGTTTGTTGTCTCGTCTTCTAAACTAAAAAACACAAACCCACCAAAATATGTGAGCCGAACTACGGTGCTCTGACTTTCCCATTGTACAAGGGAATACGTAGGAATCCTGTCGCGGGGCTTGATCGAGTAACCTTTGTAAATATTTTCTTCTTTTCCCCGTGTTTTCTTTCTTTTATTCCTTCCTTTATTTCTTCTTGCATGCATTACACCTCATATATAGAAATAGATAGACCTTACACTAATTAGATAGAAAGTGAAAACGGATACCGTAGAGTACTACGGATGTGTAGGGTGATAATACCTTCCCCTCACGTAAATGACTTCCTTACCCGATCTCTCAGTCGCAAGATCGTGATTTCTCTATCTCAGGTTTACTCAATGTTTACCTTTCCCTTTCGTCGGGATAAAAAACGTTCAATGGCGACTTCGTTGATATATTATGTTATCTTTGATTTTTTGGCCGGTTGTTTCATGGATGCTCATTTACGATGTTGGACGCCCATGCTATCAGCTTTTGTTGAGAGGTGGCACCCAAAGACATCTTCTTTCCATCTTCAATTTTGAGAGATGATGGTCACTTTGGATGATATGGATGCTCTCTTTTACCTACCGACAACTGGTACATTTTTCACACCAGTGAATAGGGATCAGGCGACAACGGTGCACATGGTTGTCGATGCGTTGGAGGTGGATAAGGTGGAGGTCCTACATGAGTTTGGTGAGGCTCGGGGATTTCACCTTTGCATGTCTTGGTTGAGGACTAGTATAAGGCGCTGGTGGAGGCACGTAGGTATGAGGTTGCCGCTAGGGCATACATGCTACATCTAGAGGCATGTACTCTCTTTGAGGACAACTCTGGAGTGTACATTGATGTCAGTTACCTGTATCTATTTAGTGCCCTTGACAGTCCATATTGGGCTTGGGGAGTGGCGGCTTTGACGATGCTGTACACGACACTTGATGTTGCTTTCCATCCTAATACTAGGCAACTTGTTGGTTACATGAGCTTGTTGCAAGTATATTATAATTTATTATATATATATTTTTTTAATTTTTAGGTTTTCATATAATAATTTATTTATCCTTATTTATGCAGTGTTGGATATACGAGCACTTCCCTCACATCTGTGACCGGAAGATCTGGCGAGTGGCGGCTAGAGATCCACGTGCGAAGAGGTGGAAGAGCAGACAGACCCATCCTGGAGGTGTGATTGAGTACAAGAGGAGGCTAGATGCTCTGACCCTGGATGATGTCATCTGGACACCGTACACGGCTCATCGCCCTCACCATCCTTTTGATGTATCTACTTTATATTCAGGGGATGTCAGATGGGAGGGCTATGTGGCTAGACACTTGCCTGAACGATGTCTACGCCAGTATGGTTATGTCCAGGGCATCCCACGGCCGGTACAACGCGCCCCAGATGGTGGCATTGATAGTTGGTTTTAGAGTCACATCATCACCTCCCCCCGTGAGATCATGAATGCAGATGTCAGGGTTCAGGAGCCCGACCAGTGCAAGGATGGATACCTAGAGTGATTCCTTAGTGTGTCACACCCACGGGTCACACCACCGGCTCCAGCATCTGATGTCCCAGGGCCTTCAAGTACTAGAGATTCTTCCGATCCCCCACCATCACCATCTACTCCTCCAACAGCTGACTAGGACACCTGCCTACAGCTCATCACGGTTACATTAGATAACGTCACGGGGTTGGTGAACCTAGATGGTGAGGTTTATCAGGGGTTAGCGAGGTTGGCCGACATTGCTCGTGGAGCGCGTATGTAGATTTTTATTTGTATTGTATTATTATGTGTATGTTGTGACAAATAGACTTTACTTTATTGCATAATATTTTTTTGCTAGTAGCTTTCCTTTCGATTACATAAAGAAAACATAATAACACAATTAGAAACTCGAATAAGTTAACAAACATCAGATGACAAACAAAATGAATAAATAGTACTCTGATAAATGAAAACCTAGAAACTACCAGATTCATATTCATCTGGACGCTTTAGACACTTCATTATATCATTAACAGATCTTCGGATCTCCGCGTTCAACTCGATCGGACCTTTGGTTATCCTACGACAAAATGATTTCCACATTGCCTTCACATCTTCATCATTCTTCAGCTCAATTAGGTTGTATTTCACCCAACCATCTATACCAATGTAATCCTCCCGAAACTCGATCTTTGTCACCCTTCTATTCTCGGAATCAGGCAGCCAACCGTTCAACGTTTCCTTCAAGGCGACAAAGGGCTCAGATTCATCTGGGAGCTTGAATTCAACAACAGGTTTGTGGCCGTTGTAATACACTTCTACCTTAATCATATATATTGAGAGAGAGACATGTTGTTGAGATGTGATATCTAATAACCCTAAAACCCATATTTATAAAAACTGTTATACGTCCTAGACCACACACAAGTGTCGGTGCAATCTGGACCCTTCAAAAGTGTTGGCGAAATCTCAACCGTTGAAAAAAACAAGATAGGTAAACATACCGAAAATTTCAGACATATGCGAAATTTTTGGTATACCGGATATTTAGTAATATCTGGTATACCAGATTTTTTGAAAACACTTACGGGTATTTGGAAAATACCGGAAATTTTGTAATTTCCGGTATATCAGATTTTTCAAAATGATCTTCCAGAAATTTTGTACATACCGGAAATTTGTAAATTTTCGGTATAACAAGTTTTTTAGAATGTTCTTCCTGAAATTTTGTCCGAAAATCTCTTTGTAACTGTTCAGGGGTAAAGTGGGAATACAAATATTTGGGGGCTTCCATGTATAAATTGGGGGTGGAAAGAAAAATTATCCTTTTATTGAGTTTCACCCTTGTTAACTTCTTCTACGCAGTTCTAGAGTAAATTCTTCACACTTGTTTTACTTCTTTTACCCGATTTGATCAGTGCTAACACTACCTCCTTCTGAAACCCTACTGTCAACTACATCACCCTCCAAGTACTTTTATAAGGCCTCCTCCTCGAGATAATCTCCTACAATTTTTTTCAACAATGAACCATGGAATATCAGATGAACCCTTGACTCTTAGGTAACTTCAATTTATATGCCACTGCCCCTAGCCTCTCAAAGATGGTAAATGGTCCATATTACTTGGTTGCTAACTTCACATTGATTCTTGATTGACAGATGGTTGTTTATGAGCACGAAGCTTGACAAACACATGTTTGGATTGTAAAAGAAAGTAGAAGGAAAGAAAGTAAAAGGAAAGAAAGTAAAAGGAAAGAATGTGAATGGAATGAAGATGAATAGAAAGTGAGTGGAATGTGAAATGATTTTGGAGTTGTTTGTTATGAATGAAAATGAGAAAAAAGTGAAAGGAAAGGAAATTTTGTATTTGTTAAATACCATTAATACCCTTGTGTTAAATTAAAAATTTTAATAATATATTTGTTTAAAAAAAGATAACGTTTTATAAAATAAAAAGAGTTTAAAAAAAAATAAGGTTCTATAAAATAAAAAGTGACTTTTAAACATTAAAATAAATTGAAAAAATTGTGGCTTGATCTTTGTGAGAGAAGTAAATTAAGTAGAATAATATAGGATTTATGGTGATATAAAGCAAAAAAATATCCCATTGACTAATTTGTCAAATTCACAAATTCAATGTCTAAGCCTTGTTTCCTTTCACATTTGAGCAGAAATATTTTCGGTTGTGGGGTCCACAATAAGTAAGATTTCTTTCTTCTCTGACAAGAAGACAAATAAAGGAAGCCCATTTTTCTAGAAACTTTCTATCCACCCTCTTATCTTTCCACTCACTTTCAATTAAAACAAACAATGTGTTAATCTCAAAACTCTTTCACTCCTCATATTGTCCGCCTGAACATTCATTCTTTCTTGTGCTTGTTGCAGTGGTGTTCTCAGATGGCAACATTTGAGATATGTCTATAGGCAATATTTGACTACTTTCCTTTTCCCATCCGACTTTGGTGGTAAGCTAAACTCATTTTTTGATGTTTCAATTGTAGCTTCAACAATTGTTTCCAAAAATGGCTAGCAAACACCGAGTATTCACGATATAAGAGTGTTTAAGGGGGTATAAAATGACAATACGTTGTTAGTCTATCAACCACCACTAAAGTAGCCTTATACCCTTTTGACTTTGGTAATCTAGTGATAAAGTCTATTGAAATATCTTTCCACACCTTTTCTGGTATTAGTAATGGTTGCAACTTTTCCCTCGGTGATGATGTTAAATATTTTTACCTTTGACACACATCATGGTTCCATACAGATTCTTGTATCACATTTTTCATTCCATTCCAGTACATCTTTTCTACCCTTATTTGTTTCTTGATCACTAAGGAGTAAGTTTATAATTTATTTCTAAGACATCTGATTCACAATAAATTAGTGCGGTGAGCATGGAGAAGACCCCTTCAATAAAGTATGAGATTGAAAAGTTCACTGGAGTGAACAATTTCGGTCTGTGGTGCTTGAAGATGAAAGCCCTACTGATTCAGCAGGGTTGTTTGGAAGCGTTGAAGGGAGAAGCAACCATGAATGAAGCGTTAATGACAACTGAGAAGGCGACGATGATAGAGAAATCCCACAATGCAATTTTGTTGAGCCTTGGTGATAAGGTTCTTCGATAGGTATCAAAGGAGACGACAGCGGAAGGGTTATGGGTGAAACTCGAAAGTTTGTACATAACCAAATCGTTGGTGAATCGACTCTACCAGAAGCAAGATTTGTATTCATTCAAGATGATTGAAGACAAAGTGTTGGTTGAGCAATTGGATATATTCAACAAGTTGGTTCTTGATCTTGAAAACATTGATGTGAAGATCGATGATGAAGATCAAGCGTTGTTGTTGTTGTTGTGCGCTTTGCCCATATCACATGCTCACTTCAAATAAATCCTCTTATATGGAAGAGAGTCATTGACCTTTGAAGAAGTTCAATCAGTCTTGTATTCGAAGGACTTGAACGAAAGAAAGAAGCATAAACCTTTGAAGGTTGGTGAAGGTTTGAGCGTTAAAGGAAAATTCTTGCGAAAGGATAAGTTCGACAAGAAGAAAGGTAAAAGTTAGCAGAAATTTTACAGCGGCGAAGTATCTGCTATTCAATGCTATCATTATAAGAAAGAGGGTCACACAAGAAAGGTGTGCCCTGAACGCTTGAAAGATCATGGAAGAAAGGATAATGGTAACACAACTATTGTTCAAGATGATTTCGATTCATATGATGTTCTTGTGGTTTCGAGCTGTAACCCATCGAAGGAGTGGATTGTGGATTCTAGGTGTACTTGACACATGACTCCAAACAAAGACTTGTTCGAGAAATTATGTGATCAATATGGTGGATCTGTATTGCTGAGAAACAAAAAAGCTTGCAAGATTGTAGGTGTTGGATCTGTGAGGTTCAAGCTCCATGATGAGTCAATAAGGTTATTGACTGGATTCAGGTATGTACCTGATTTGAAGAGAAATTTGATTCCCCTTGGTGAATTCGACAAGAAAGAATATGCTTTCTAAGGAGAGAAAAGTACTCTAAAAGTCATGAAGGGATCGAAGGAAGTCTTGAGAGGCGTGAAAAATCAAGACTTGTATACCCTTGAGGCTGAAGTTATAAGTGGTTCAACAAATATTGCATCCGCAAAACCTTTGTGAAGACAAAAATTTGGCACATGAGGTTGGGCCATGTTAGTGAAAAGGGTCTGGTCGAATTGGGGAAACAAAATTTGCTTGGAGGAGACAAAGTCGAAAAACTGAAGTTTTGTGAACCATGTATACTTGGAAAATCTTGTAGAGTGAAGTTCAACAAAGGAAAAAAAAAAGAACACATGGATCCCTTGATTACATCTATGCTGATCTTTGGGGGACTGCAAGGTGTCCATCACATTCAAGAGTAATGTATTTTCTATCCATAGTAGATGACTATTCCATAAAATTATGGGTATTCATTCAGAAGACTAAGGATGAAACTTTTGAGAAATTCAAAAGTTGGAAGACTCTATTCGAAAATCAAACTGGCATAAAGGTCAAGAGGTTGAGAACAAACAATGGCCTTGAATTTTGCAATGAGACATTCGACAACTTTTGTGCTGTCTTTGGTATTGCAAGGCACATAACTACTGCAGGAACTCCACAACAAAATGGTTTGGATGAAAGGTTTAATCGAACCATCTTGGAAAGGGTTAGATGCATGTTGACTAGTGCTGGGTTAAAGAAGGTATTCTAGACTGAGGCTGTTTCAACAACAACATATTTGATAAACAGATGTCCATCAACTGCATTATATATGAAGACACCTGAAGAAGTTTGGTCGGGACATCCACCAGATCTCGACAAACTGAGAGTATTTGGCTGCGTAGCCTATGCTCACATTAGGCAAGACAAGGTTGAACCTAGAGCTCTTAAATGTATGTTCATGGGATACCCTGAAGGAGTCAAAGCTTATAGGCTATGGTGCCTAAAGTCAGGTCACAAAAGGATTATCACCAGCTAAGATGTAGTTTTCAATGAAGCTGAAATGACTTTCAAGAAAAATAATAGTGTTGGTCGAAGTGCAGAAATATTTGACGAAGATCTGGAACAGGTAGAGATTCCTGTTGAGGTGGAGCATGTTGATGATGAAGTGCGTACCCCCAGATGAAGTCAAAGAAGAAGCAGAAGATGCTGAGGAAGTTGAGGAAACTGTCTATGACTATCTATTGGCAAGAGATAGGATGCGAAGAGTCATCAAGCCATCTCAGAGACTTGGGTATGCAGATCTTATAGCTCATGCCTTAATCTCTACAAGTGAGGTTCTAGACGAAGAACCAAGAGACTATAAGGAAGTTACGAGGAGTCGAAATAAGGCTGAATAGTTGAAGACCATGAATGATGAGATGAAATCTCTTCATGATAATAACACTTGAGAATTGATCAAGAAACCTTCTGGAGCCAGGTTAGTAAGCTATAAATGGATTTTCAAAGTTAAGGAAGGAGTCGAAGGAGTGACGTAGAAAAGATACAAGGCAAGGTTGGTTGTAAGGGGTTTCACTCAGAAAAACGGTGTAGACTTCAATGACGTGTTTTCTCCTGTTGTAAAGCATAGGTCCATTCGAATGTTGCTTGCCATGGTGATAAAATCCGATCTTGAACTAGAAAAAATAGACGTGAAGATTGCATTTTGTATGGTGATCTAGATGAGGCAACCTGAAGGGTATGTCGAAAAGGGAAAGGAAGATTATGTGTGCAAGTTGAATATATCTTTATATGGGCTGAAATAATCTCCTCGACAATGAAATATGAGATTCGACAAGTTCATGGAACACATAAGTTTTATTAGAAGTCAGTTCGACCACTGTGTTTACTTCAGATTTTGACCTGGTAATTCATTTGTTATTTTGTTGTTTTATGTTGATGATATTCTCATAGAAAGAAACAATGTCGAAAAGGTAATGAGGGTGAAGGCTGGACTCAATAAGGAGTTCGAAATGAAGGATCTGGGAGCTACTTCCAGGATTCTTGGGATTGACATTCGAAGAGATACAAAGCTGTCGAAATTATGCTTATCTAAAGAGACATATCTACGGAATACTCTCGAAAGGTATGGTATGTCGAATTTGAAGCCTATTGTGACTCTAAAAAATCCTTAATTCAAGATGAGTATTGATCAGTGTCCCAGTATTTAGGTGGAAAGAGATTATATGAATAGCATCCCGTACGCAAATGTAGTAGGCTCTTTGATGCATACTATGGTTTGTGCTAGATCCGACATATCATATGCAGTAAGTCTTGTAAGCAGGTACATGACGAATCCTAGAAAGGCTCACTGGCAAGCATTGAAGTGGATTTTAAGGTACATAAATGAGTCTTTGAACAGAGTCCTAATTTATGGTGGAGTCTTGGGTGAAGATAGTAATACAGTAATTGAAGGATATGTCGACTCTAATTATGCAGGTTGTATGAATTCCAGAAAATCTATTTATGTATATGTTTTCACTATGTTTGGTACAATAATTGGTTGAAAAACAACACTTTAGAAGGTTGTTGCATTATCAACCACTGAAGCGGAATATATTGCTTTAACTGAAGTTGTTAAAGAAGCATTGTGGCTTGAAGATTTTACTAAGGAGCTGAAAAGTCGAGGGCAAGTTATCACTGTTAAATGTAATAGTCAAAGTGCAATACACCTGTTGAAGAATTCAACTTATCATGAGCGAACCAAACACATTGATGTGAGGTTTCATTTCGCTAGAGGGGTAACCGAGCGTAGAGAAGTCCAAGTGCTGAAGGTTTCGATAGAACACAATATTGTTGATATGACCACAAAGACATTGTCAACTTGCAAGTTTTTCCATTGTATGCAGTTGATAAAGCTGCATGAAGAAAGATAGTCGTTCTTTGATAATAAAGTTTGTTCCAAGGTGGAGATTTGTGAGATATTGAATCAAACTCTATTGGGTCGAAGGGTAGCTTCTGGTTCGACAAGATTGAGCATGTCGTCGAAGTCTGTTCACATGCTGGCGTCGAAGACCTACATATTATAGTCGAAGTGTGTTCTAGTATGTGGGTGTCGAAATGCTAGGGTTGTTAGTATTTCGAATTGGGCCTGTTTGTTATGTCCAACTGTTTAATTTAGCTTGTATCCTAAGTTAGCTTGTAATGAGTATTTATGATAAAAATCCATTAGTTTAGTATGTTAGATTTATTATAAATAGCATACTAGTCTCTCATCATTGCATACTGTAAATTCTAAATTAGGGTGAGAGAGTTATTTGTTATTCTTGTATACTTGTAATCTTGATTTAAGATAAAGAAAAGAATAGCAGTTAATAATCAATCTTTGTGTTCTTCTTGTTTTATCATTTGTTCTAACCTTATTTATTTCTTGATCATTAAGGAACAAATTTATACTTTATTTCCGAGGCATCCAATTCAGAACATCCGTTTTCTATAATCTTCTTCTTATCACTCCACTATGAATATGATAGTATGTGACACAATTCTACTCCCTTCGTTGATACGTGATAAATCATCAACACCCATGTTTAATCTACCATGCTTGTATACAATCTCAAAGTTGTACCATAATAGTTTGGCTGCCCAATTTTATTGTTATACAATCACATTTGAATTCTAGAATAACATTAAATTTTGTTTCTCATAATATATATTTTAGTTCCTACAAATTATTATACACGTAATTTTAATCTTTCTAACCAATGTGTATTTATAAATGATTATTTTACAGACATCTTTAAAACGCTATAAAAAGTTCTTAAAAAAAAAGAAATTCAAAATTTGATTTCTAAATTGAAATTTTTATTACTTTTATCATATCATTTAAAATTTTAAAAAAATCATATTTAATTATTCTTTTTAAAATTTAATAAAAAAATATTTTATAGTATTCTAAACATGCATGAAAAAAGTTATTCAAAAATTTAAAAGTTTAAGAATAATTAAACAGTTTTCAAAATTTTAAAAAATAATAGAACTAAAATTACATGTATAAAAAATTTGTAGGAACTAAAATATATTAAATATTTTAATAAGTCTAAAAGTGAAAAATTGAAATATTTATAGAAAATAAAAATATATTTAACTTTTTTATCTTAAAATAAATTAAAAATTTAACACAATTTACACTAAAAGTATAAGTGTCCAACTTAAATTCACGGGTAACAAATAATTTATGTTAATTTTGACCAAAGAATTTACCTTAATGTTATTGCATTTTATAACTATTTTTTATAAATTAAATTGTAAAACTAAAAATATATTAGTGGCAGTATTAACTTAATATTTCAAATACTATATAAAACAATATTTATAATGAGTTATTTTAATGATGTATTTATGATATATAATATTCATTATAGTTTAGTATTTTTTTATATATTACTCTAATAGTTTTAGGTCTAGAAAATGATTTAATATGGACTAAAATAAGTAAAACGACACATAACGTTGCTTGTACCACACTCTTTCACTGTGTCCTACTGTCATGTGCTTTGTTTCTCAACAAATTTCCCCAATCTTTGTTTCGGTCATTTCATCAAATCTTTATACCAAGTTTTAGCAAATATTCGATGAATAATTGATATCTGTTTTTAACTATCAAACAAAAACATCAAAATCAAAATCACAATCAATGGCTTTTCTTAATGTTCATATTACAAACTCTCCCCCAGTCTAAAGTGTTATTTTCTAAAAAATGGAAAATGAAAGAGAGATCAATAATCAATTGTATTGTCATCATTACCCGTTTATAATATTGGTAGTTACGTGGAAACAAAGTTGTGAAAAGAATCCAAAATATTCTATCACAATTGAAAAGTAGTAGAAATTGTGAAAAATATTTTAAGCAGATCAATTATTTGAACATATATGGGAACAAGAGTGTGAGACGTTACCACCACTTCCCCCAAAATTTGGTTTAAATATAAAAACAAAAAATTACCATTTTAAACTGGAAAGCATCTTTTAGTCGGTTCGATTTCATGAATCGGTTTAATCTAAATCAATTTCAACGAAATAAGCTAATTTTTGTGGGAAAATTAATACTAATGTAAAATATTTTGCTACAGCATAGTCAACAGTCAACAAGGAAAATTAATACTGGTGTAAAATATTGTGCTACTGAATAATCAACACTCAACAAGGTGAGATCTTAGGAGAATTAATACTAGTGGATAATGAAATCCTAAAACAGAAATTGCATATTATATATCTAAACTTCAACTGATATAAATGACTCTAAAAACAACTTAATACTATATAAACTCCTCCTCCTCCTCCTCATGAAGTTAAATCCCCCACTGAATGGCTACATCATCACTCTTTCACATTGTCTCATCATCTCTGCATAGAAAAAATATAACACATGAACATGAAAATTAATTATGTGTCAAAGGAATATCGATCAAATAATTTACCTGACGCGAATTTGCAAATTGCGCTCCAGCTTAGCTTTGACAGTCTTGAAAAATGTCGATATAGTTGAATTTTTCTTTCCTTGCATCATACTAAGTTTGCTTATTTCTGAATACAGCTCAATTTTCTCAACAATCAGAACTCCTTGTATATTTTTCCCTTTGATAATCAAACAACTCATCAAACCGGTGTCGGATTCACCTTTACTAGGAGGAATATGCAATAACATGCATTCTCCAACAAGATTTTCAAGATCAGGTATTTTCCCTGTCATTGTTCCATCATCCCAATAGCCCTTATATATTTTCCCATTTGAAGATGTGTACTTTCCTTTGCCATGAAGAAATTTGCCTTTGAAATTACCAATGCAGACATCCCCGTTTGCGAATCGATAAACTCCAGATCCATGTCTTAGTCCGTTTGACCAACAACCATCAAAGACATCGCCATTAGTCCATTTCATAACCCCTCTTCCATCTTTTTTACTGTTTTTCCAATTTCCATTGTAAATACTTCCATCCTTCCAAGTGTATGTGCCATTACCATGATAACAAATCTTAGAGACATTTGCCTCATAATTTGTTCCCGATGGCCATGTCAGCAATCCTTTTCCGGTGATTTTTCCTTTAAACCAATCACCCTCATATATTATTTCATCATTCGACCACAGGCTCTCTCCTTTTCTATGGAAAAGGCTACTCTTATAGCCACCAGAGTAGACATCACCATTTGCATATCTGCAAACTCCATATCTTAAGAGTCCATTCGACCAACAACCCTCTAAAACATCGCCGCTTGCCCACTTAACAGTCCCTCTTCCATCTCTTTTATTGTTTTTCCAATTTCCAATGTAAATACTTCTATTCTTACCCATGAGAGGGTCGGGGTCGTTACCAAGACAATCATTCTTAGAGAGTTCGCCCTTATACTTCTTGCCGCATGGCCATACGATCCGCCCTTTTCCGGTTCTCTTTCCATCAACCCAATCACCCTCATAAATAGTTCCATTGGACCATGTATACTTTCCCTTGCCATGGAAAACTTTACTCTTGAATTCACCAAAGTAGACCCCAGTGAAAAAGGATTTCTCTTTAAAACTACAAGTTCACAAGAAACCATGAATCAGACAAAAGCATAAGTAAATAGAGTGAATCAGACATACAAAAACTGGTTTTCATGAATATTACCTTCCACTGTTTTCCATGATTTGCAGAGTTTCACCAACAAAGAATTCTGAGAAACATTATAAATAATTAGTCCAAAACACAACCAAGGAAAAAGAATTATGAATAATATATATGATCATCATATCATAACAAAGCTGATTAACAAAGAAGTCAAAAAGAAAATTTGAAAGTGTGTGATTTCACTTTTTCTTTCATTATAATTTCACTCTGCATGCCTTTAATTCTTCAAAAAATAGAGTTGTTACTTGTTACTGTTACTATTAAAAATAAAGCTAACATTGCAAATTTTTATAAAGACAAAAGGATAAGTAATAAGAAAGTAATAAAAGAGAAAAGTGGTATACCAGTTTTTCTGAACTTCTTTTCTCCTCCGGATTTTCCACACATTCCATCATTCTCTGCATGTTCTATTTATAATCATAAATTAGGGTTTATAATTTAGGAAACAAAAAATTCACACGCTATATTTACGCAAAATTGTTACACAAAGAGGAATGCTAAGTTTACACCGTAATTAGTACACCGTAGTTGTACACGGTAAAACTTCAATTTTTCATGGCACAAATTTCAATTTCTATAAAATAATAAAAAATAGAAAAAAAGTATATCACATTATTACTAATTAGAGTAAATCCATAAATTTATATTTTCCTTTATAAAAAATGTATTTTAATGGGGTGGGTTTAAAAGTATGGATTTCAAGCCAGCAGCAAAATTTAACATGCCACTCCTAGAGTTATATATGACACCCTCATTTTTTTATTTATTTTACATTTACACCCTAAAATTTTTGAAAAACATGAATTTTTTATCTGAAATTTGGAATCTTTATCGAAAATTTTGTTAAAAATACACATATTTATGTAAAAAATTGTTATCTACTGAAAATTTAAATTTTTATAACGTTAAAAATAAGTATCGAAAATTTCATAATTTCCGATAGTCACTAAAAAATTTCAGAAATTTGAAATTTATGGTACACTGCTAACATATGTTTTTTTTTTCTTTTTCAACTAAATCAATAAAAATGGTACCTAATTAAACATAGACATTTAATAATTGACATACATAAAAGGGTATAAAAACAAATTAAGAGAACTTCTCAACTTCCTCTTCTCAGTGTCTAAAGCGACCCACAAATACTAATTCTCATGCTTTTGAATCATCATTATAATTATCTCTCCAACGGACGGTGGCAGGAGGCATTGGGCAATTAGGTTTCAACTTTACCTGAACCCAATGATTTTTGTTGACAAAGCCAATAACAGTGACTTTATGGAAAGAGAGACAAATACAATACTGTGTCTAGAAGCAATAGGGTAACCAATATCAGGAATGCTCATCTATTTATCTATATCCTGCACACCCATGTGTTTTATTCGTAACAAATTCCTAATTGTAGAAACTAATTTATAGAACAACTAGGAAAATAATTGAGGGCGTTGATGAATTTGAGTGTCTAAATGCGTCTGAACCAAAGCCCACATGTTTTCATCTCATCCAAGTTGAGCTGCAATTAACGGAATCCACAATTCACATCTTTTTCAACACCAATGATGTAATCAATATATGGATGTAAGAAAGCAGGAAATTGAGACAAATGTTCATTTCTTGAAAATGCAAGGGAGGATTGACTCGACGGTTGACATCCATCTGATTTGGTGCATGATCTTCTTGTAGTCTGACTCTGACTCCCTTGCGAGAGCTCGGAGTATTTCCACTAGCTATGATCATGATGCACATCACTCTCAATACCTTTTTTACTTTTCTTTGCTCCCCTCTTTGGCTTGTACTTCACAAGCGGTGGATAAATGTATTAGTTCTCAAACCTTTTTCTTCAATACCCTCCGGCCTACAATAACCAAAGTACTGAAATATGTCTTCAATTATTCACACCCTGCCACTGAATCCAATTTTGTACCAGTCTCATCCTGACTAACCTCATGATTTGAGAAGTGCAATTCCATCCAAAATACATAAATTGAGTCCTTTCCTTGTAGCTAGAAACTGGAGAGTTGGCACGCACACAATAACCCATGTGTATTTTTAATGAAGCAACCACATCTTGCTTTGCATGTATCCACAAATTTTACCCTTTTTAGTTCCTTTCTAATCGGTCATATACATTGTCTTGAGACAAAACTATGCAACCTTGAATAGAGTGGAGTGTTATACTGATGCTCATTGTTGACAATAATTTTTTGAACAGACGCCTGATAAGTGCCAAAATGTAGTTATTTTGTATATACATTTTGTGGCACTTATCCGTTCTTTTGTTGATATTCTTCGAATAAATCCCCCGCTTTTAGTATATTTGTGTACATAATAGAATAATTGAGTTTTTGTGTAAATATTGTATCATTTGATAGTTTTTCATCTCTTTTATAGGTATTCATTTATAATTGGAGCATTGAGTAATAAAGGCCAAAGGCTAAGCTTCAAGAGTGCGATTTTGCACAATACGTCATCGAATAAAGCTCAAATTCAACACAATAAAAATCATCAATTTGGTTGATATTTCTTCATGGTTTGATAGAGCATTGAATAATCTTTCCAACGCTTCAAACCGGGCTCAATTCCGAGTTACGGTTCTCAAGATACGGCAAAAATAAAATGCTGAAAATAGCGCGCTTAGCGAATAAGCGAGCGCGACTGCACATCGAATTCTTTAAAAGGGGCTCAAAACACATTTTTAGGTTATGGGTTGGGTATTTTTGAGTCCCAACACCATCACCTTCATATTTTTGATAGATTTGCTTGGAAAACAACATTGGAGCTTGCATTTTGATGATTGGAGGTGGATTGCTCTTCGATTGACTTTGACAACCAATGTAGATTTGTGGTTTATCTCTTCTCCTCTGTGTGTATTTCTCTTTTGTTGTGTTTGTATGTATTTCTACTCATAACTAATGTACATTTATCATCCTTGGCGTTATATAAAGCTTGTTTTACGAATTTGTGTCGGTGATTATCTTGGGTTTTTACTTTATGTTAGGGATTTGAGCTTTGCTAGGGATAGATTGCTTAGATTCTTACCTAGGATGATTATTTGTTAGTTTCTGAATGCTAGAGATAGGTTTAGATCTAACATTCACTATAGAGTATCCGAACTTAATGCCTCTGCGTCGGTGAAGTATGCCAGGAATGGGTATGGAGGTGACGCAGTTGACTTCTTTGTTGTCGAGGTATGCCAGGGATGGATATTGAGATGATTCGGGAGGATTCTCAATTTGGGTTAGAAATAGCTTAGGTTGTGAGAGGTATGTGATGACACGGACGAGTAACGTAGGCCGAGTATGACATGGGTGGTAGATTTAAGTCTGTGACGGGTAGTTTACATTCGTTCCGGATAAGCTGTCTATCCTTTATACTTTTTGTTCATTTACTTTTTGTCTTTTATTTTCATTTCATTTAATCTCAAACTCATTAACGGTAGAATTGTCGAACGACGAATCAATAACCAATCTCTGTGGACACGATACGATATAACCTAACCGGTATATATCACCCGGTAAAAATAATACCAACTCTTTGCTTGCCGCTATACCGCAGCAACAAAATGGGCCCTTATTGAACTTAGTTGCAACTTCAACATGGTGTTCATAGCATCCCAACTTCGGTATAAATCTCCTCGCCTTTTAGCCAACATGTTTTAAGTCTCCAATGAACATATTCAACCCTTAACTTAATTTAATATTCCGCTTTAGTCACTTAACTAAACAATGTTACAAGTTAGTCCATTAACTTCACTTCGGTTATCTTATTTGGCCCCTTCCGTCAATTTCTAGCAAAAAACCGTCAAGTTCTGGTGACGTGGATGTACAACAAGGTTCAAAGTTCAAATGTGACTAAGTATTTGTACTATAAAGTAAGGTTTCCACTTAAGTAAGTGTCATAAAGATGGTCACAATAAGACTACATTAAGTGGAAACCCTACTTTATAGTACAAATGTTGGATCACATTTGGACCTTGAGTCTTGTTGTACATTCACCACAACAGAACTTGACATTTTTTGTGTGTCAAAAATAGATAAAAGGGGCCAAATAGGGTAACATAATTGAAGTTAAGGGACAAATTTGTAACATTTTTTAGTTAAAGGACTAAAGCGGAATATTAAATTAAATTAATGGACTAAAACTTGTATTAAGCCTTATTTTTATTACTATGTGGCTTTTTTGAACACTTTTTAATTTTCTCTTTAATTAGAACTCTTTGCTTATATTATCTTTCACAAATTTTATAACTCATATCATATGTCTCATATTGACCTTCACTAATTGGTGCTATTTTTAGAAACTATGGTTAATTCCTAATTTTGGATTCTTATAATTAAGAACGGTACACAACTTCTTTAGTAGAGATAATTTTTACTATGATAAGGATAATAGAATGTTCGTTTTTTATATTTTAGGCCATTACTCCATGCCCCAACATATATTCTTCCATTTGCAAATCTATAAACTCCAAATCCATTTCTATGTCCATTTGAACAACAATTATAAAAAAACATCACCATTAACCCACATCATAATCTCAATTCCATATAGTTTCCTTTTTTTCCAATTTTCAATGTAGATACATCCATACTTTCAAGTAGACCTTTCATTGCCTTCATGAAGTTCGTCTTTCCACAAACCTTCTCAATTATGGAATACACCATCTTGTATCCATATAAAAAGTTAGTTTTGGTAAGGTGTCATGATCATAAATATATCTCGCAAAGATTTTCTCCTCATACTCTATTTCTTCCCCAATTATTTTTCCATCAACTCAATCACCCTCATATATTTTTCCATTTACCCATGTGTATTTTTTGTATTTCCATGGCAAATGTTACTCTTAAAATTACTGATGTAGACATCTCCATTTGCAAATCTATAAATTCCATATCCATGTACACGTTCATTTAATCAACAACCATAAAAAACATCTCCCTCGACCGACTTCATAATCCCTCTTCCATCTACTTTATCTTTTTTCCAATTTCCAATGCAGGTACTCCTATTTTCCCAAGTTTGAGTGTCGTTAGCATGAGCAAAATTCTCAAAGAATTCCCCTCATACTTTGTTCCCGATGTTCATATGATCAGGATTTTTCTTAACATGTTTCCACCAACCCAATTACCCTCGGATATTGTTCCATTTAAGCATGTGTACTTCCCATTTCCATGGAAAATGTATTCTTGAATTTACCAATGTATACATCTCCATTATATTTTTTAAAGGTGTCATGACCATGATGACAATTCTTAAAGAATTCCACTCATACTTTGTTCATGATGGCCATATCAACACTCATTTCCCTGTCATTTCTCCATCAACCCAATCGCCCTCATATAATGTTCCATTTGACAGTGTGTATTCTCCATTGTCATTGAAAAATTTATTTATAAATGTTTCAATGTAGACATCCATTGTAAGGGTGTCGTGACCATGAGAGCAACTTACAAATAATTAATTAGTGTGCATTATTTCAGATGGTAATAACACCACATTTTTGTGTTATTTTTCACCGATAAAATCGCCCTTATATATTGTTGCATTTTCCCATTTGTACATTATGTTTCCATAGAATTCCTTTTAAATTTACTGATGTTGAGCTAAGAGTCTGAAAATGACTTCTCTTTAAAACTACACTTTACAAGAAACAACAAAATCATAATCATAGCACATGGCTACATTCATTATGAACAAGATACACAAGGTAAAAAATGAAATCATGACAAAATAAAAATGTCGGGGTATATGTTTAGAGGGCCTGATAATGCTAGGAGAGTTACAACCCTCTGGAAGGGAGACATCTATATGTCTCTCGCCATTAGGAATCTCTCGCTCTAAGTGCTCCCTTCTTTCCTAATCATGGGAAACGCGGGGAAAGACATTCCTTGATCTTAGAGGAGTCATGGTCAATATGTTGACCCAAATCTCCATAGGAAATAGGTATTCAAAGGTGTTGGAACAAAATATGTTCATGCTTCTACTCCTTAGGATTTAATGATAACAAAAGAACATAAAGAACAAAAGAATATACTATCGTTTGATTAATGTGCATGTTCATTAAATTTAGTTATTAACTTAGTTCTAACCTAGTTAATTAACTTGTAAAGAAGAAGCATGAGATTTAGGTTCTAAAGGATCAAAATCTGAATTTCTAATAGAACCTCAATAGCCATATGTTTTCATCTTCTCATGATCAAATAGAAACTCACTTGCAACCATAACATTGCCTTTAATAATTCAAAGGAAATTTCAATCGCTATGCTGGAAATGTAGTACAAAGTTCTTCTATCAGTATTCTGCAAAACCAACCTCCATCTTGTCAACGGCTAAAATTATAGAGAAAGTTAAATAGAGGTTTTAGCACAAGGCTCGAGGCTGAATGATATGGTTTCTCTACACAACTTTCTTCATTGAGGAGTTGATGAAAAGGATTTGACACGCGACTCTAATTTTAATCCATAGCATATAAGAATTAGTCTAGGTGATTAGATAAATGTTTTAACAAAGTAGTGTGATTAAATCCTTTTCTTCGACTTCTACCAGAGATGTTCCCAGCTTTGTGGTATGTAATTCAAGCAGCCAATTCGGGCTTCTTTCGATTTTATGTGGGCATGACTCTTTATGTTTCTCAGGCTCTTCCAAAATGTCAAAGTTGAAAAAGTTCACCCTGTAGGAAGTTGGTCGTCGAGCTGCGCTCATGTCCAATTTAGAATTCTTTCAAGTTTTCTATGGGCGTGAGTCTTTCTAGTTCGGGGTCTTCACATATGTTGAAGTAGGAAAAGTTCACCCTGTAGGAAGCTGGTCATGGAATTGCGCACACGACCATTAATGTTGTCTTAATTCTTAAGCTATCTCGACAATGCTTCCTAAAAGTTTCCAAATTTCCTAGCCCACACCAATTCAGCCTCTCCAATAGGTACTTAATGCTCAGATAGTGTGTAAACATAATGGCTTCTATATAGTTAAAATTTGGTCTCCCAATGATAATGTTGTTGGATAAGGAGCATAGACAACAAGGTATATGAAATTGATTCTTTTGATGTTTTCTTCCAACCTAAATATTGGTTTAAGGGTAATGTAACCCTTAATTAGCACATGTTCACCTAAGAAATAAACTAGATATCCACTGAATGTCTGAATGTTTTCCGCATCCAGGTTTATCCCTTCAAAGTTGTCCTAGTACAAGACATCAGTTGAGCTTACAGGGTCTATCAAAACTCATTTTTCCTCATAGTGGACAATTAGACAAAATAACCATAGGGTCATTTTCATGGGGGAATATATTTGTAGCACCTTTATGACAAAAAAGTGATCTTAGTTTCTAAGGTTAATCTTACCATATGAGGTTAATTTTCAACAGTCATGACCTGGTAAACATATCTTGTTTGGGAAAAACTAGAGTCTCTGCCATCGGGGAAACCTCCAACAATGGTATTGAGTGTATGTGGATCTATCATGTCTTCTGTTTTCCCTCTATTTCTTTGTCCCTTCAGGAGCATGCTTGCTGAAAATTTCCTTGGACGACTTATTTAGGTGACCCTCCTGGATGAGGCGCTCGTCTCCTTATTTAATTGATGACACTCATCAGTATGGTGAACCTTGAATTTTTGCTATTTACACCACTTATTTAGATCGTTCATGTCACTTCTAATCTTGGAGTCAAAAGAGGCAGGATGTTTCATGCCATATATGTTCCCATCTGATATTCAAATGTGAGTAGTTTTATGTCACCCTCCCATTGTGTGTAATTGGCGCCCTATCGTGGATGCACAATTGATATGAATATTTGGTCCTTCCGTGTTCCTTGAAATCCAAGGCTTTCTTTTGTGGATTGTTTTATTTTACCTTGATATATCACTTTGCTCTCCTCATGGTCCTAGTCATGTATGTGTCGAGACTTTGGGAAATATACTCATTGAATTGCCCCACTTCCAAACAATTTTGGAATGATGCCACACACATTATGTACCATCTTTATTATCACCTCATTGAGTCGAGCGATATATTTTCACAAGGACTCATAATGCCCCTAACATACATTAAGTAAACTAGTTGTTGAAACCTTGTAGTTCTTACTCGCTGAAAACTGGTGAGTTAGTTTCCTCACGATGTCCTTAGTTGGTTAGTAAGAGGTGTGAGAGGCTCATATACCACCTCAAAGTCTTTTCCTTGAATTTTTTGACAAAATCTTGCATTTCAAGGAATTGCTAGCATCAATTATCATCATATGAGTTTTGATGGTGGCAACATGCTCCTAGTGGTCACTCTTTCCATCAAACATAACCAATGATTGATAATTTTAAATACTTGATCTCATGTTCTCTTTTCGATACACTTGTTTTATACCTTTAAACTCTTTCTTGGAGTTTTATGTTATCTCTCTTCTCATAATTGAACTTAGTTTTCCATATAGCAGTTTCCTTGTGAGCCAAGTTAAGTTGATCTGGTAATTGTTCACTACTTTCATTTAACTTTCTTGTCTCAATTTTCAATGAAACTATTTACACCTAAAAATTCTCAACTTTTTCTTTTGCCAATATAAGCTCATCTTTGAAGAATTTGAGATCCCTTTTCGTATTAAGATCATCTTCGATTGATGTTGATAATTC
The DNA here is from genome assembly GCA_021764765.1 of Vicia sativa. Classification (NCBI taxonomy): domain Eukaryota; kingdom Viridiplantae; phylum Streptophyta; class Magnoliopsida; order Fabales; family Fabaceae; genus Vicia; species Vicia sativa. The sequence continues at coordinate 158,060,060 of CM038794.1, forward strand.
ATTAGAACCAATGATGTATAGTTCTAGTTTGGATCGACCTTGACCTAGTCTTCAGAAATCGCAGTGCAATAAGTAGTCATCATTGCAAATGACGTCAAAGAAGCAGATGGGATGTCAAAAATTTACAGAAGAAAAAGCGCGAAATTTCTCGGTCGAAGGTAATCTCGATCGAAATTGGCCTTTTTGGGGGGAAATTTTTTACCTTAGAATTTTTTATTAAGACTTCAAGATGATACTCGTCAAAATTAGAGAGCAAGATGGACAGTGGAATCGAAAATTGAGATGTCAAAGATGGTTAAATACACATATACGAGATGTCAAGTATGAAGCTCCATAAAGACTGTATGAACACTTAGTCAAATTGTGTACTAAAATTGTTGAAAGGGTGATCGAAGAGACATGCATTTAGAAGGAGCAGTTTTCTATGAGTAATTGTCAAATATGTGGGGAAGTTGTCAAAGAGTGGTTTCGCATGGAGTCAATACGTGGCAAGCAGTGAATGGTCGAATATTAAGTAGCAATTAATTTTAATGCCTATATAAGTAGAATTTGCATTATGTTTTAGGGGCCGCAGTTTGTAACATTGCAAGGAAAACTTAAAGTATTCGCGTCTGAGAGAAACAAGTGACTTCCAAAAAATGTATGCATGCGTAGAATTTGAAATTTTGGTGCATAACAGACTCAGATGTCCTATAAGGATATCGAGACATCTGATCTGACATGGAAACATAGGCAAGGTAAATTATAGAAAAAAACATAGATAACACATCAGAATTGTTCACCCAGTTCGGAGCAACTCCTACATCTTGGGGCATACCAAACCAAGAATGAAGTCCACTATCAACAATATTAATTCAGAGTTAAACTTTCCCGTTTACAGCCCCTCACTTAATCATTACCCAATCACCCTTCTACCTAGGTTCTCCCTAGATATGGAATATCCCCATCCCACTTCCAATCATCGCAATGATGTCTAGCAGTCAACACATCAGCCACTACATCAACAACTTGATTTCCAATAACTCTTCAACATCTGAAAAGTAGAAGACACACTTTTATCACAAATTACCTAAGAGTTAAAGCCTCTTGCTTCTAACTTAGGAAACACCTTGGAGTTTCTTCAAAGCTTCCTCCAAGAACATAACTCAACTCATTACTTCACAGCTTCTGAGTGGGAACACTCCTCTTTCCTACAAGCTTCGAGGTAAACTTGGTGACCTTCCCACAACCTGGGAGGTTCACTCTATCAATTATCCCTAATGATTACATCTTTTTTAAATTCGGCTAGCCACTAAAACTAGGTTACAAAACCTTATTTTATAACCTCTTCTCACTTGGATTTGGGCCTTCAAACAGTCGCATGGCAACTGTAACAAACTGCAGAAAAATTCTGCTACAAGTAAGGTCTTCAACATTTAGTTTCCTAAATGTTATCCTTGATTTATGCTCCAAGTAACAACAAATAAGTTGTTACAAATCTGTAAAAGATTATCCTATAAAATATTCCTAATATATTTCCATAATTTGGGCTCCAAGTAACAACAAATAAGTTGTTACAAATCTGCAAAAGATTCTCCTACAAAGTAGGTCTTCAATCAAATTTTCCTAATATATCTCCATAATTAGAAAGTATATTTTCATCTTGAATTTTGATTAAATCTTCTTGACTTGCCAATATAGCGTCACATAGGATTATATAATATCTTAGGAATATTCTACTTTTGTTAAAAACATAATAGAATCCAATTTGTTAGCTCAGGCGCGATGTCATGACATCTTCTTCGACATGTTGTTCCAGATGTTGAAACACTTCAACACAACATGTTTCTTCATTAAATAGAACTTCAACTTGCTTTCTCCTTGCAAGTTATAAAGCCTATTTAACCTATTTTTGCTATATTAGTTTTACCAAACATAAAGCCAATCCTAAAAATAGAGAATTAACAATCTCCCCCTTTGGATTATTTTAGCTAAAACTAATTTACATAACCTTTGTGTTATAGAAGCATAATAAAAAATACAAGGGTTTAAACAATACAATTCAGCAGCAGCAATTTAGAAGTCTTCAGTAGTCACTGTTTATGATATTTCAAACTTTACAAGTGACAGTCTTCAGTCTTATTTTATGATGTTGAAACATTATACTAGGAAATCTTTCTGGCAGGTCCAACTCCAATGCTCTCTCACTCTTTTAAGGATCTCACAGATCACACAAAGTTTCTATCCCTTGAAGTTGCTATTCAGAGATAACATAACATAACCACTTCTCCCCCTTTTTAGCCATAATAAGACAAAGGATTGTTGAAGGAGAACTCATTATAACACAGGAACTATAGCACCAGAGAAACCATCTTCACAAAGGTTGATTATAGCAGAAGTATTCTGTAGTTTGTTTTTTGCAATTTGTTGCAGCTGATATGCGGTTGTTTGAAGGCCCAAGTCCAGTTTGGGAGAAGGTTATAAATAAAGAGTTTGTAACCTAGTTTAGGTAGCTAGCCAATTATAGTAAGGATGTAATTTTTAGGGTTAGCCGTGTGTGAACCACCCGGATTGTGGGATAGTCATTGTATTGTACCTCAAAGCCCGTAGGCAATAGGATAGTTGTACTCACTCAGAAGTCGTGATGCAATGAGATGAGTTATTGTTCTTGGAGGAAGTTGTGAAGCAACTCCAAGGTGTGTTTTAAGTTAGAAGCATGTTGCTTTTAGTCTTAGGTAGTTTGTGATAGAAGTGTAGCTTTTGATCACGTGTGTTTGAAGGGTGTCTTCAAATATTTGTTATTTGTTATAATCACCGCGTGTGATTGAGGGGGAGTGACAAGAGTTTCTCATATCTAAGGGGTTCTTAGGTAGAAAGTGCATTGAGTAGTGATTAAGTGAGGAGTTGTAAACGGGGAGTTTAGCTATAAATTAATACTGCTGATAGTGGATTTCACCCCTGGCTTGAAAGCCTCCAGATGTAGGTGTGTAGCCCTGAACTGGGTGAACAATTCTCTGTGTTCTTTATGATTTCCTGCACTGTTATTTCTACCTTGTCTGTTTGTATTAATGTCATATCAAATGTCTCAACATCCTTATAGGACATCTGAGTCTGCTGCACCAGAATTTCATAATGAGAACAAATCAATTTCTTATTTGTTTCCCTTATTCTAGGAACAAACCCTTATTCTGGAACAAACTAATTCTTATTCACATATTCCTCCTTTGTAGTATTGATTAAACCGACCCTTTCAGAAACGCCACATCTGCCACTCATTGAGGTATTTAGCTTTTAATAGATTTTGAATCAAGTCGAACAACCTAAACTCCAAGTGAAGCAGATCGGGTTGGCCTATCCAAGTTCCAAGTGTGGCCGTCAGAGTCAGACAACCCATGATATATTGTATTGTGCCCACATGTTTCGTCCTGTGACCCTTTCATGACGCCTTTGGACTGAATGATTAATGAGTTGTTCTTCTCTATTAGCTGAGTCCAATTCTAAATTTTGTTGTTTGGCCCTTGGCTAAAACCAAAAATTATATATAAATATACAAATATAATCACAAAAAAATATTTATATCATCTAATATAGAGTAATTCACAAATCAATGCTCCTTTATAGATGAGATTGAGCCAATACATGCCAAATGGCTTCTCATCATATCCAATATTTCCTTGTTACTCTTATGGCCATATTTCTCACAATTCATTCCCATGAGGAACTAACTCCTGATTTTTACGATGATGTTTGTCCTCAAGCATTGCCAATTATTCACTCAATTGTTCTCCACAAACTTAACATGAAACCACGCATGGGAGCACATTTACTACGCTTGCATTTCCATGACTGTTTTGTCAATGTAAGATATACATATTCATCTATATATTATTATTCATAAAATATTACTTTAAACGTTTATGATTGCAAAACCAAACTATAGGGATGTGATGGATCGGTTCTGCTGGATGATACCCCTAACATGATAGGTGAAAAGAATGCCACCCCAAACATTGATTCCCTTAAAGGATATATGTTGGTTGATATAATGAAAGCAGCAGTTGACAAAGCTTGCAAAAGTCCTGTTGTATCATGTGCAGATATATTAGCCATTGCTGCTCGTGATTCCGTCTCCATTGTAAGAATCATAGATGCAACTATAATCCTTTTTCTGAAACTAGTTCAAGGATTTTTCAAGTGATTAAACTCTATTTATATTTTGTTTCGTAGTTAGGAGGTCCAAGCTATTGGTACGAAGTGCTGCTAGGAAGAAGAGATGCAAGAGATGCTATAAAGAAAGATGCAGACTTTTATCTTCCTTCACAGCTTTTCAATTTCTCTCAACTTGTCTCTAATTTTGAGCTTCAAGGCCTAAATGTTCAAGATCTCGTAGCACTTTCCGGTGCTCATACAATTGGAATGGCTAAATGTTCTAGTTTTAGGGAAAGGATCTACAATGACACCAACATAGATCCCGATTTCGCGATTTCCATGCAGGAAAATTGCCCTATAAAGGGCTGTGATGACAATTTTGAAGCATTTGATCATATCACTCCTAATAGGTTTGACAATTCATATTACAAAAATTTGATGAATAAAAAAGGTTTACTACATTCTGATCAAGAACTCTATAAAGGTGATGGTAGTGAAAGTGATAGGTTGGTGAGACGTTATAGTAAATATCCATATTCTTTTGCTACAGATTTTAAAGCTTCTATGGTTAAGATGGGTAACATAAAGCCTCTTACTGGAATATATGGAGAGATTAGAACAGATTGTAGCAAAGTGAACTCATATTTACATGGTTTAAATGAGTGATTAAGGTTTATGTAATGATTATGTGTTCATGTTCAAACTCTAGCGAAGTTTGATAAGAAACACAAGAACATGAATATTTATAAATAATAATTACTCACTCTATGATTCAAGAAAAATTGATTATGAAGAGTTTCCTAACTAAATTAAATGACACTTAGAATCAACATATGCAAACAAACCAAGTGGCCAATCATTTCTAAGTTCTACTTTCTCATGATTTGTGGTTATTTACATCATCACACTCCAAAGCATAAGAAAATACATCTCATACACAATGAGATTGAGAGAAAGAAATATTAAAAAAAAGAAGATTATGCTAGTAACCTAACCGATCGATTGATCCGTGAACTAGCACATCTACACTTCAGTCATTTGAGTTATTCGAGCGATGTTTCATCCTTGTTCTAACAATTTAAACCAATTGAACCGTGATTTGGAGGTTTCACCGGTTCAATATCTGGTTCTGTTTTCAAAATATTTTGTACAAGATCACATACGCTGATACATTAGGATGCCAAAAGTGGAAACCTCTTGTGACCTACGAATGCCTTCTTAAAAACATTATAACCATTTCTATAGTGCTCAAGTGAAAAGCATAATTGTCTTATCGCCTCGCGCTTCTCTTCAGCTCCGTCTAATATCTCAATCTTTTGCCTCTCAATCTCATCTTCTAGTTCCCTTTCTCTTGATTCTAGTTCCACCACATGTCTATTTGCCTTTTCAATCTCCTTACCTCTTGAATTCATCTCTTTTTTGAGTAAACCAACTTTTTCATTGAGATTATCTCTCTCTAATATTAAACCTCCAAGTCTCACATTAAGGTCTTCAACATTAACCTTTCTTTCTTGAATCTCTTTCTCCATTTGATTATGTTGTTCCAACAATTTACGCACTTCGGCCTTTAACTGTGACCTTTCAAAGAAGTTTTTTTCTTCCGTCTCGGACAACAGAGCTTTTAAATCCTTGATCTCATGTTCTCTTTCTGATACACTTGTTTTCAACCTTGAAACTATTTCTTGGAGTTTTATATTATCGCTCTTTTCAGAATTGAACATAGTTTTCCATGTAGCAGTTTCCTTGTGTGCCAAGTTAAGTTGATCCTGCAATTGTTCGCTACTTTCATTTGATTTTCTTGTCTCAATTTTCAATGAAGCTATTTGCACCTCAAAATTCTCAACTTTTTCTTTCGCCAATCTAACCTCATCTTCGAAAAATTTGAGATCCCTTTTCGTATTAAGATCCTCTTCGGTTGATGTTGATAATTCATTAGAACCAATGGCACAGAGGTCTAGTTCGGCTCGACCTTGACCTAGTCTGTAACAAGTATCATCATCCCAATGAGCCAACGATGATTCCATTGATTTATATTCTTCAACCTCAATCTCAAGTTTACGAATTTTCTCTTGTGAAAGCTTCAATTCTTGTTCATATGCATTGATTTTGACACCATCTTCACTATGCTCTTGTTCTTGTTGTTCATACACTAAAATCTTGTCTTTCACCTCACGCAACTCGATTTCCAATTCAATAACCCTTTTAGTCATGCCATTATCACTTGCATTCCCAAAGAAACCCGAATAACTATTGATAGACGAAGCATCGTCGTATTCATCATCGCTATCCGACAAATTAGAACATGCATCACCATCTTTTGGACATGATGAATCATAACCATTATTATTTCCACCAGCAGAACCAAGAAAGAAATCGAACCCTGCAGCGCGTGTACTCGATTTTCTACGTCCCATTTTTCTAGGAGAAGGAGAAGGCCAAGAAGAAGGTGGTTCTGAACCATTATCAGAAACACCTGAGGCTTGAGATTGAATATCAGAAGGTATGTTTTTCCACAAATCACCTGCAGCAGGCTCGTATCGTTCGACTAATGATCGATAGCCGCGGTAAAACTCTTCCACAAGAGAAATCAATTCTGGTCTCTTTTGGTAATACATTTCAGCTTTCTGTGCAAATGAATCTCCATTGTCTTCAATAAGTTTCATCATTTGTCGAACATTGCGATCCATTTCGGATGTTAGAGATCTTTTTGCTGATTTCTTGTGAGTCATTGTGATGAATAAAATGATTATGATAGCATGTAGAAGTTTGTTAGAGATTAACCACCTTCCCTAACTGTTTGAGAAAATGGTTAATCCTTTTCTTTCAATGAATATGGAACTGGAAGGAAGAATGAAACAAGATTTTGTTAATATGATGATACAAACATTAATTCGTTGTTTACTTGTTTTAACTTTTCCTTGTTTAGAAAAACCTTACATAGGCATCTTTATTTGACATATATATAAGGTTTTATAATGTCATATAAACCTACCATACTATTATGTTATGCCACTTAACTATATAGATTTAAAAATAAAAAAATTCAACAACATTTACCCAATGTAAGATGTGGTCAGTATTATAAGGCCCCTAGCTCCCTGAAAATTCAAAAAGACCTTCATGAATTCCAAATGTTCATTTGGGTTTGTTGTACCGTAATATGTGCATTTATCCTTCTAGAGTTCTTGTTTAGGGGCATATTTTCCTTCTATTGTTTCGTCAAAAAGATAGGAGAATGATGATTTCATGTGGTGTTAGTTGTAACGACAATGGCGTTTCCTAATGTGATAAAGATGTTAGTTTGCCCTCTAGCGCCGGATTTGGGTCCGGTCAACATGGCCAAGGCCTCAAAATTATATTTTTATAAATTACAAGGTGTAGTGTAACTTAATTAGTGTAGGGGTAAAAACTTTTTTTTTAATTAAAAATTAATTGTTCAATTTTTAGTGCCTACATATTTATTATTTAAATATATTATTTTTTCAAAATATTTCAAACTGCAATATTATTTCTATACCTTTCTTTTTATTTGAGCCAATTTTAAAAATTAGCACAGGGCCTTCAAATTGTCGGGGACGATCCTGCCTCTAGTTCTTGGGTGATTGTGATGATATTGCTTGTCAAAGATCGGTGTGATGTAGTCACCCATAGTATGCCTTTGGAGATGAAATAAGTCGGGATTTGTTGATCATTTGGCTCTCATACTAGGACAACACTAACTATCTCCTCAAATATGACCAAATAAAGGTATAGAGGTTCTCCCACCATTGGTCAAGATAGCACAAGAGGAATGAACAACGTCATCTTCAAGGACGTGAACGCTTGTTGACACTTAGAGGTCCATTCGAAGTGTTTTCTTTCTTCAACAGCTTGTAAAAAGGGAGTGTGTATTGTGTTGACTTCAAAATGAATCTATTCAAAGTTGTTAGCATCCCATTCGGCTTCTTGACTTCCTATGAAAACCTCACACTTATAGGAATTCCCTTTTATGCATCTTTACATCAGATAAAAACCAAGAAATTTGTTGGCTCTCACCCGAAAGGTGTACTTTTTTGGATTTAGTCTCATATTACAATGTTTGACTCTTCGAAAAATCCAAGCGAGGAATTGGTCGTGTAACCCTTCTTTGTTGGACTTAACAAACATGTCATCCATATACACCTCAAATGTTTCACGAATTTCTTCCTTGAAAACCTTATTCATCTTCATTTTGTAAGTTGTTGCTACATTTTTCAAATCAAAAGGGTATTACGTTGTACTAGTAGTTAGCTTGTTTAGTCATTAAAGTGCTCTTCCATTTGTCTGACACGTACAATAGAATTTGATTCTAGTTGGAGTAAGCATCCATAAAAGATACGAGTTTGTATATGATTGAGTTGTTAGGGCATGTTTTGTTTAGATCATTATAATTTATCCATATTCTCCATTTCTCGAGACTTTCTTGGCCAACACTACATTAGATAGAAACTCAATGTATTTCACTTCAGAGATGAAATTAGGATCCAGCATACCTTGGATTTTCTTCATTGTTGCCTCTGTCTTCTCAAAAGATTGTTGGTTTCTCATTTGCGAGATGTATTGAGCATCATGATCAATGTTCAACTGGTGACATGCCACGCTAGAATATATTCCTAGAATCTTGTGGGGATAGATGACTAAGAGATCGGCATTGGCTCTCGATCATTTTACTAGTATTACCTCTACTTCGGCAAGTAGGTTAGCTTTTATCCTTACTTACTTTATCGAGTTATCGTCTAACCGGATGGTCTCGAAGTCCCCGTCCAAAAATGATCTTAGAACCTTCACTATGATCTTGATTTATAGTCCTAATTTGCCTCTCAACAAGGTTTCTTCTTTGCATGCCTTAAGGTCACCTACACTTAACGCTCTACTAGCTTTCTCATCTCTTCCTTTAAGTATTGAAAAGGAATAAAGCATATATTTCGATATCTCATAGGTACACCTGACCTTGGTTTATTTTGTTCTAACAACACAAAACTAATTTTTCTTGGTTATGTAGATTCAAATATTTGCCAGATCCACATAATGCTAAAAGATTGACTGAATATATATTTGCATATGATGACACTAAAATATCACGGAGATCTCAAAAGCAAACATTTGTAGCAACGTCTTCAAGTCACGTTGAGGTAATTTCCCTTCACGCAGAAAATAGAGAGTGTAGATGGTTATGATCGGTAGCTAGACATATCCAAGGAGAGTCTGATTTCTCAATTGATAATAATCCAACAATTTTGTATGATGACAATGTTGCATGTGTTACCTATATGAAAGAAGGTGACATTAAAAGTGATCGAGCCAAACACATATCTTCAAATTTCTTCTCATTCATACAAGAACTTAAAAGAAATTAAGAGGTTGATATTCAATAGAGTGATAATGTAGCATATCTCTTCACAAAGACACTCTCTATATCAGTTTTCAAGAAGCACATACAAAATATTTGAATGTGTTATCTTCAATATCTTTGAAGAAGAACTAAATGTTTTGTGTTGAGAGGGAGTGTAATGTTGTACTATTTTTTCCTTATTGAAGTTTTTATCCCATTGGATGTTTTGTAATAAAATTTTCAACGAGTCAACATGTTTTCATAAGATATTTCAAAGGGAGAGTTTTATAATGAATAAGAACTTATTTATTTTATTTAGAAATATCTATCAAAATATCAAACTTAAAATAGTAATCTCAATTATTATAAATGTGTAATATGTCTCATTTAAAATAATAATGTCATTTATTACATTAGTATAGTACTTGTAATTCTATTTGTATAAATCTCTCACATTTGGTTCATGTAAGGATATAAATGATATATCGTCCTATAAATATTAAAGAAAGTATGATGATATAACTCATATCTTTCAAAGAAAATTTTGTATATCTTTACATTAATCAAAGGGGAGTATTTATACTACTAGAATTACCATTATTACACTAATGTAATAATTTGTATTACTATTTTAAGTTTGACCTACTACACATCAATAATAATTGAGATTATTATTTTAAGTTTGACATTTAGATAGATACTTCTAAATAATAATATATAATTTTCTTATTTATTATAACACTCCGCCTTTTAAATAGCTATCACGGTGCTCCATTGAAGTCTTGTTGCCTCATTTAAACTTTATTAGAAAAAATTTATGGGATAAAAACCTTACTAAGATAAAAAGATTATAACATTAAACGCCTCCTCAATAGAGCACGTTTAGTTCTTCTTCAAATATCTCGAAGGTGACGCATTCTAATATTTTGTATCTGTTTCTTGAAAATTGATGTAGGGAATGCCTTTGTGAACAGATATGCCAAATTATAATCTAAACGAATATATATATATATATATATATATATATATATATATATATATATATATATATATATATATATTAATATCAACTTGTTTGTTTGTTTCGATTTCTTGTGTGAGTGAGAAGAATTTTGGAGGAATATGTTTGGCTGTATCACGTTTTATATGATCTTCTTTCACTTAGGTAACACATGAAGCATTGTCTTCATACAAAATTGTTGGATTATTATCAATCGATAAATCAGATGCTCACTAGTACAAAATTACCTTTTTAGCAGAGGTTATTCAGTCGGTTCACCTTCCACCTGACTTAAGAAGCGACATAGTGGCAATTTCGTAAATATTTACAACTTTGTTAGGTCGGATGTATTGAAAACTTACTTAACAATTATTAAATAAAATAATTTATAATTTACAACAAATTTCTTAAGTCGTCTATATGCACTAGTAGACCTAAGAAGTGTTATATACTTCTAACTAATTAAATTTGAATGTGCATGAGGAAGGAATCGAACCTGGTACTCTTTATAAAACTATGTCATATTAAATTTTTCTAAATAATAATAAAATACTATTTTCTAAAAACAAAAAAAAAATACAGAAAGATCAATTTTATTTTTCATCGTTTTTGGTTTAGCTCGTGAAGTTTATCTTCTCCCCAAAAAGTAATCTTAGCTCTCTTTTAGGCTTTTATACTTAATTTGTTAATTTATTGGTTGGGACTTATGATACGATATTAGTAAATTGTGTTTTTTTTCGTTCTTTTGAATTCTAAAGAATGATAGTTTCTCTATATGATATATAACTTTAATCAAATGAATTCTTACAAAAGTTTGTTATATATGGTTACTGTACCTATAATTAAATTTGTTTCATGTATTTTTCTGCTCAGGTGACTTTGCTTGGAATGGTGTATTAGGAAGCTAAGAGGAAGACTTATGTTAATTTTGTTTTGGACGATGGAAATGGGTGGTTATAATGCCAAAGATTTTTGTTACTCTACTAACCAGAAGTTCTTTGTTGGGAACCTTCCTGTTAGTATTGATAGTGCTCAACTTGCGGAGATTTTTGAAAGTGCTAGGAATGTTTAGATGGTTGAGGTAATTTAATGGTTGGTAAACCACTAGGAGAAGCAAGGGATTTGGTTTTATTACTATGTCTTCTACTGTTGAAGTTGAAGTGGCTGCTCAACAGCTCAATGGATATGTGAGTTTATCAACTGTCATCATTTTTTGATAATTATTATGATATTTATTTGTTAAAAATACATTTGCTTCAGTTGATTCTCTTAATAGTTGTATGATTCCGGAAATTAGTCGGAATGTCATGATACACACCAGCCTATATTGTTAAAGTTGTGCCATAGATGGTGCATTGTTCACTAGTTATGTTTTCTCAGTATCCAAAACCAGTGAGTTTGTTGATACAAATCCACCTCATGCAATCCTATTTAAAGCATCAAATCTATAACAAGTGGTATTGAACAGTATCCTTGAAATATCAGAGCCATGATCCATTGAATTTTATATGAATGAACTTCATAAAGATTTATTTTACAATTATTTGTCTAGTATTATTTATTCGAAGAATTTTTTTATATATTTTTCATTTATCTTTGTATGTTTATATTCATATTTGTATTTTATCATAATATTTTTAGTTGCTCCTATATTATTGTATGCTAATTTATTGCAGTGGACACTTCATCAAAATTATAAGCCATTTGTAAGAACAATGGAAGTGTTGACTATTTTCATGTTAACATGTATTAAAAAAGTATCAGGTCATGCTTAAGTTGACAAACATGTAACTTAACGTGATGTTTTGCTTTTATTTTTGGGATTATAGGTGGAAGGAACCCCTTCTACATATCCTCCATCAAACTCGTTTATGCTCATCTATGAACACTCCTATCAAAAGTGCATTGAATGGATCTAAGGCACCATCAAATCTGGTATGATATTTGATGTAAGTCACTGTATTTTTTGTATGATTTGATTGTTGATACAATTTTCCTAACCTCATGATATACTACACAATATAGCATATATGGACTCAAGGATTATGATAAATTAGTGATTGACTATCTACAATGGCATTCAAACATGTGAATTTTTATCTGCAGCTACATTCAAACTTGTCGAATTTGGACTGCAGTAGAGGTTGCTTTACTGTCTGATGTGGCAAAAGCTCCTGATGTGTGCGAACTTGACCTTGGATTTACTCCATTGTCGTTCTAGAGTCTGTTGTGTTCTGTGAGTTGCATTCCACGGTGTAGTTCTGCTTAATACAGCTTAGATTTTGTTGAAGTGCTTGTGTTGAGTAAGTGTTCTTTGTTCCGAAAGTGATAGTTGTCTATTGATTCGATAATGGTTGTTCTCACTTTCACTCCTTGATATGTTTTATTTGGAATAATCATTATGCTGCAGTGAATGGTGTATGATTTGCTCCTAAAAATTGTGAGAAACATGTCCTAGACTTTGCTCCTTCAAACTGCCAGGTTTATGATTTAAATTTCGATCACTAGGATTCCTTGAATGTAGGTTTATAATTTAAAGTCAAATCACTAAGATTCCTTGAATGTTGATGTGCTTGTTCACTTGAAATGATGTAATTATTGTTGTTTTGCTCTTAGAATTAATTTATTATTGAATTAAATGTTGCTCCTTATGATTCCATGATATTTGTCGTAACTGCAAGCAAAAAAATGTGCTTGAAAAAAAAACTTGTTAAGTCGGTTAAATATATCTGATTTAAGAAAAACTTCTTAAGTCGAGACTTATTAAGTCAGTTTTCAACAACTGATCTAATACGTGTTTCTTAAGTCAGTTCCAAAACCGACATAAGAAGTTAAATCTTCTTATGTCAGCAACTATTAGGTCAGACATGGAACCGTCTTAAGAAGTCATTTTTAATCGAATTAACAAGTGTTTTTTCTACTAATGGCTCCTTGGATATGTGTAGTTACCAATCGTAACCATCTACATTCTTTACTTGTTTCATGAAGGGAAATTACTTCAGTGTGATATGAATAAGTTTCTACAAGTGTTTTCTTTTGAGATCTTCATAATATTACAATATCACCATATATTTAGCATTATATGGACCTGACAAATATCATGCATCTACATAGCAATCAAAACTAGTTTTGTGTTATTAGAATAAAACAAATCAATGTCAGATGACCTCAGAGATATCAAAATATATGTTTTATTCATTTCCCATGTCTTTTGAAGGACATGAATTGAATCTTGTTAGTAAATTCACTACAAAAGCTATATCAGGTCTTGTACAATTATCGAGGTACATGAGGGGCCCTAATGGCATCGAGTTATGGTACTTCATAGTCAATAACTTCTTCATTACCTTTCTTAGGTCTACATGAATCATTTTTAACATTAAGTGTTCTATCCATCATTTGAATACTCAAATAATTTGATTTGCCCATGTTAAACATTTTCAACGCCCTTTTGTATATTTTGATTGATGTACCAATATACCAATTTTAGTATACTCAAATTATAAACCAAGACAAAATCCAATTTTTCTCAAATCATTCATTTCAAATTCTTTCTTTAAGTAATCTCTTACTTCCTTACTTTCTCTATTAGTTTCAATGATAGTCAAATCATTAACATAGACATTAATGGTTACAAAATTGAATATTATTTTTCTTATAAAAACACAAAGGACAATAGAACTATTCTCATAGACTTCTTATGAAAATGTACACTTATCCTATTATACCACATGCTCCCGAATTGTTTTAACTCATACAATGATCTTTGTAACTTAATTGCACATGTTTGTCTAGGTTTTGATGTCTCGGGCATTTTAAATTCTTTTGGAATTTTCATGTATATATTAATATCAAGTTATCCATACAAATAAGTAGTAACAATATCCATAAGATACATATCAAGATTGTTAAATATTGATTAACCAATTAAATAACAAAAGGTAATGGCATCCATAACACTAGAATATGTTACCTTATAATCAATTATTGGTATTTGGTAAAACTCTTGTGGAGCTAGACGAGCTTTGTATTTGAAAATCTCATTTTTCTTCTCTTTTTTTTCTTGCAAAGACCCACTTATATCCGGTTGGTTTCACATCTTTAGGTAAAGCCACAATAGGGTCAAATAAGTTTCAACTTTTAACAGAATTTAACTCAGTATTTATCGCATCCTTCCAATTTTTTCAACCATGTTTATTACAACATTCATTCATAGTTCAGGATCATCATTTCCATTCATAGTGTCACATACAATAGAGAATGAAAATATATCATTAATATTCATAAATTAGATTTAGACTCGCGCGATGCGCGACTGTTAATTAACTTTTATTTGTTTTGTATCGAACTTTAATTATGTTTAAAAAAATTATCTAGTAAATATAGGCTACAAATTTGTATTAAAATAATTTATTATGGATTATAATCGAGACATAAAAATATATTTTAAGTGTTTCTTTATTGTATGATTTCAAGAAAACAACAAATATTTTAAACTATGTGGATCTGAACATCTCTTTTGTTTCGAAATTTTAAAGAATATATTTAGTTCGAGTGATTATTGTGTTGTTAGCATATTTATTTAAAATATCCAAAATCTCTTTCTTTCAAGTATTATATAAAATAAGAATGAATTATTATAAAGGGTTGAACCCAAAAATATTTATCAATATACAAGAAAAAAATATGTGTATTGTGTCATATTTAAATTTTTACAATGTGATTTTAAATTAAACAGTAAATCTAATACCGTCTTAAATGATAGTACTATTTATTGTAAAATATATGATAAATAACTAGTATCTCATTTATTTTTTCAAAATTTATAGATTTTAAAATTATTTTAGAGAAACTATGTAAATAATTGTATCAAAATATATTTTCTTAATTAAGAAATTATTGTTAAATGAAAATGTAGAGATAAAATATATATAGATTCGGTAAGAGTGTGATATTCTCTAATATAATTCTAGATCAATTAAGAGTAATTAAATCCTAAAAATTGTAGAATATATATTTTAACATTAAAAGTATTTTTAAAGCTTTTTTTGCTATGATTTCTAGAAAACAAAAATTATTTTAAAGTGTGTGGATCCGAGCATCTCTTTTATTTTCGAAAATTTAAAAAACATATATAGTTGGAGTAATTATTGTGTTGTTAGTATATTTAATTAGAAATATTAAGAATCTCATTATTTCAAATATTTTTAAAATAAAGATGAATTATTGTAAACGGTCGAACTCCAAACTATTTATCAATATGCAAGATAATAATATATGTGATTTTTGCAATATAATTTTAAAATTAAATGTTAAATCAAATAGTGCCTTTAAATGATAGTACTATTTATTTAAAATATATGATGAATAAGTATCATCTAATTTATTTATTTTCTAAATTAAAGAATTCTAAAATTATATTAGATATAAGTAAAACATTTATCAAAATATATTAGAAACATGAATAGTATTCTATAAAGTTTATGAAAATAATATATATGAGCAAATTAGTTGTATGTTGAAATATAATTTGTTGAGATTTAATTAAAATTTAATTATATTTATCTAATAATTTATTGCACTAAAATAATAATAAGTTTATTGTGAGTAAATTAGTGTGATATTTTTTTATATGATAAAAGTTAATAAGTATTAGATTATTGTATTTTTGCATTTGTGAAGATTCAAACCCATGAACTTCTATAGAGATTAATAATATGTTTCAATTTTTGAAAATTGAAGATGGATTTTGAGAGGATGTCACATAGGAAAATAGATGATGTGGGAAAAAAAGAAATTGGAATCTTGCAAGATAGAAGTTAAAGTGTCGTAATATAATTTAATGTATTTGATTTAATAGATATAAATAGATCTTTGGTTCAACAATTTTCTGTATTAACATAATTAATTGAAATCTCGAGATCGTTTTTGTTTTTATTATCATTATCTTGAGCTTCTTCGAGAGTATGTTTCTCAATCATATTTACCTATTATGTTCTTTTTCTTTTTTCGGAAATTGTTTTCTTTGGATCTTATAAGTCAGACACATTTCATGTGTGCCTTAGATGTTCCAACTACATCATTTAGATTCCAAATCTCATTTCGAGCTGCGACATTTGACTTTGTCACTCTTTTCAAATTAGTAAATAAATCTGGCAATTTATTTGCTAAATCTTGTAAGTGGACTATTTTTTAAAAACTTTCTTCTCATGATTTATTAAATGGGTCCAAATGTAATAAATGGGATACAATTCATATTATCTCATTTTTGAATTGATTATTTTCTCCCCTAGTGTTGAAAATTTTGTTTCGTCAGAATGACAATCAGCAAATTTTGCTGGAAAAACATCACATGTTAAAGGTTCAAGATATTTAATAACAAATGGTGATTCATATCCCACATATATTACCAACCTCCTTTGAAGTCTCATCTTTGTTTTTTGTGGTGGAGATGGTTGGACATATACTACACAATCAAATATCTTTAAATGACAAATATTTTATTCCTTATAAATTGCAAGTTGATAAGGGGTATTGTTCATGATTGGCATTTGGGCTTAGAAGGATGAGAATTATACCATGTAAAATTGCATGACCCAAACAATAAATGATATTTTAGTTCTCATTATTAATGATCTGGAAATATATTGAAGACAATTGATTAAAGACTCAGCTAAACCATTTTGTATATGTACATGAGAAACAAAATGTTCAACGGTAATTACAATTGCCATACAATAATTATTAAAAGATTCATATGTAAATTCATTGGTATTATCAAGTCTAATTTTCTTTATGGTATAATATGATAATTGATCCCTTAGTTTAATTACTTGTGACAGAAATTTATAAATTCCATATCACGACTTGACAAAAAGCATACATACGACCATCTACTAGATGCATCAATTAATGTCATAAAGTATTTGAATGGTCCTGAAGGTGGATGGACAGATTCACATATATCTCCTTGAACTATTTTAAAAATGTAGGTGATTTTATATTAATCTTGCCTAGATAATATTATGTTATTAGTTTGCCGAGAGAACAAGCTTCGCATTTCTATCTTTTGTAAGTTTTAAATCATTCAATGGATGATCATGTGTACATTCAACTATTTTACGCATCATTGTTGAATCAGATGACCTAACAGTCATGGCAAAAAGGCACATTATAGAATCTTCTTTTACTACTAAATTACATGCAATTCATATATATATATATATATATATATATATATATATATATATATATATATATATATATATATATATATATATATAATGTATTCCAAAAGACAATTTTGATAGTTTTCTAAAATTTTCTTCTTTACAAAAACAATAGCAGTAATATTAATATATTTCATGCTACCTTCAGTTGCAATTTCAGTATCATATCCTTGATGATATATGTCATTAAAACTCAACAAAATTCTCTTTGATTTTGAAGAGTATAAAGCATTATTAATGGCAAACCATTTTATAATATGAACAGAGCATTACTTGTTCCGTCAATCAAATCTGAAGAATCTGAGATTATATTTATTATACCTTTAGTAGGATATACCTTTAGTAGGGTATACCTTTAGTAAAACATTTTTTACTTTAGAGATTCGTGTGGGTAGTTCCACTATCTGGAATGCAAATGTCTTTGATATGTTCCATGTCTAACCTTCTTAAAATACGAATAAGATTAAAGAAAACGTAAATCGACATAACATATTCAACATTATTATTTCATATATAATGCAAACATTACACATAACACAACTTACATACTTTTAAGTAGACCCCTAGTGAAAATATAAAGGTAATATAAGCATGCCATACATTATTTAAATACATATATTTAATTTGTTACTTAATTCATTGCTTCTTCAACGAAATCAACAATCTCGAGATTGGTAATATCATTTTCGAGTTCAATTTCATTAAAATTTACTTTCTTTACCTTTCCCTCTACAAGTGTCTTGTTTCTTTAACACAAATGTTTTGGCTTTTACACGTCTTAGACCAATGAACTTTATTTCTGCATCTATAGCAGAAATCATCATGATTCCTCGAGGAACCCTCTTGGATATAATTACACCTACCTTGACGAATCCTATTTGTTTGTTCATGTTTGGAAAACCTATAATTATTCACATAACCTTGTCCATCACCTAATCCACAAAAGTGGTATCTACTGTGATATCCGCCACGACTAGGACCATCAAATCCAGCATAATCACCACGTATTTTAATACGATTAAAGACACCATGTTCTTGGTTAAATGTTGTAGTATTTATCTCAAAATATGTTATTGTTCGTGTGAGACGTGTCTGGTGATTTTTTGCAATAGCTCATTATTGTGTTATGCTACTATAAGGGCTTCAACTAAATTAGAATACTAAAAAAAACGTATTCTATATTGTTGTTGTAACGCCCCGAATTTAATTAATTAGTTAATTAAATTATTAAAAGATTTAATTATTGGAATTAGACGAAGTTTGAGAATTAATCGGAGTAATTGGATTTATTGGCATTATTTAAGAGACATATTTGGATTATTAAGTTTAAGCCAGATTATTTGGTTGGTGTAATTGCAGAATTAATATTAAGAATAATAGTATTTATTTATTGGACTAGTTTATTTAAGTGAAATAAGCAGTTTAGTCGGAGAACTATTATTATGAGTAGAGATTAATTAACTAGAATAATTAGTGATGAATTAATTTTGTGGTAGAATATTATTGAAATAATATTAGAAATAAGTGTGGAATTAATAGAGTTATTTATTGGTGTTAGAAATATAGAAAAGAGGTATGAAAATGAAGTTAAGTAGAAATAATAGAAATATTATTATTATTACTATTTTATTATTATTATAATAATATTATTAGTTGGATTTAATTATAAGAGAAGGAATTAGGTTTAAATAAATAAGAGATATAAAAGGAGAAAAATAAGGCTAATAGTTAGAATAATAATAATACTAGAATTATTCTATTATTTGGAATTAATAAATTAAATGTAGTATAATAATTATAAGAGAGAATTAGTATTTTTGGGGAGAATTATTTAATAAAACAATTTTATTAGAAGCTACTATATATATTGAGTAACCTAGAAATATAAGGATTTTTATGTTGTTGCTTGAAAACAAAAAGAAAACCCTAGCCGTGGAGAAAGACCAGAAGTGAGAAAAAGGAAGAAAAGTTGGAAACAAAGGTGCTAGGAGGGATCGTTGCTGTCTGAGAGTTCTATTATTCCGATCGAATTTCCGAGTTCCCGTCAATCCACAGGTAAGGGTGGGATTCGGGTTTTATAATCGATTGTAGGATGGTTCGTATGTGGGGTTTACGTAATTATACCGCTAATCGTAATTCGTGATAATTTTATATGTTGAATTGAATTATAATATTTTATGTTGAATTATGAAGAAATTGTGTTGAATCATGTGATAATTGTGTTGGTTGCCATTCATGTAATGATGTCTTTGGTCGAAAACCGCTACGCGTGGCAGGAGGAGGAGGCGTCCGCCTCCGGGGAGAATGAAGGTGAGGCATCCTCCTTGGTGAAGGAGACGACCGCCTCCCTTGGTCACTATGGAGTTGAGGCGACCGCCTCGTTAGATGAGGACCCGCTTCGCTTTTGCATATTCTGTAATTCCTGCACTTGTTTCATTTGGAAGTGGATGCTGGTATATTCGTGGAATGGATAATGGGGAGACCATGATCTTAGCATGACATAGAGAGCCATAGAAGAGAATAAAGGAATCAAAGGACAATATGTGTAATTAGCCTCAGTAGTAGTAGAATTAATCTAGCAGTGACAGGTACTTAAATCAAAAGTGGAGTATTTAGTAGTAAACAAACCATTAGCAGGCAGAGTAAAATAATTAGGTGAGCTGATAGAGAATAATGCATGAAAATAATTAAGTAGTAGCAAATAAATATTTTTAACAAAGAATGGGAAAATTACACCAAGAGTAGAATTTAATATTACAGTAATTAGCGATAGAATAATTAACGAAACGATTCATAATAATGCTGATTTATTAATAAACTATCAGGATTAATTAATAGGATAAGTAGAACTGGTTGGTAATGTTGCAGAAAACTGAAAACAGTGCAGAAAACTATACTGTCAGTGGAATTAAGCGGAGAAATTAGTTTGTCGAATCGAACGAAATTTTATGGGATAGTTCGGTATACGGGTAGTTAATTAAAAAAGTTATTTCGCCTTAACTCGTGTTAGTTGTTGAATTGCCGACACCGCGGAATGATGTCGTTATGTCCGAATTGGATGGTCTAAGAACCGTATAATTATGTGGCAAAAGTTGAAGATAAAGTTGTTGAATAAATTTACCGTTGCATCTCGTTGAAGTTGTTAATTATTGTTGAAGTCGTTAATTGTTGTTGAAGTTTAATTGATCGTGTTAATTATAAATTGTACTGTTGTTAATATTGCTAATTATTGTTAAAATTGTTAATTGTTATTGAGGTTGACTTTGATCGTGTTGATTATAAATTATATTGTGGTTGATATTACTAATTGTTGTTGAAGTTGTTATCTATTGTTGAAGTTGAAGTTGATTATGTTAAATATAAGTTGCATTGTTGTTGACGTTGTTGATAGTTGTTGAGGTCGCAGTTGATCGTGTTGATTAAGTTGATGCAGTTAATGCATGATTAAGTTGTTGTTGTTGTTTTAAGTTGTTGTTGATGTTGTGGTCGGTGTATCATACATAGCATGTGCATTATTAAGTTGGCCTGGATTGGCACCACGTTGTAAGTTGGCCTGGATTGGCACCACGTTGTAAGTTGAAGGCTTATGCCTTGTTGAATGCCTCGATAACCTGGCATATTTTTACGTTGGGAGTTTTGCTCCGAATGGATCCACATGCATTTGCATTTGTCGAGTCGCATTGAGTCGCATTTAAGTTGTTGTTGATTCTATGTTGTTTGGTGGATATTATATGTTGTTGACTAGAATGTTGTTTGGTAGATATTATGTGTTATCGATTAAAGTAGTAATTATTGCATGTTTCTTTACTTAAGCATATGAATTATCGTACTTTCGCTTATACTATTCGATATCTCACCCTTTCTATTTTGTTGGCCGTTACCTTTATATTGGTAACGTGCAGGTATTCAAGAATGGAAGAATTAGTTGATGTTGGTCCAAGTCAGTGTCTTTGCTCTGATACGTAACACTCGGGGAGGGACGTTTAGTCTATGTTGTTTATATTGTTGACTCTAGTTGTTATTAGTATAATTTGTTGAATCCTAAGTGATGTTATGAAATAAAAAGTTGTTAAGTATGTTGAAAGTCGAACCAAGATGTTTCTAGTTGTTATTAGTAAAATATATGAAGTTGTATAACTATGAATTCCATTGCGTAGTAATAAAAAGTATTTTGTTTGAAAATTATTGCAAGTTGTTATGAGATCCTCCGAATTAAAAAGTGTTATGTATCTTATTTGTTTGTGTGTTAATGTTGAAATGTGACATCCCATGTTTTTAGTTTAAAATTTCCGCACTCTGATTTTATAATAAACGTTGGGTAGAAATGGGGTGTTACATTAGTGGTATCAGAGCAGTCGGTCCGTCCGCCGTGTTGTCTAACGTTGTTTACTTCCTTCAGACGCGACAAGTGTGTGGAACACCGCTTGTTGCTTTTGGTTGATGCTTGCAGGAATTAAGTTGAAGTTGGGGGAAGCTTTGCTTCTCGGATGTGTTTAGTTGAGAGATATCAGATTAGTATGTTACTGAAGGATACGGTGCAAACGTTGTAAGAGCCTTGTCATTTCTCGAATTCGAAGGTGGTAAGAATTTAAGATTGTGTTGTTTGAAAAGTTGGAATGTATTGGAAAAGAATAGTTGCTATGAGATAGAATTTAGTAAGTTGATTGTTTAAGTAGGCCATGTTGTGGAATTATTGGGATTGATTTAAAAGTTGTAGAAGTTGTTGGAGTGGTTGGGATCCTTGAATCATGGATGCAAGTTGGAAAAAGAATACTATTAATGTTAGTAACGACGGTTTAATCTCTATTATGGTTGTCGGCTATCTATTGACAAATTGAGGAACTGATCACCCTTAATCTCTTGTTGATAGTAGACGGGATCATGTTGGATGATATAAAAAATTATTTTGCTATCTTAATGGTAAGTAAGTGGTGGATGCTACGACAAGAATGTTGTTAAGGTAAGGATACCATGGTGTACAAGAAAGTAAGTGAGTAGCAGTTGTTACTATGTTGTAAGGTGATTGTCTCAAGGTAGTTGTTTTTGAGTTGATGAGAATTAAGAGAGTTGTTGGTGTTTTGTGAATGAATGACCTCAGAGTATGAGAATAAGGATTTTGTATAAGTATTTCAGTGTTGAAGATGTTGCTAGGATAATGATGCAATGTTGTATAAGTTGAGTATGGGTTTGTTGCTATATTATAAGACGTTGTTTCAAGATATTGCCAAAATGGTTGGCGAGTTAGTAAGGCTTATGTTGCAAGAGCATTGGAAGATTGAGATATAAGTTGTGGATTTAAGCCATGGATGGGTTGTTGTTGAATCGAACGATTGGATGCAAGTGTGAAGTTAAGGATGGTTGTGTGGGGTAGATTTTCGAGGACGAAAATATTCTAAGTGGGGGAGAGTTGTAACGCCCCGAATTTAATTAATTAGTTAATTAAATTATTAAAAGATTTAATTATTGGAATTAGACGAAGTTTGAGAATTAATCGGAGTAATTGGATTTATTGGCATTATTTAAGAGACATATTTGGATTATTAAGTTTAAGCCAGATTATTTGGTTGGTGTAATTGCAGAATTAATATTAAGAATAATAGTATTTATTTATTGGACTAGTTTATTTAAGTGAAATAAGCAGTTTAGTCGGAGAACTATTATTATGAGTAGAGATTAATTAACTAGAATAATTAGTGATGAATTAATTTTGTGGTAGAATATTATTGAAATAATATTAGAAATAAGTGTGGAATTAATAGAGTTATTTATTGGTGTTAGAAATATAGAAAAGAGGTATGAAAATGAAGTTAAGTAGAAATAATAGAAATATTATTATTATTACTATTTTATTATTATTATAATAATATTATTAGTTGGATTTAATTATAAGAGAAGGAATTAGGTTTAAATAAATAAGAGATATAAAAGGAGAAAAATAAGGCTAATAGTTAGAATAATAATAATACTAGAATTATTCTATTATTTGGAATTAATAAATTAAATGTAGTATAATAATTATAAGAGAGAATTAGTATTTTTGGGGAGAATTATTTAATAAAACAATTTTATTAGAAGCTACTATATATATTGAGTAACCTAGAAATATAAGGATTTTATGTTGTTGCTTGAAAACAAAAGAAAACCCTAGCCGTGGAGAAAGACCGTATGAGAAAAGGAAGAAAAGTTGGAAACAAAGGTGCTAGGAGGGATCGTTAGAGTTCTATTATTCCGATCGATTTCCGAGTTCCGCCAATCCACGTAAGGGATTCGGGTTTTATAATCGATTGTAGGATGGTTCGTATGTGGGGTTTAGAGCTACGTAATTATACTGCTAATCGTAATTCCGGTGATAATTTTATATGTTGAATTGAATTATAATATTTTATGTTGAATTATGAAGAAATTGTGTTGAATCATGTGATAATTGTGTTGGTTGCCATTCATGTAATGATGTGCTGTCTTGGTCGAAAACCGTTACGCGTGGCAAGGAGGAGGGGAGGCGTCCGCCTCCTGGGGAGAATGAAGGTGAGGCATCCTCCTTGGTGAAGGAGACGACCGTCTCCCTTGGTCACTATGGAGTTGAGGCGACCGCCTCAGTTAGATGAGGGACCCGTTTCAGTTTTGCATATTCTGTAATTCCTGCACTTGTTTCATTTGGAAGTGGATGCTGGTATATTCGTGGAATGGATAATGGGGAGACCATGATCTTAGCATGACATAGAGAGCCATAGAAGAGAATAAAGGAATCAAAGGACAATATGTGTAATTAGCCTCAGTAGTAGTAGAATTAATCTAGCAGTGACAGGTACTTAAATCAAAAGTGGAGTATTTAGTAGTAAACAAACCATTAGCAGGCAGAGTAAAATAATTAGGTGAGCTGATAGAGAATAATGCATGAAAATAATTAAGTAGTAGCAAATAAATATTTTTAACAGCAATGGGAAAATTACACCAGCAGAGTAGAATTTAATATTACAGAGCGTAATTAGCAGTATAGAATAATTAACGAAACGATTCATAATAATGCTGATTTATTAATAAACTATCAGGATTAATTAATAGGATAAGTAGAACTGGTTGGTAATGTTGCAAAAAAAACTATAACGGGAATTAAGCGGAGAAATTAGTTTGTCAGAATCGAACGAAATTTTATGGGATAGTTCGGGTATACGGGTAGTTAATTAAAACAGTGTTATTTCGTCTTAACTCGTGTTAGTTGCTGAATTGCCGACACTGTCGGAATGATGTCGTTTATGTCCGAATTGGATGGTCTAAGAACCGTATAATTATGTGGCAAAAGTTGAAGATAAAGTTGTTGAATAAATTTACCGTTGCATCTCGTTGAAGTTGTTAATTATTGTTGAAGTCGTTAATTGTTGTTGAAGTTTAATTGATCGTGTTAATTATAAATTGTACTGTTGTTAATATTGCTAATTATTGTTAAAATTGTTAATTGTTATTGAGGTTGACTTTGATCGTGTTGATTATAAATTATATTGTGGTTGATATTACTAATTGTTGTTGAAGTTGTTATCTATTGTTGAAGTTGAAGTTGATTATGTTAAATATAAGTTGCATTGTTGTTGACGTTGTTGATAGTTGTTGAGGTCGCAGTTGATCGTGTTGATTAAGTTGATGCAGTTAATGCATGATTAAGTTGTTGTTGTTGTTTTAAGTTGTTGTTGATGTTGTGGTCGGTGTATCATACATAGCATGTGCATTATTAAGTTGGCCTGGATTGGCACCACGTTGTAAGTTGGCCTGGATTGGCACCACGTTGTAAGTTGAAGGCTTATGCCTTGTTGAATGCCTCGATAACCTGGCATATTTTTACGTTGGGAGTTTTGCTCCGAATGGATCCACATGCATTTGCATTTGTCGAGTCGCATTGAGTCGCATTTAAGTTGTTGTTGATTCTATGTTGTTTGGTGGATATTATATGTTGTTGACTAGAATGTTGTTTGGTAGATATTATGTGTTATCGATTAAAGTAGTAATTATTGCATGTTTCTTTACTTAAGCATATGAATTATCGTACTTTCGCTTATACTATTCGATATCTCACCCTTTCTATTTTGTTGGCCGTTACCTTTATATTGGTAACGTGCAGGTATTCAAGAATGGAAGAATTAGTTGATGTTGGTCCAAGTCAGTGTCTTTGCTCTGATACGTAACACTCGGGGAGGGACGTTTAGTCTATGTTGTTTATATTGTTGACTCTAGTTGTTATTAGTATAATTTGTTGAATCCTAAGTGATGTTATGAAATAAAAAGTTGTTAAGTATGTTGAAAGTCGAACCAGATGTTTCTAGTTGTTATTAGTAAAATATATGAAGTTGTATAACTATGAATTCCATTGCGTAGTAATAAAAAGTATTTTGTTTGAAAATTATTGCAAGTTGTTATGAGATCCTCCGAATTAAAAAGTGTTATGTATCTTATTTGTTTGTGTGTTAATGTTGAAATGTGACATCCCATGTTTTTAGTTTAAAATTTCCGCACTCTGATTTTATAATAAACGTTGGGTAGAAATGGGGTGTTACAGTTGTTGCAACAATACTTGAGATGCATGAAAAGTTAAAAATATTTTCTCCAACTTTTCTTCTTTTGTTATTATTACTATGCCATAAAATTCTAATTGGGCTATAATTTGGTGCATGACAAAGTTATATGCATTAACACTTTATAATCCCGGAACCTTAATTTTTACTATTGATCCATCAATGAGGGTAATGAGACTTTCATCTGATGTCCAAATTTTGCCCTAAGTTTGTCCCACAATATCTTAGGATCTCTTGTATTTGGGTATTCTGTTTGTAATCCATCATCAAGATGGTGGTTGATTATCTTATTTATTTTTGAATTTTTCATTGTCATTTCCTCTGGGTCAATTGTCGACTTTCTTGAATTATCTCCTTCAAGAATTTTGTCGAGTCTCTCACATTCAAGGTACTCAAGTAAGTTGTTCCAAATTATGTAGTTGTCCTCAGTTATGTTTAAAATTTTGAATTGATACTTAACATTGGACATGGTTATATCTAGGATTCAAATGAACATAATAAATTTTTATGTATAAATTATAAAAATATATCAATTTAGTTGATAACAACAATTACAAAAATCATCCCATGTTTTATTCAAAAACCTTTATCAATAAATCAAGTTAAGACTAGTAATGGTAAAAAGATAAATATCATTAATGTTGCATAATATTTACCTAATTCCACATGCTTATAATACGGATAAGGAACAAAATAATAAGTAGAGTGATAATAAAAGTAAGCATTTAACCATTTAAAAAATATGAATAAATATTGAGAATGGTGTGAAAATTACGAAAGAAGTTGAAATATTTATAGAGATAATTTTATAAAGTGGTTGTTATAATTACCGTTGGAAAACAGGGAGAAAAGAAGAAAAAATTAAGTGTGTTAAATATTATTTAGTTAAATTTTAAGTGTATTCATTTAGTCGTTACAAGTATTAGAGATGATTATAAGATAACATATATGGTGATTGAACACATATAATAAAACACATTAGTAATTTAAATGATATCAAATTATTATAATTTTTTTCGTGAAGCAATACTATATATTATTAGGGGGAAATTCCAAGAAGGGGGCATTTACTTGGGAAACACATTTTGTGAGAGGCACACCACATATCCACCTAAAACCTTAAGGTGATAGGTGTGTGGGTTCTCTCACCTATATAGTGTTTAATCTTCTTTTTCTAACTAATGTGGGACTTCTTCCTCACACTTGATTCTCAACACAGATGAGTATCTTAGTCTTCCATTAAATATAAAAATTAGCATTTAAAGATGGAATTTAGACCTCCATTAAATATAAAAATTAGAATCGTATGGAGTTTTAGACGATGTTACGGGGCATTCAAATTTCTGAAATGTTTCTCTTACCTATCTCATTGTGGTGGAAGCAAAAAAAGTAATAGTAAAATGGTGATAACAAACAACAATAAGAGAAAAAACATTCATTATGACAAACAATTTCATTTCACAAGCATAGCAGCAGCTTGGAATAGGATGATAACATCAAGAGCGGAAGTATATTGGAGGCGCCAAATTCCTTTGAGTTTGTTCAAAATCAAGTAGATTTCTTATTTCACCCCATACTCTTCTAACGCACCACGTGAAATTCCAATAATGCCCCTAGAAACCAGAAATATACTTCTGGTTCGCATCCTATATCATGCAAATCACGTTGTAAAGAGTTGGGTGCAAACCGAAAGTACCTCTGGTACCAAACCGTAAGTAAATTGTTGGTTCCTTGACGCACTTTGAGGGCGCCAAAACCTATTCCCCTTCCCACAATAGCAAACTTTTTAAAAAAACAAACTCAAACTCTCTCAATAACTTATTTCTACCCTTTTCTCAAAATCCTATTTTTCCTCAAACAATCAACACAAACCATCAACTATTGCATAAATACAACAACTAACGAAATCGAGCAAGCAAAATAGGAAATTTTTAGAGTTTATGTAATTTTTATTGAAATTAGTGAAATAGGGTTTTAAATGTATTGTTTTATCTAGTTTATAGCATTATGAGTCATTAGAAAACACTTTGTAAAGTTTATTTGACGATCAAACCGTGTTTTTGGACGCATTTGGGGATTTGGGGTTGGCTATAATGAAATTTTGTTTCGTTGAAGAAACCGGTGGTTTATTTCCGGTTTTAGGTAAGAACAAAATTAGAACTATACTTCCATTTTTTTGTCTGAATTTTTTTTATTTTTTCCACTGTAAGCCAAATGCTAACGTTTCTTTCTTACTTCTACATGAGATATGTCTGAGAGACCGTCACATTTGAGGCATGGTCGGGTTGCACAACAGGCTTATGTACAGAGAGAGAGGAGTCAGACAACACAGGCTCCTTCGACATTCGGACAGGCTATATCGGATGCATATTATACTGGTTCTGATTCTACCCCTTCCACATCTTGCTCCCGTTGTAGAAGGGAGTCTCCAGTACATCCCTCGCCACCTCCGTCCTATCGGAGACGCACATCCTCACCACCGCGGATTTTTGAAATGGAATCCTCATCTGCTTCACAGGCGGGGCCATCTGAGGTGAGACCTGATGCTACACCCTCAGCTCCTGAGTTACCCGAGGTATCCGTGGCACCCGAGGCACCGGTGCCACCAGAGGCACCAGAGATACCGCAGGCACCGGAGGCACTGGCGGCACCCCAGGTCCCTCAGGTCTTTGGAGGGGGACCTTTTGACTTATCTCTGCTCGCTCTTTATCTCACCCATGTGGCTAGACATATATGGGATGGAGAGGTATGAAATTTACATTTATATTGCAGTTATTAATTATGTTATGAATATTATTAAAAATTATAACAATGAATTTTTTCTTGCAGGATCGCATACACTGAAGGTCATAAGTCATGGGAGGAAAATCAGCAGGATTAATCCTCCTCTCGAGCCATGGTTTGATGATCTTCTACGCATTACAGGGTCAAGAGATTTGACCCACTATGGATATAGATGGTCAACTGGGGGATGATCAATGCTTTTGTAGAGAGGTGGCACAAGGAGACGTCTTAGTTTCATCTACCACATGGAGAGATGACGATCACACTCGATGACGTCGCGTGTTTGCTTCACCTACCGATCAGAGCGAGGTTTCTAGATCACAAAAATTTGGAGAAAGACGAGGTCATTACTTTGTTGGTTGATAGGCTGGGAGTTACCACGGATAAGACCCTTGAGGTTGATAAGACACGTGGTTGCCACGTGAGATATAGCTGGTTGATGGAGGTTTTTGCAGACGAGGTTGCGTGTGTTACTGCTACTGATGGTGATCTTGAACAAGTTACCCTTCACAGGGGATATGTCATGAGAGCATACCTCTTGTATCTTGTTGGCACCCGTATATTTGTGGACACTAGTGCCACTTACACTGACATCATATACCTTAGGTTCTTTGTTGTTTTTGATGCAATTAATGGATGGAACTGTGGGGTTGTCGTCTTGGTTTACTTGTATACCAAGTTGACTGAGGGGACTAAGTGGAGGACGAGGCAGATCACCGGCAGTATGTCTCTATTGACGGTATAAAATATTTTTATTATCTTCCTTTTTTAATTATTTTGATTTTGAAACTAACTGGTTTAATTTTGTTATTTCAAGGATGGATCCTACAACACTTCCCCCAAATTTTTGGATGGTCATTTGCTGAGGGTTATATTGAGGAGATGTCGCGTGCCTGTGCGTACGAGCCGCTCAAAGGGAACCAGGAGAGACTGTCATTCCGACTTATGTATCTATGCCGACCACGGTGAGATAATACCATTTGATGAGATTTCTCTATTTACAGGTTGGTTGACCTGCTGTACTCGGAACACTACTGCTTATATGCCCGAGCGAGTGATGCGTCATTTTGGGTATATATCCAGACCATTCCTCGGCATATTGTTGTATTTTCCCCTCCGACAATGAAGAGGAGGGAGATGGATGAGATTTTTGATGATTTTGAGAATCATCTTGTACCTGAGGAGGCCATGAGTACCGTGGCTCCAGACGACTGGAGTTACGCGTACGGTTACATGTTGTGTTTCTTCGTCTTGGTTTACTTGTATACCAAGTTGACTGAGGGGACTAAGTGGAGGACGAGGCAGATCACCGGCAGTATGTCTCTGTTGACGGTATAAAATATTTCTATTATCTTCCTTTTTTAATTATTTTGATTTTGAAACTAACTGGTTTAATTTTGTTATTTCAAGGATGGATCCTACAACACTTCCCCCAAATTTTTGGATGGTCATTTGCTGAGGGTTATATTGAGGAGATGTCGCATGCCTGTGCGTACGAGCCGCTCAAAGGGAACCAGGAGAGACTGTCATTCCGACTTATGTATCTATGCCGACCACAGTGAGATAATACCATTTGATGAGATTTCTCTATTTACAGGTTGGTTGACCTGCTGTACTCGGAACACTACTGCTTATATGCCCGAGCGAGTGATGCGTCATTTTGGGTATATATCCAGACCATTCCTCGGCATATTGTTGTATTTGCCTCTCCGACAATGAAGAGGAGGGAGATGGATGAGATTTTTGATGATTTTGAGAATCATCTTGTACCTGAGGAGGCCATGAGTACCGTGGCTCAAGACGACTGGAGTTACGCGTACGGTTACATGTTGTGTTTCTTCAGGGTTTCCCATCCATACATGATACAAGATGCTCCATGGAACCCACTCAGGCTGGTTCATCAGGAGATCCTGGAGGAGGAGCAGGCGAGGAGGAATCATGTTCAGGACGTGCTGTCTAGGTGTCACCGTATCATGGAGCTTGCTATGGATGACATTGACAGAGGGCTATTTCCAGACGGAACCGATGTTAGAGGAGTTTTAGAGGTCGTCACAGCGGAGGCTGAGGGTGCCCTATTATACAGGAGACAGCAGAGGGACGCCTCGAGGGTGACAGACCGCCTCATCGTCCGCCATACGCAGTAGTTTAGTTTGATTGTATTTTGACTTTAGTTTTTTATTTCGTATTGTATCGAATTTGTATTTTGAATACCATTATTATGAAATGCATTTTGGATAACATGTTTGGGCTATTATTTAATTTAAAAGTTGCAGGTCTTTAATTCAATTTATAAATTGAATAGTTTGTTAAATTGGTTATTGTTTTAGTTCTATTTTTCTGCTAACTGTCATGCACATAACCCAATGTATACTTCAGATATGAAATCGGAGATATACTTCCGATTTTCAATCAAATGTTTCAGAAATTAGTGCGCACCAGAAATATACTTCCGATTTTCTATAGACATTTTTGAAAATTCATAGGGTTTAATTTCACCCCATAAGATGGATTAAGAAATTCACAAAATCAATTGGTTCACCCATGTTGCTTGCTTCTACGCTCAACTAACATAAGATTATCAAACACATTGGTGGTTGGAGAAAGAAAAAAGTGAGAAATTGAAAATACTATACTACTAACTAGTGCTTGTTCAATAAAAGAACGTTGATGAGAAGTTGTTAAGAGTCCTCTTTGTGTGTCTTGAAGAGAGGTTAAAAGGTGATGCTTTTTGTTCTCTAACACTGAATCATATACCTTCAAATTAAAACAACCAAATGATTAATGAAGTAAAATTGGTAATTGAGAATTGGAAAATGAACTAACGAAAAATAAGTATGGATTAGAAAGGAAACCTTGGAAGCAGATGTCATAATAGCCATGGAACATTGCGTAGTGGTGATGAATTCAAAGCCAGCAACTCCATTTCCATAATCTAATAACATAGGAATATTATGCAATAAATTATCAACAAAGAGAGGGAGTGATTGAACATGAATGAACAGAAGGAGAATGACTCCTTAGTTCACACCATTTTATCTTAGTTTGATTTTATACTGAATTAATAGATGTCAATTAAAATATAGTAACAACTTGTCAGGATGGCCGAGTGGTCTAAGGCGCCAGACTCAAGTTCTGGTTTTCGTGAGAGAGCGTGGGTTCAAATCCCACTTCTGACATTTTGCTTTTTTTGCTTTATCATTACAAATATTGACATTTGCATTGGTGCATAAGTGATTTAAAGTGATCAATCACTGCATAGTTAAGAATCAATCATTTAATGATATTCTTAATAAACAATAAAAGAGTGAAGTAATATCAATCAACTGCAAAATTTTCATAAAACCTTCCAAACTTATTCATGGTTAATACAAGTTTCCAAGCAGAAAGCAAAAGAGGCATTTACTGTACTAAAGGAAACAATGTGGAATCCCCTTTAATGTGTTTCGCGACAAATCTTTGAAGCCAGTAATTGAGGCTGTTGGTAACTAAGGTGTGAATCTAAAGTTTCCACACTATCATGAGCTACAAATCCCACTCTTGAAAAAGGATGATGCTCACTAGAGAGATGTTACAGCCGCATATTATAGAGTGCGCTAAAATTGGATGTTCTATCATGTCTGATGTATGGGACAGATCACAAGAACTCAATTAAAAGCACGCCATGACCTTGAATACAACGAGAAAATACACCAAAAAGACGGAATTGATAGGGGTTGGAATTGTTCTATTTGCTACTCACTTATAACAATGAAGACAAGTACAAAGATATTTTCGCCATCATTGATAAAAGATGACAATGCCTTCATCAACCATTGTATGCAGCTGGTGATTACCTTAATCACCAGTTTTACTATGGTGACGCAAGTTTTGAAGGGAATGATGATATTAATGATGTGCTTCATAATTGTATTGAGAAGCTAAGTGCTACTACTAAAGAAGATAATAAAGCTACTGCTGAACTAGCATACTGTAAGAGGTCTGAAGGACTCTTTAACTTGAAGGCTGCAATAAGAAATAGAACTGCTATGGCTCCTGCTAAAAAAAGTGCTTTGTTTCAATAAATTTAATTAGGTTTCATGACCTATTATGTTAATAGATACATTTCAAGAAAAAAACAAGCTTGAGCACGAAAAATTGCAAGATTTGGTTTTTCAAGTATGAGTATAACCAAGCACTTGAGGAACGCTTTGACAGTCGTGACTTAATTGATCACATTGCCTCAAAGGACATTGATATTTGTAGTGAGTATTTGACCGGAGAATTGGTTGAAGGTGAAGAAGCGGGTGGATCTGAAGATGACTTGGCATATGAGGATGATACAATGACTTGGAGGGGTGTTGCTAATGCAGCAGAAGTTGGTGAGCTAGTAGTAGTCGCTAGGGGCAACAAGGAATGAGGGACCAAGTTGGCCAGTCTACTCAAAACATAGATGAAGAGGAAGAGGAGGAGCAGGATGCATAGCAAGTTTGACGTGATAATGATGAAGAGCTAGAATGGGATATGTGAAAAACCTTGAACATGATGCTTATGATAGTGATACCCTTCAAGGAATCACTTGGATTTACTTGAATGCTTAGAAATTTTATTTTGAGCCTTGGAGGCTGGAACTTATTTCCTATTTTGCTTTATGTTATGTTCAAATACTATATGTGTTATTTTGAGTGTTGGAGGCTAGAACTTATTTCCTATTTTGGTATGTTTGAATATTAGATGTGTTATTTTGAGTCTTGGAGGCTGGAACTTGTTTGCTACTTGAATTCTATCATGTTTAAAACATTAGTAACAATGAACTTTGATGATTAGTAATGAATGTGTTTCATTTTGTACGTTCTTCTATGTTATAGTTTTCATGTGTAGTGCTTTTATTGTTTCCCTAAACTTTGACATAGCGGTCATACCACTACACCACTAAAATGTTTTGGGGTCAGCCGTTACACTGTCTGCTGCTTACTACATAGGTCAATGACACAAACTTTCAGCATAATAAAAAAGCAGAAAGCGCAACAATAAATCAAAGTAATGGGCTACTTACAAACTGAAAGTGAGTTTCCGAAGACATTGACGCTGTGAGGCAGCGAGATGGAGTGGAGTTTGTTTAGTGTTGTCATCACTTGTGGTTGTAGGGAAGATCATATACCCTCATTTGTTCTATTGTCAAGAAGAGACGTGTTGGTGCTATGTAAACGGCCACAACTAAATATTAACGGCCACATTAACCTTTTTATAACTTAAGAACGATTAATTTTAAAAGGAAAAAGAAAACAAAAAGTAATACTCCCTCTAATCTATTATCTAACATATACTAAAAGATTAATCAAACTATTTAAATTTCTCTTTTCTAAAAAATATTTTACACTACACTTTAGACATTTTAGTAACTAATAAAATAACTCTTAACTTTTTCACTTTTCTCATTTCATGCACCAATTGTCAACTTTTCATTGGTCCAAATTAAAAAACTTATTTTTTCATCTTACACTACTTTCTCTTTTTTCTCTCTTCTCTTTTCATTTTATATAATTATTTAATTCATTTGAATTTTAATATAATTGATTCTTTTACAATTAATTATTTCATTTTAAACTTCCATGACATATTTTATCTTTTCTATTTGTTTATTATCATTAAAATACTAAGTTATTTATTTATTTAAATTTAATAAAATTAAAAATATATTAGATACTATAGTATACTATTGTATCCGCTTTTTTGTCTTCTAGCGTCTACACTACAGCTTGTCTTCCACCATCTGTACGAAGATGTCTTGTTTGCTAAGCTGTAAAATTATGTGTTGGCGCTAATTTTATGTGGATTTGATGTGATTTCTTAAACACAAGCCCATGATCCAATGCAACATACAAATCCTAATCTTTGGTTATGTGTTGGCGCTAATTTTATGTGGATTTGATGTAATTTCTTAAACACAAGCCCATGATCCAATGCAACATACAAATCTTAATCGCTGGTCTATAAATAGAGCTGAGATGAAGATTGAAAAAGAGTTCAGCTATTCTAAGAAAAGAGTAACACCAAGAGTGAATGTTTGGATAGTGGAGTGTGCAAGAATTTCTTTCCTCCAACAATTTTATACCAGTTGATGACCAGTAATCTGACTGGAGTCATCCCTTGAAAATTAGTCGTCTCAAGTAACTCTCCAAGTCTCTTAGATTTATATCTTTTGTTCATTTATTGTCTTAAGATATTTCCTTTGAGAACCATGTTTGTAGCTTGTACTCAACTCATCTAAATCTTTTATAGTTGAGAAATGTGAAATTAATATCAAGTATTTTATGTTATATGTTGTATGACTAGTGTTTGATTTACCATGTGTTTGTGTTGTTAAAAACTTATTTTCTTGAGTGATCAACTTAGAAATAGGTAACAGATTATTGTTGTGAGAGATTCAACAGTAAATGTACTTCATGAGTAAAAATGGTTGAAAGAGTAGGATAGGTTGAAAGAGTAAGATAGAAATATTCACTTGACCTAATTTACTTAAAGATAAGAAAGTGCAACCATTAAAGAATTTAGAATAAATAAAAGACATAGAAGTGAGACTTAGAGAAAAGATCTCTATGACCTTATATGTCACGACACCAAGATCTCTCTGACCTTGCATGTCACGACACCACACAGCATTAGCACTTAACTACACTAA
Source organism: Vicia sativa (assembly GCA_021764765.1). NCBI lineage: Eukaryota > Viridiplantae > Streptophyta > Magnoliopsida > Fabales > Fabaceae > Vicia > Vicia sativa. Next base: position 158,095,770 of record CM038794.1, read on the forward strand.
AGATATTTATGAAACAAAGCTCAACTCAATCAATCTTAATATATTTCCACTTTTCCTCACTTTATTTTTAATACTTGTTTTAATTGAACTTGAACTCATAATCATCTATCATAAAACGTTTGACCTATATTTTAATTCTAAATGATAATGTTTTCAAATAAAAATTAAATTAAAATGATATAAAAAATTGCATCTCATTCAATTTCATCCCCTTTTAAAATAACATAATAAATAATTTGTCTCAATCTAAAATAATCAACAATAGAGTGAAAATGCAGTTCCACCTGTTTTAAAATATTAAATAAAGAAGCTAAGTGTTTGTTTGGCGTTTAAAACTATGTACAATAGTTTCATTATTCAACACCTTTATTTTTCACTTTTTATACTTCAAATCATCTTTTGTTTCTTCCACCTAATAATTCGAACAAGCATTCAATTTGTATTCATACAATAATTTTTGTTTAATAAAATTCAACACACTATCACTCTATCATTCACAACACACTAAAAATGTAAACATTTACAACAACCAATAAAATTTTACAAAGTATTTAGGGGCCCACTCTCTCCTCATTCAACTTGTTGAATGTTTTCAATACCAATTAATTCACCTCACTTTCAACACCCCATTGCAAACATTCAACTATTGAATTTTTTTTTCAACACCCCCATTGTACATAGTCTAAGGATTCACACTCTGTCATGCAGTCATTTCAAAGAAGCTACAGACCATAGACTAAATAAAAACTAAACATCATCACCATGTTACATAGAAAACATGCCAAAAATATACTGGAACGAACTCAGCTCAAGTATGGTGTACATCATGTGTAGGTCAGAACAAATGTTGGTAAATGGTTCATTCCCCTTAGTTTACACATAGATTTCAAAAATGAAAGAGAAAAGAAAGAATCATGTCCCCCCTGCAGTCCTACGGCCAACACGGGCAACAAAACCAGCCTTGATCGGTGCAACTGATCTTCCCGATCCACACTGCAAAACCAATAAATATAAGTGTTTGACAATTGGTACACATTTAAGTTTTCTAGGAAAAATTGATATCTGTAAGAAGTTTTTTAAATGTATATAATTATACGAGATAGAAGGAAAGAGAAGAAAATATAGTGCCCAGAAATTTCACCTTTTCACACCGGAGAAAGAACAAACGGTTTTCCTTAGATAGTATTGTGTCGGGACTTTTGCATCCAAGGCAAATGACATATTCATCTATAAAAACAGAATATAGGTCAATTTTTACCACCATAAGCATAACAGTTCATGTACAGGAATTCAATATACAGAGGATACTTACTGACGTATCGACGCAAAATTCCTTCAAAATTCTTTGGTGCAAACCTTCCCTTCACAACCAATCTCTGCTGTCCATCTAGAGAACCACTTGTACCCAATTCCGCAAGCAAGAAAGCCATGACATGATCTGGCTGCCGGTGCATCCTGAAAGACCAGAGGTGGCAAGACATAAACAAAAGGAGAGTACAGAAGACAAAACTAAGCTTTGAAGCAATATTGAAAAAATGCCAAGCGCTGTGTTATATTTGTAGCCAATAATAAATAATAAATAACATACGTTTTGCAAAGGTCCATAAAGTTCACAAAAACAGTTTTCTTTGTGCCCTCACGAAGCACTTGTGGAGGCCTCATAACAGTCCTTCGCCGGTCTCCTGCAAGTTCTGGATTATTCTCACGTAGAATGTTAAACACTCTGCCCAAAAGCTGCACACAAAAACATGAGAATGCAGAGGGGTGAAACAAGATCCAACCAAAATTATGATATCATAAGAAAATGCAAAAAAAAAATCAACCAATCCGGAGCAGAAGTACTGAAAGTAAAAATGCTTAAAGTAATAAATCATGATGAAATTTTAGGAGAACCCATACCAATACTATAACAATGATTCAATAAACTAAATATTCAATAAAATGTCACACAAAAAAGACACTTGTTAATCCAACCAGGATAATGCACCCGTGAAAGCAGAATCCATATAATCAGACATATACTTGTCATTCCACACAAGTTCCATTTTTAAAAAAACTGAGGCGCAAAAGATAATTAAAAAAAAATGTTCGAAGACACAAAGACAACCAATAAAATTAATTGGTGACATAAAAGTTGAGATCCATATGAACAACTATCCTAATATTGTATACCTCCTCGTATTGATAATCACGATCACTCCCTTCCCAGGGGTAACGAGGTTGCAAGGAAACAGCCTCTTGGTCATCTTCTTCAGGGTGATCTGAGGAAAGAATTTGGAAAATCTTAAGCATTCAATTAACTTCCCTAAAGACACTATATATATTTTGTGTTCAAGAGATGGCTTACCATCCAAATCTTCATTTTTAGCATCAATACTCTCTTCAATTAAGTTACTGATTTCAACCTACAAACAACAATTAAAAAAACATTGTGAAATTGCTTCCAACAAGAAAAAAAACATTGCAACATCAAATGCATAACAGCCTAAGACATTGAAGGAGTGAAAAACAGCATTGTTTGTTAATGTAACCACGTAACAATCAAATGACTTACAGGCTTCTTTTTCTTCTTTTTCGCACCAGCTAATGTACTATCAAACCCCTCAGAAACTACAATTGAAAATCCAATTAGAATCATTCATTCATTAATTCATTCAAAACCAAAACAATTATTAAAACAGAACAAAACAAAGGCTATTTCAATATCAATACCCGACAGATTTTCTGTCTTCTCAGCCAACTTGTCTACTGAATCATCCTCAAGATCTACAACAGCGGGTTTCTTCTTCTTCTTCTTTTTAGAAGGATCAAATGGTGCAATCTGCAATCAACAAAATTAAGCCATTCAAAGTTATCACAATTTAAACAAACCAAAGACCCAATTAGGAATACCACTAAAATGTTATACTCATAAATACCAATTCAGAGAAACATGTATATGGAAACAAAACTAGTGAAACCAAGTGAGGAAAATTACATCAGGAACCTCCTCCTTCACATCAATTTGTGGTTCATCTGCCATGGTGGTAACTGAAACCTAAATAAAACGAAACTAATCAATAACAGTAACAATAACAATAACAATAACAATAACAATAACAATAACAATGGGAAAAGGATAATGATAAAATCAAAAACCCTAAAAGAGAAACAAATCGGTTAATTGGGTAATACTAATCAAGATTGAAACTTTTTAAGCTTAAAATCGTGGGGTTAAGCTATATGTGATGAGAACGCAGAATCAGTAACTAGAACGATAGAAAAAATTCATAAAAATTGCCGAAACACGCACCAAATTGGGTAATCAAAAAGGGGAAATTGAGAGAGATGGGGCATACGAGTTCACCGGTGGAAGGAGAGAGCGAGAGCGAAATCTGGAGTTTGGTGTTATCTGCCACTGTGTCTGCTGCTATTGGGACGAAATCAAAACCCTTTTCTGCTCGTTTCACTTGCTATCTAAACCTACTGTTTATTTTAGGGTTAAATGCAAGCTTATGCCTAAAGGCCCGTCAAAAATAACTTAACAAAAAAAGGCCCCATCTTTAAAAACTCTAAATATAAATAATTTTTGTAAAATTTCCAAATTTTGAAGGTGTTAAGAAAAATAGTCAATTTTGCATAGATATCATTACATTTATTTATGATGATATGATAGAGTAGGGAAAATAATTAATGATATAATAGAGTGGGAAAATAATTAATGATATAATATGAACGATTTTTTATAACAACGACGATTTGAAAATTATACTTTATACTCTAACATTTATCCCTCTATCCCTACGATAAATTTAATTAGACCAAAATGTCCTTGTATGATGTGTTAAAACAAATTTAGGCAACAGATAAAAAGCGTTGTCTAAGGTAAATAAACTCATTTCAAAAAAAAATCAACTAAGATATCCATTTCACATTATGTCTCAAAAAAATTCATTCTAGATAACTTATAGAGGAGTTATTCGGATACCAAAACAAATTTTGTTAAAAAGTAACAAATAAAATTCATGGGTAGAAGTAAAAAAAGTGGCCTTAGCTAGAAATGAAGTCATCTAGGGCACAAAGTTATGTTTTTAATTACTTTTGAAATTACTCTTCTTTACTTTAGCCAACGCTTTTTAACTGTGACTTATTCTAAATTTCTTTTTTATTACCGAATAACTTACTCATACGTTATTCGAATTTTTCAGACATGATATGAACCGGAAAACTTAATGGAATGATCTCCGGAACTTTGTCCTTGGCTAAAAACCATGTCACTTAGCTCGTTTTAACGGTTACCTAAAATGTTTTTCATTTGGTTTTGCCACTACCGAATAATTTAACTATAGGTTATCTAGAATTAATGTTTTCAATTTTTATTGTTGCTCTTTTTAAACATTATATAGCAGTATTTTGGTCTAATTAATTTAATTGTAGGGGTAAAAGGATAGATGTTGGGGTATGGGATATAATTTTCCCACGATTTTCGCCTGAAAAGAGAAAAACTCTTTTAGCCATTCACCTTCACATTTTTTAATAACTCCACCACATCCTATCATTCTACTCCAACAAACACATATCAATTTAATATAAATAAGAAATTTTGAGAAAGTTGATTCCATAGACTTTAATTGTATTTATGTAGGAAGTTTTTTATTCGTCGTATTCTCACAACTTATAGATAATGATGAGTATTAAGGGTGTAAGTGAGTAAGAAAAACTAATTAAATCGACAATTTAAACCAAACTAAATTGAAAAAATTGATTGTTTTTGGTTCGGTCGGTTTCAAAACTAAATTGAACCAATGAAAACCAATATGATTTGGTTTGGTTTTCAACTTTAATTTTTAAGAATCGTCAAACGATGAATCGAACCAATGACATAATTACGCTTTATATCTTTTATTTCACTCATCATTAAACTCAAATTTGGTATCGCTCCAACCATTATCCACATTTGTTTATGTTTCCTTCATTTTTATAAATACATGCATCTAAAATTAAACTCTGAAACATAGAAAGAAGAAATTATAAGTCACAAAAATTTGCTTTCACCAAAATGTTGCTCTCATTGCCCACCACCAATGTTATTCTCTCTACCATCGTCCTGGTATGTTATGGTCGTCTTTTTCGTGTTCAAGTTCTCTATGTTAGTTTTCAAATATTTTTTTACCTTTTTTGATTCTTCTTTTTCGACATAATTCCTTCTAGTCATGTTAAAAAATATTTATTATTTGTATTTGAGGTGTGAATGGTGCTAATTTATTTGTATTGAAAATTTTTGTTGTTATTGTTGTGTTTTATTTGTTAAACTTTCAAATTTCCGCTCAACCTTCTTATACTAAATGCCAATTTTTATATTTGATAGTGAAATTATTTCATGATACAATGGAAAACATGTCACTATTTCGTCTGGATTAAGCACTTGTAGTTTGTTTGAAATAATTTATATGTAATGTATTATTTTAAGAAATAATAATATAAAATAATTCAAAAGTAAGATACTGGAGAATACATTGATGAGTATAATGTTAGGAAAAAACATTGTAAAGTGATCAGCCAAACTAAATCAAACCAAACTAAATTGATTACTTTGATTTGGTTCCATTTTTTAAAAATACTAAAAACCAAACCAAAACAAATCAATGGAGATATCATTGGGTTAAGATATGTTAGGCCGCCCTAGTAGAAAGTCATCCACCATTTAGTTTCTAAAGTGTCACATTAGTTTGGACTAGAGCTTGAAAATAGTTTATATAGAGTGACATCCCTTCTTACAAGCCGATTTTATAGGATTAAGTTATGCTCAAACCACACATTCTAAGACGATATGAGAATTTGGTTTAAGATTCGTAGTCCGCTCCATTATCAGGCCATCTACCATTTAGTTTCACGGTTCAAACATTCAATCCTGAGTGTATGAGAGATTTTAAGAATGCCACATCAGACAATATATATTGTTGGAATGAATTAGACCCAACCCACACATTCTAAAAAATAATTTTTAAAAATAAAACTTATATTTATGGATTTTCTTACAATTTTTTACATCATGATCATTTGAATATAAAAATATTAGATCGTGTGTCATTTAAACCATGCAACATTGTTTTTTTAGCCTAAAAATATAAATCAAAATCTTGAGGTTTTATAATGGGAGAACCAATTCTCTAATTCTCTAACTTTGTGAAAAAAAATTAAAATTACAGTTAAATTTTATATTTTACAATGTATGATCACAAAAAAAAAAAAAAAATAGTTGATTTCTATTAAAATATGAACAATCTCACTCTAATGTGAACAATGTCAATCACTATTTTGTTTTTTAAAATTATAAATATTAAATTAATGAATTTATAGTTTAAGTATCAAAGCTCGTCCACTATTGATATATCAAATTTATTTTGCATTATATGAGACAAATCGTTGCACAAGGACTCGCTATTCATTAGTAGCACTAAATACAATATCATTGACGTAAATTTGTACTAGTAAAATGTTATGTTTTATGTTTTTAATAAATTGAATTGTATTAACCTTTCCTCTTTAAAAAATATATTTCTAGCAAAAACTTATTCGTCCGTTCTTGCTAAACTCTATGAACTTATTTTAGACTGCACAAATTCCTTTTCAGCTTAATGACATGCTTAGGAAAATAAAAGTTAAAAAATTGAGAAGTTGATTAACATACGCTCAAGAATACGGTATTTATATTCATTTTAAAAAGTGTTTAAAAATCAAAAAGGCATGTGAGATCTAAAGGTATCCTTATGGCCTATTGAAGAAATTGGACAAACTCATCTGATAGAATTATCAATGAAGTCGCTATCGAACATTTTTTATTTTACCTAAAAAGAAAGATAAACATATTAAAAAAATCTGAAAGGGATAAGCAAGGTCGGCCCTGAATCCGGGCAAGCAGGCCCATAACTCAAGACCTCAAAATAATAGGGACCTCAATATTAGAGTTATAGGTATGAAATTATAAATTAACATAATAAAATATATCTTGTTCCACGAAACTTATTGACAACTTAATGCTTGTAGCCCAACGATTTGCTCCTTACCTTTGGAAGGAGAGTGTCACCAATTTGAATCCTTGTGCCATTGTTATTAGAGCCATTGTTATTTTCTAATAGTTAAATTGTTTTATTTTTTTTATAGTAACACAATATCTTCTTACTTATTTAACCATATCTTAATACCTTTTTTTATAGTGACACTATATCTTCTTACTTATTTAACTATATCTTAATACTTAGTTAAATTATTTTATTTTTATAGTAAGATTATATCTTAGCAGTGCTTAATATTTGGCAAACTTATTTAATTATCTCTCATAGTAGTACTTATATATGTTTATCATGAATGTTTAATATAACTTTTATAATTTTATGTTCGATAATTATTTATTATTATCCTTATAATTTTATTTTAATTTGTTTTATTATAAATTATAGAGACTATTTATATATTATATTAAATATTTAAAAATTTATCATACAATTAATTAATTTTTTATCAATTTTTTATGATGAAAGCAAATTCATTATCATTTGTTTTTGAATTTTTTTTATCATAGTTTTTTTACCAGTTAGGTAAAGTTGCGTATTAAAGTAATGACATGGATTATGCCTACTCCTTTATATCTTAGTCATATGACTTAGTTTTCCGCTAACAAAAAACACCACTTTGAGATGATGATTGTTGCTTAGAAATTGGAGTAATTAAAGCCCTTAAAATATTCTCATTCTTAATTCAATTAATTTATTGCAATTTTGAATTCGTTAATGATTTACAGATAACTTTTTATTCGCATTGAAATTCTTTTTGTAAGAAAAAAAAATCAAAACTTCATACTTTTTATCTTGTTTCCATATTCTTCTTCATTTTATAAGCGAGTAAAAAGTCAGTTTTTTGTTAGGGGACCATTTTTTTTATTTGCCCCGGGCCTCTAAAAAATCGGGATCGACCCTGGGATAAGACACGGTCTTGCAAACGAGAGATAGGGTAAGGGAGTCTATTACGCGAGGGAAAAGAATTAGCATCCCACACGCCCGTAGTAATCCACGGTATCCACTTCTATTTTCTGTCTAATGGGTGTGGGTGTCTATCGCTTAATCGCTATGCCTATGTCTATGTTATCGCTATGAGAAATGCATGTGAAAGAAAGAAAAATAGAGAAAACATGGGGAAAAGAAGGAAGTATTTACAAAATTTTGCTCGATCGAGCCCCGTGACAAAATGCCTACGTATTCCCTCGTGCAATGGGAAAGTCAGAGCGACGTAGTTCGGCTCATATGTTTTGGTGGGTTGCAATGTTTTTATGGGAAGTTACATTCCGCATCCTAACAATTGCAACTCGTGCTTGGCTGTTGTACCCCAAAATTTACCCTCCTTACTTTGAGATTTATGGCTTATAATTGCATTATCATAAGCATATATGTATACACATGCATATCATTCATCATATGGTTACCAGATTTCAGATACCTTAATTTGTGGAAGAAACTATGCGTCTCGGCTATCTCAGATCATTTTGAGTCAAAAATCTATATTTCTCGGTTCGTATGGTTATCGCAAGATTTTCTGGTCAGAAAGCTATTTTGGTTTGATTCCATGAGCATTTGTATTATATCAATTTATTCTCCAGTTTATCAATTCAGATCTGAGGTCGTTTCGTCAAGAAAAAGATTTTATTTGCTTATTTCTCAATAAAGTGAAAATTTTGGGCTTTTAGTGCGTTTTGGGCGCTGCGGAAGGCATATCTCTAAGCTCTTCAGGTATTTTATGATGATTTTTGACAGGAAAGTCCCTCTCACTATTATCTACAACTTTCGTTCATGATCCGAACGCAAATTACGTGAAGAAGGTCCCCAAAGATTTCTCAATTAATTTTGTGTTGTGCGCAATGCAAAAACCTTCCCTAAGAAAACCGAGCAAGGGTGTCTAAAATTATGTATCGAAGTCCTCTCAGACTTTCATTTGCAATTCCAGAGCAAATTTCTTACCATTTAATAGCAGTTTTTTATTCTTCGGAGTTGCTTTCGAGCTGAACTGAGCAATTTTCATATGATACGTGAAATTCAAAAAATCATATCTCGCTTGATTTTTATCGAAACAAAGTGGGACCCATGCCAAAAGTTCACTAATTTTGTTGGCTTCATTTGTCTCAGAGATACTCAAGTTCAAATTTTGATCAGAAGACCCTCGTTTGAGGCATTTTCTCGGTGCAAAACAAAATTTGTGTCGACGAAAACTATGAAACTTTAAAATTTGTATCTCTGGAATATTCTCCGATTGAGTCGATATTTTGACAATCTCAAGAAAATTGCGTTCCATTTTTTTTTTAGAGTTCAAATTGGACATTAATTAATTATTATTCGGATAATCGCGATTTAGGCTTAATTGTGGATCCAAGACACTCTAAGGCCCAAATTTTCACACTATAAATAAAAATTTTCCTTCACAATTCAAGAACACACAATCATTTTCTCAAATTTCATCTCAAATCACTCTCAATTCTCTCTAATTCTCTCTCAACTCACAAGGGAAATTGAAAGAGAGCAATCTACCTCTCTCTCTCATCGCCCTTGCCCTCCACTTTTTTCGATCTGCTCCCTTCCACGACTAGTCGATGTCGACTAGTCCCTTCCGTCGTTCATCCGCTTTTGACCGGACCACCTCACGCGAGGTCTTCCTTCCTCTTTCCGATTGGAAGACTCGGTCCTCCTCCCTATCCACCGGGTCCATCCCGGCCAATGCCCCCTAGACGACCTCTCCTTCCTCCTCACTCTCTTGTGCTCGGTTTGGATTAAGGAGGTCTTCCTCCATCACTTTTTCTTCAATTTTCAAGAATCAAGCTTGTATCCTTCCGATTTCAATTATTATCATCAATTGAAGGAAGATTGGGTATTTTCTTAGAAGATCTCAAGGAATTCCTCTTCAATTTGACTCAAACTTCAAGTTCAAGTAAGTGATTAATTCAATTAAGCACTTATTTTAAGTGATTTTTCACTTTTAGCTTTTCTTAAAATTGAATAGTCGAATTGATTGCAAATTCCGTGTGGATTCCGATTCTTGAATTTGTTTTGCTGAATTCTTTGATTTTATTCCAATTTTGTAACGTTAAAGTGTGTCGGTGTGAAGGAATTTTTGTACATAACACACGCATACACTTGTGTAATTGTTTTCCTTTGCATTTATGCCACTTACTTGTGCATTTTGCATCATCTATCACATGCTGATGCATTAGAGAGCATATATATTGATTAAATTGCATTGGAACATGTGAATTAAGATATAATTTGCATTCTCATTTGTGTCGAAATGTAGTATTTATTGCATTTTGATTCTTAAGTGCATTTGCATTGTACATAACATACATACATGCACCTAAACTCATACTTAGGATATAAATTGCATCCTTATATGTTCATACATCCGCATATGGAATAATCATTTCAAGTTTATGTGTCGGTGTTTAATTTTTGTGACATTAATGTGTGTTGAAACCTCACTTTCACTCACATTTTCACATGTATGATTTCACAACACCAACACACATCATATACTTGATTCCTATGGACATTAACACATGTTTTGCATAGAATTTAGATAGGATTTGCATTAAGTACATATCATCTGCATATGATATCACATACATTTTCATTTCATCCATCATAATGTCATGAAAAGATACATAAACATGCATTAACATACATTTTAGCACACTTTTTTTATCCGATTTTCAATCGAACTTGTATATAACTTATGTTTCTTTTTGTTTTGACTTTTTGATTACATGTAGTAAATTAAAATGCGACTCATCTCGCATTTCAAAAATCAAAACAAACTTAAATTGGAATTTAATTCAAAACATGAATTTTGTGGTTCTGTAAGCATTTTTTAGCACTTTTGTACATCGACACTCACTTTTCCTTAAAAGTGCGAAGTAACGGTACATGTTCCCTACATTTTGGCACGTTTCGGAACTTATTTTGAATATTTTGGAACCAAATTTCAAGTGCAACGTGTCAAAACGGAGTGACTTCCCCGTCACTTTAAGGTCCAAAAAATGCCACTTCCACTCGAAATTAATTAAAACCGCTCACGTTTTTGAATCTGTTGAAGCTTTTGCAAGCAACCATGAGATTCTTAATTGATTCTGAGAAGTTGACTTTTCGCTCAGATTTCAGAAAAGCGCCTTCCCATTCCGATTTTTCTGATTTTATTTCACTTCTTACATGCTTATACTAGATTATATCATATTTGTAATCGGTTTTGCATTCGATGCTTTATTTCTAGCACTTGCTTTGTTAATTTTGACACTTCATTTCATGTGCAAGGTACTTTGACCTCTTTTACATGAGATATGGACTTCTAGCATCTTATTTTGCGCTTGTACACATACGTGTACATTCTATTGTCTGTTTGCTTGGATTGACACCTTCTTGCAGGTTATCTGATCTTGAATGCGTATGAACGCGCATTATAATGCTTGCATGCATACGAACGTGCATATTATTTGCATATTATTTGGATTGACACCTTCTAGCAGGTTATCTGATTGCTTGAATGCGTACGAATGCGCAATCTATCGCTTGTACATACATGTGTACATTTTATTGTCTGCTTGTTTGGTTTTTCTCCATTCTTGCAGGTGATTTTATTAGAATGTGTACGAACTCGCATCCTACCGCTTGTACACATGCGTGTACATTCTATTACTCCATTCTTTTAGGTGTTCTTGTTTGAATGCGTACAAACGTGAATTCTACCGCTTGTACACATGCATGCACATTCTATTGTCTGCTTGTTTGGTTTTACTCCATTCTTGCAGATGCTTTTGATTGGAATGCGTACGAACGCGCATCCTATTGTCTGCTTGTTTGGTTTTACTCCTTTCTTACAGATGCTTTTGATTGGAATGCGTACGAACGCACATCCTATTGTCTGCTTGTTTGCATACCTTTTAAAAAAATATAAGTTTTAATATTTAGAATAAATGAGTAATAAGATATATATATATATATATATATATATATATATATATATATAGAGAGAGAGAGAGAGAAATATTTTTAAAAGGTATAATATGATAACTATATTTATATACTTCTTTTTTAAAAATAATAACTCTAAAAAATTGATTAAATATATTTAGAAAGTGTTTAATTAATATAAATAGGAAGATATATTGTTTGAAGTAACCTGTTAAAAAGGATTCTTCTCAAGAGGCTCTTTATAAATCGGACCATCCACATCGTGTAAAATGGCATGAGAAATAAGCAAGTTTAAAAAATTTATAAATCGGTCTCCAGGAGGTCCGCCATCACATTCTCATACCACAGTTCACTAGTCTTCCATTGAAAATGTCGCTTCTAAGAAGGCTCTTTACTTCAACGGAATGACTCCGACTGTAATATTAGATATCAGACCATCCACATGGTGTTAAATGGCATGAGAAACAAGCTAGTTCAAAAAATTTATCAATCGCACTCCCAGAGGTCTGCCATCACATTCCCTTGCCACAATTCACTAGTCTTTCATAAGAAATGGTGCTTCTTAGGAGGCTATTTCCATCAACAGAATTACGCCGAGTGTAATATTCGATATCTGACCGTCCACATCGTGTAAAATGACATGAGAACCAAGCAAGTTCAAAAAATTTATTAATCGGACTCCCGGAGGTCCGCCATCATATTCCTAGACCACATTTCACTAGGCTTCCATTGGAAATGGTGCTTCTCAGAAGGCTCTTTCCTTCAAAAGAATGACGTCGACTGTGATATTCGATATCGGACCGTTCACATCGTGTAAAATGGCATGAGAACCAAACAAGTTCAAAAAATTTATTAATTCGATATTCTGATCTAAAAAAGATGTATTTTTATTATTTATTTAGCACTTTTATATTTTAAAATTAAATTAAATAAATGGGACATGTGAAAAATTTATAGACGTTATATATTTTTATATAAACAAATTACTACTATTTGTTTGTCAAAATAACTTAAAAATGCAAAAATTCCTTTCCATTATATATATATATATATATATATATATATATATATATATATATATATATATATATATATATATATATATATATATATATATATATATATATATATATATATATATATATATATATATATATATATATATATATATGATTTGTTTAAAACTTTTAATTAAATTAAAATTAAAAACTTGTAAAAAAAATAAATTTACAATTTATTATTGTAATTCGATATTAAATTAAATTAAGTAGAGAATGAGTGGGAGTCTTCCATCTTCAAAAATGGTAGTGGTAGAAAGCAGCAGTGTAGAAACAAGTTTTCTAGTTTCAGATTTTCTAATTTCATCCTTTGGAAAAATGAATTAGAAGATAACGTTTTTTTAATAAAAAATAATAATTATAATAAATTGAAAGTTGGATAAATATGCAATTATGAAATGATATGGACAAAAATTAAAAATTACAAGTTATTGATGACATGACAAATGATATAATTAATTATATAAGTAATAACCAATCTATATAAGACATGTTAAATAGGTAAAGTTATCCAACATTTTAAAATGATATAATTAATTATATAAGTAATAACCAATATATATAAGAGATGTCAAATAGGTAAAGTTATCCAACATTTTAAAATGAGTATTGAAGTAAGACTCTTTGAATATATTGTGAGTGTCAATTTGAGTCCCTATCACGTGTTTAAATGAATGAAATATGACTTTTGAGAATGTGAGATCTTGGATCGAATTCTATTGGGTCGAAGGTAGTATATTGGTTCGACAGAGTTTAGCATGCAGTCGAAGGTTGCTCACATGTCGTTGTCAAGTGTTATGTCGTAGTCGGTGTGTTTCAGCTTGTAGTGTCGAAGGATGCTAGGATTGTTAGCATCGAATTAGGCTTGTTTGTTATGTCCAATTGGTTAAGTTAGCTTGTACCCTAAGTTAGCTTGTAATGGGAATTTGTGATAAAAGCCCATTAGTTTAGTATGTTAGGTTTATTATAAATAGCATACTAGTCTCTCATCATTGCATATTGCAAATCCTAATTTAGGGTGAGAGGGTTATTTGTTATTCTTGTATGCTTGTAATCTTGTTTTGAAGATAAATGAAAGAATAGTAGTTAATAACCAATCCTTGTGTTCATCGTGTTCTTCATTCTTTTCCTTACATTGAGCAACAAGTAGGTGTTCAAAACCAAACCAACAAAACCAAACCAAAACCGCAAAAATTAGATTAGTGTGCCATCTTTAACAAAATAGTTCGGTTCGGTTTGCGGTTTGTATTTTGCAAACTGAACCAAACCGAATCAAACCGCATTATGGTACAACCTAAATTTTACTTAACTCTCATCTAACTCAAACCTAAACATATTATATATTAGTCTTATGATTACAAACAACTTTCTCATCCTTACACTTATGGTTTCATTTCTTAAATTTCTCATATCATTATCGCTTCATCTTCACCACTTGCATCTTGCCTCTTCTTCTCTAATCTCTACTCTCTTATATTCTTTCTTTTTTACCTTCTCATTTTTATGCAAATGTTCCCTCTTTCAATTTCGTTTTATCGCACATATTTATCTCTAATCTCTTCTCTTTATTGTTCTTACTTTTTCATCTTCACTAATTTCTCATCTTATCTATTTTTTTTTGTTTTATTATAATATTTTTGATATTATTTTATGCTATTATTTTATGTTTATTATTTAACTTTTGTTTAATCTAATTTGTACATATTAAATAAAAAGTTATTGTCCAAATATGATGAATTTTATTGTTATTTGATAGTGTATGAATGACAAAATACAAAGTTATGTTGTCATCTATATGTGTATGTATGGCTCAATAAAATATTTGTAAAAAACCGAACAAACCGCACCGAACCAAACCGCATTGGTTTGGTTTGGTTTGGTTTTTTTCTAAAAGCCAACCGAACCAAACCAAACCGCACGCCTTTCTCTCCCGCGGTTCGGATGATTTTTTGCGTCAAAACCGCCCAAACCGCACCGCGAACACCCCTAGCAACAAGTTTATATTTTGTTTCTAAGGCATCCGATTCACAACAAATTGGTGCGGTGAGCGTGGAGAAGATGCCTTCGACAAAATATGAGATTGAAAAGTTCACCGGAGTGAACGATTTCGGTCTGTGGTGCTTGAAGATGAAAGCCCTACTGGTTCAGCAAGGTTGTTTGGAAGCGTTGAAGGGAGAATTAGCCATGAACGAAGCTTTAACGGCAGCCGAGAAGACGGCAATGATAGAGAAGGCCCACAACATAATTTTGTTAAGCCTTGGTGATAAGGTTCTTCGACAGGTATCAAAGGAGACGACGGCGGCAGGGTTATGGGTGAAACTTGAAAGTTTATACATGACCAAATCGTTGGTGAATCGACTCTACCTGAAGCAAGCTTTGTATTCATTCAAGATGATTGAAGACAAAGTGTTGGCTGAGCAGTTGGATATGTTCAACAAACTAATTCTTGATCTTGAAAATATTGATGTGAAGATCGATGATGAAGATCAAGCATTGTTGTTGTTGTTGTGTGTGTTGCCCATATCACATGCTTACTTTAAAGAAACTCTCTTGTATGAAAAGGAGTCCCTGACCTTTGAAGAAGTTCAATCAACCTTGTATTCGAAGGACTTGAACGAACGAAAGGAGCATAAACCTTCGACGATTGGTGAAGTTTTGGCCGTTAAAGGAAAATTCTTGCGAAAGGATCATAAGTTCGACAAGAAAAAAGGTAAAAGTCGCAGGTTTTACGGTGAAGCATCCGTATTCGATGCTATCATTGTAAGAAGGAGGGTCACACAAGAAAAGTGTGCCCTGAATGCCTGAAAGATCATGGAGGAAAGGATAATGGCAATGCAGCTATTGTTCAAGATGATTTCGACTCATCTGATGTTCTTGTGGTTTCGAGCAGCAACTCGTCGAAGGAATGGATTATGGATTCTGGGTGCACTTGGCACATGACTCCTAACAAAGACTTGTTCGAGGAATTATGTGATCAAGATGGTGGATCTGTATTGTTGGGAAACAACAAAGCTTGCAAGATTGCAGGTGTTAGATCTGTGAGATTCAAACTCCATGATGAGTCAATAAGGTTATTGACTGAAGTTAGGTATGTACCTGATTTGAAGAGAAATTTGATTTCTCTTGGTGAATTCGACAAGAAAGGATATCTTTTTCAAGGAGAGAAAAGTATCCTAAGAGTCATGAAGGGTCAAGGAAGTCTTGAGAGGCGTGAAGAAACAAGGCTTCTATACCCTCGAGGTGAAGTTGTAAGTGGTTCGACAAATGTTGCATCCACTAAACCTTTGTCGAAGATGTAAACTGCACACGAGATTAGGCCATGTCGAAAGGGTCCGGTCGAATTGGGAAACAAAATTTGCTTGGTGGAGACAAAGTCGAAAAGCTGAAGTTTTGTGAACCCTGTGTACTTGGAAAATCTTGCAGAGTGAAGTTCAACAAAGACAAACAAAGAACACATGGATCCCTTGATTATATCCATGCTGATCTTTGGGGGCCTGCAAGGTATTCATCACATTCAGGAGCAAGGTATTTTCTATCCATAGTAGATGACTATTCCATAAAGTTATGGGTATTCATTCAGAAGAATAAGGATGAAACTTTTGAGAATTTCAAAGGTTGGAAGACTCTGGTCGAAAATCAAACTGGCAGAAAGGTCAAAAGGTTGAGAACAAACAATGGTCTTGAATTTTGCAATGAGGCATTCGACAGCTTTTGTGCTTCCTCTGATATTGCAAGGCACAGAACTACTGCAGGCACTCCACAACAAAATGGTTTGACTTAAAGGTTTAATTGAACCATCTTGTAGAGAGTTAGATGCATGTTGACTAGTGTTGGCTTAAAGAAGGTATTTTGGGTTGAGGCTGTTTCGACAGTAACATATCTGATAAACAGATGTCCTTCGACTGCGTTAGATATGAATACACCTGAAGAAGTTTGGTCAGGACATCCACCAAATCTCGACAAACTGAGAGTATTTGGTCGAGCCTATGCTCACATTAGGCAAGACAAGGTCGAACCTAGAGCTCTTAAATGCATGTTCATGGGATACCCTGAAGGAGTCAAAGCTTATAGGCTATGGAGCATGTTGATGCTGAATTGCATATCTCAGATAAAATCGAAGAAGCAAAGGATGATGATGAAGTTGAGGAAACTGTCGATGACTACCTATTGGCAAAAGATAGGACACGAAGAGTCATCAAACCACCTCAAAGGTTTGGGTATGCAGATCTTATAGCTTATGCCTTAATCTCTGCAAGTGAGGTTCTAGACGAAGAACTAAGAGACCATAAGGAAGTTACGAGGAGTCGAAATAAGACTGAATGACTGAAGGCCATGGATGATGAGATAAAGTCTCTTCATGACAACAACACTTGGGAATTGATCAAGAAACCTGCTGGAGCCAGGTTAGTCAGTTGTAAATGAATTTTCAAAGTTGAGAAAGGAATCGAAGGAGTGGCGTCGAAAAGATACAAGGCAAGGTTGGTTGCAAGGGTTTCACCAAAGAAGGTATAGATTTCAATGATGTGTTTTCTTCTGAAGCACATGTCCATTCGAATGTTGCTTGCCATGGTGGCACAGCCGATCTTGAATCGAACAGATGGATGTGAAGACCGCGTTCTTGTATGGTGATCTAGATGAAACAATCGATGAGGCAACCGGGGTATGAAAAGGAAAGGAAGATTATGTGCAAGTTGAATAGATCTTTATATGGTGAAACAATCTCCTCGACGGAATAGAGATTTGACAAATTCATGACACGCATAAGTTTTGTTAGAAGTCAGTTCGACCACTATGTTTACTTCAGATTTCGTCATGGTAATTCATTTGTTATTTTGTTACTTTATGTTGATGATATTCTCATAGCAAGTAACAATGTCGAAGAGGTAATGAGGGTGAAGGCATAACTCAATAAGGAGTTCGAAATGAAGGGTCTAGGAGCAGCTTCTAGGATTCTTGGAATTGACATTCGAAGAGATAGAAATCAGTCGAAATTATGCTTATCTCAAGAGACATATTTACGAAAGATTCTCGAAAAGTTTGGTATATCAAATTCGAAGCCTCTTGTGACTCCAACAAATCCTCAATTCAAGTTGAGTATTGATCAATGTCCCAGTACTGAGGTCGAAAGAACTTATATGAATAGCATCCCATATGCTAATGTAGTAGGTTCTTTGATGTATGATATGGTTTGTACTAGACCCGACATAACATATGCAATAAGTCTTGTAAGCAGGTACATGGCGAATCCTGGAAAGGCTCACTGACAAGCATTGAACTGGATTCTAAGGTACATAAATGAGTCTCTGAACAAAGTCTTAATTTATGGTGGAGCCTTTGGTGAAGACAGTAAAGCAGGAATCGAAGGATATGTCGACTCTGATTATGCAGGTTGTATGGATTCCAGAAAATTTATTTATGGATATGTTTTCACCATGTTTGGTACATCTATTAGTTGAAAGCAACACTTCGGGTTGTTGCATTATCAACCAGCGGAATATATTGCTTTAATCGTGAAAGAAGCATTGTGGCTTGAAGGTTTTGCTAAGGAGCTGAAAATTCAAGGGGGAGTTATCACTGTTAAATGTGATAGTCAAAGTGCAATACACATGTCGAAGAATTCATCCTATCATGAGCGAACCAAGCACATTGATGTGAGGTCGCATTTCGCCGGGGGTAATCGAGCGGAAAAGTCCAAGTCAAGGTTTCGACAGATCATAATGTTGCTGATATGATCACCAAGACATTGACTAGTTGCAAGTTTTTCCACTGTATGTAGCTGATAAAGTTGCATGAAGAAAACTAGTTCGTTAGTTGATAATAGAGTTTGTTCTAAGGTGGAGATTTAGATCTTGATCGAACTCTATTGGGTCAAGGTAGTATATTGGTTCGACGGTTCGATGAGTTTAACATGCAATAAGGTTGCTCACATGTTCAGTGTTACAAGTCGTAGTCGTGTGTTCCAAAGAGTGTCGAAGGATGCTAGGATTGTTAGCATCGAATTAGGCTTGTTTGTTATGTCCAATTGGTTGTTAGCTTGTATCCTAAGTTAGCTTGTAATGAGTATTTGTGATAAAAGCCCATTAGTTTAGCATGTTAGGTTTATTGTAAATAGCATACTAGTCTCTCATCATTGCATACTGCAAATCCTAATTTAGGGTGAGAGGGTTATTTGTTATTCTTGTATACTTGTAATCTTGTTTTGAAGATAAAGGAAAGAATAATAGTTAATAACCAATCCTTGTGTTCATCGTGTTCTTCATTCTTTTTCCTTACATTGAGCAACAGGTTTATATTTTGTTTCCAAGGCATCTGATTCACAACAAAGAATATGATATGTTGTTTTAACGTTTGGATTCATGAAACTCTTTTTCCATTTCTTCTTCCTCTTTCATGAGTCGAAACTTTTATCCCTTAATTGAAATGAGTTTGGGATGGTTTGAGAAATTTTTATGAAACTTTTGGTTGCTATTTTTATTTACCATTTCCTTTGATAATTCACAAGTTGATGTTAATTACTAATTGACCTATGTCTTGCTTTTACTTTTTCATTCTCAGGTGTATGTTGCTTTGATCGAGAGAAAAATTGTCAATTATGCATGTAAATTATAAGCAAGTATTATTTGGTTAGTTTTAATCCCTCTTGTGATTAATAACTTGGATTTGGTTGGTGTAAGCTCATTTGGTGGCCCAAGTTTCTTTCTCCTTCTAATTCCATTTTAATTTTACTTCCTTCTTTAATCTAAAATAAATTATGAAAAATTTAACCATTTTAATTTCCACTACATTAAATATGTACATTTTTTTATACAAAAAGTACCATTTTAAAGTCTTAAAAGCTGCTCTGGAGACACTAATTAACTTTTCCCTAAACTTTATTATTGTACGAGTAATTAGATAGGATATCTCTAACATTATTGCAAGGAGTTTGTCTCTCCTAATCTAAATTTTATGGTCTAAAAAAGAGACACTCTTCTAATATTTTGTAAAAGTTAAAGCCAACACACCTAATGGAGACATTTAAATTGGACAAATAATATAATGTAGATTAGAAATCAAGTTTAGTTTGAAATTTCATAATTGAGCCGCCGCAATCAATTGGTTGGTAGGTTGGGTTCCAATTCCATATGAAAAGTACTAGTAAGTGAATTGTGAAGAAGCATAAACCAACCATAGTATTAGTGGGGCGGGGGCTGCCATTATTATCCATAGTTTCCTATCAACCACAAGCAGCCATCTCTTTGAGGGCTATACCTCATTGGCCCCACACACCTATTTTCCTCCACCACTTTAAAACGTGATTAATCAATCAATATTTAACCTCTTAATCACCAATTATCACCTAGGCTAGCCTAACACTATCTTACTAGTACAATTTTATGAAACAAATTAAAAATCTTAAAAAATGCGATAGCGTATCATATGAGTAAATTGAAAGAGTTATACACCATTTGAGATATTTTTAGTTATGTGAAAAGTGTAAATCTCTTCTAAAAAAATCTAAAATAAAATAAATAGGGCACGCAATATCTATAACATGTGTCAATTCTTTGTTGGAACAATATCATTAACCAAATCTTTTGGTCCATACAGAATCATAGAAACTTACTAGATGAATCATAAAATCTGGCATTTTCTTAACAAAAAGGCAAAATTTAATTTCAGAACCAATACTACAACAATAAATTATAATTATAATATAGTCATTTTTAATAATTTCCACATCTGATAGTACTAGTAGTATTAATATTAAGGTAGCTATATATGTCCCCCTATATTAGACAAAACGACAAAAAATAATTACAAAATAACTTATGACAAAAATA
Organism: Vicia sativa; assembly: GCA_021764765.1. Taxonomy (NCBI): domain Eukaryota; kingdom Viridiplantae; phylum Streptophyta; class Magnoliopsida; order Fabales; family Fabaceae; genus Vicia; species Vicia sativa. Next base: position 158,116,635 of record CM038794.1, read on the forward strand.
TCCTCTTAAAGATAACGTTTACTCTAGTGCTCTACACTCTTACAAGCTGAATAACAAAACTTAAATAAAAAAACTTAGACACAAAGGGTAGTTTAGTAGTTTCATCAGGCAATTACAAAACGAGACAAAATATTAGGATTAACGACTCGGGATTTTCTTCTGAAATGACTATTATGCCCTCGGGGTTTAACTGGGCCACGTCAAGAACTCGTCCAAGTCAAACTCACCGAACTCTTCTTTTTCTTTCCCAAATCCAATAAAGTTAACGTCCGTTAAACTTAACGGCGTGTCGATATCGAAGCCAAACGCATCCACTGTTCCGTAACGAAAACTGTCAAACGGCGTCGAGTCACCGTCGTAGTGAGGAAGAACGGAGGTTGGAGAAGCAAAACCGTCGCCAGAGAAAATCTCGTTGATATCTTTCTTACCGGCGTCGCTGTTGGGAATGCTACCGGGAAAGTTGGTAACTGCCTTTGGACCCTTAAGCTTCACGGCGGCTTCGTCGTACACAGCGGCGGCTTCCTCCGCCGTGTCGAAAGTTCCTAACCAGACGCGTTTACGCTGGTTCGGGTCACGGATCTCGGCTGTCCACCGACCCCAAGGTCTCTGACGAACGCCGCGGAAGATGTTTTGGCGGCGGGGGGTTTTAAGTCCTTTTCCACGTCTTTTGAAACGGGTCGGGTCAGTGGAGCAAGCTGAAGAAGAAGGTGAGGTTTTGGGAGAAACAGAGACAGAGACAAGAGGAGAGTGCATGTGCATAGTGATTTCGGTTATTTGTCTCTTCCTTAGAAGCTTTTGTGGTGGTGACGGTTCGTCTTCGCCGGAAGAGTCGGAATCAGTTGCATCATGGTCAGTGAGAATGATTTTGAGTAGCTTCATGTTGTTTTGGGTTATGGGGGTGGTTTTGTGTGATGGGTTAGTTTCAAAATTTGATCTTGAAGCTTTTGGGTTCGGTTTCTCAAGGTTCAAGGTTGAGTGAAGGGTCATGGAAGAAAATGAGAGTGAAAAACAAGAGAGAGAAATTGGCGGGAAAATAAAGGAGAGAGAAAGAGTGAAGAATGGTAAATAGAGAGAAGGGGGGAAATAAAAAGAGAGAGAAAATTAAAGGGAATTAAAGGGTGCGTTGGAATTGGAAGATAGGAAGAAATATTTATCTCGTGATAGGGTGAGAAATTTGGTGAAGAAATTGAAGGGAGTGAGTAGAGAGAAAATGGAGTGTGAGTGAGTAGTGAGTGGGAGGGAGGGTCATGACTAATGACTCAATATTGTGGATGTGTCATGTGAGTGTGTATGTCCTTGTCGGTAGCGGAATTGTAATAAATAAAAAATCTACGTTTTGCAATGTAACTACTCTATTTGACACGTTGCTTATCTAGTTTAAATATTTGAAAGATATTTCATTTGTGTTCTTTGTAAATTACTACTATGAAGTCAAATATTTGTAGATACCAGACTGCATCACTTATATGTTAACATTCTTTTGTATTCGAGAAGATGATGTTAGATGTCACAATAAAATTGATAGTGTTATCATTAGTTTTTTTCAACCTAAATTGACCACATTCTTTAGTTATTTTACTTGAGTATTATTTTATATTGTTAATTGGCCGCATACTATAAAGTGTTAGCAGTACTATATTTCCAGCGGAAGTTGTAGTCTATTTCCAATTCATTACCTATGTTAACATGTTACATAACATTAATCTTGATACCTTATTATGTATGTTGATGAAGCCAATTCTTTAGGTTTAGATTGATGCAGCCATGTCTATTGTTAGAACTAGAAGTTGACTTCAAACACTGATGCACAAGTTTTGGTTCAAAGTTTGGAAGAGAAATACATAAATATAATGAGAAGAATTTTTTTTTTCATAGTCTAAATTGAAACCATGACTAATTTATTACTCTTGTATGTAATTCATTGCACTCTTATATCTTAAATAATATATTTATTAGCCTTTATTGAAAATCAATTAGCAATTATCTCATTTGAAAAATATTTTCTATCTCATTTGAAAGGAGACAAAATAAAATAAAGGAGATTGAATACAAACTTATAAATTTCATTTATTACCATCAATTTATTTTTGTAGAAAGATGAATGATTTGAAAAACATTGTTATCCAACATAGTTTTTTTTTCAGTCCTTTTTACTTTTCTATCCAACTTAAATTTTATTGTATATGTAAATATTTTTATGGAATGATTTAAGATATGAATGAGAGTGATATTTATAAATTTTACAAATATCTATTAATTTTATCATTGAAATTCACTATTTTTATAGGTCACTATCACAATAATACATTTCTTATGTGAATTTTATCATTGAAATTCACTATTTTCACGGGTCGTTATCACTAAAATATATTTTTTATTTTAATTAATTAAATATTTATAATTATTAGTGATATTTGTAAATATTTATAGTTATTAGAAATATTAGATTTATCGTGTTAATAATTTGTTGCATATTTATTTTTAAATATTTTTAATTATTAATAATTTTATAATAACAATATATATCAATAACAACTAAGCCATATCAAATGATCTAGAATAGAAATGATTTATCCGTGCGGACATACAGGTCTTCTAATAGTTTAAATATTTGAAAGATATTTCATTTATGTTCTTTGTAAATGAGTACTATGAAATTGGAGATTTTGATGATGGTAATGTGAGGGATTGAGAAAGGTTAGGATAACAAGGATATCATTAACGTTGAAATTGCGCGATTGATGTGTCACTTTTATGGTTTGTTTTAGTTTTTGGTGAAATTATTTTAAGGTCATGTTAATCACTGTTTTTTTTTAAGGATACTAAATAAATAAATAAAAAATTATAAAGTTTAATTATTTTAATTTTTATTATATTGATTACATGTAATTTTAAAAAATATTACTATCTTAAATACTTAAATAATGTTCTAAGGACATTGGTTAGTGTTGTCCATTATTTATATTAATTTATCGGTCAAATAAATAAGTGATTAATGGTCATACCGTTGGGTATGTCCAGCCCTAATTTCGTATCGATAAAAAAATTTATGCATAATTTGTCTATTGGGTGTGCTATATTAGTACAATAGTACCTGTGTAAACTTCATTAGATTTGTTGCTATCAGAAGAAAAAGAACTTCATTAGATTTGAAATATCGATTACACATAACTACTTTTGATGTCGTGCATAAATAAATAAAATAGGACTAGTGATGTAAAAAGAAATAAGAGATACAATAACTAAAGAAAAAATATATTAAATAATGTAAGATTGTATATCTCATAATAAATCTACCAAGAAAATTTGCATTAGTTATTCAATTTTTTAAAATTACAAAAGTTCCTTTCAAGGGTTTTCGTTTTGAATTTCTTATGAGCGGTGGTTTATCAAAACAAGAAGATGAGTGGAGGGAGAGGAAGAAAAGAAACTTCCGGAACTGGGTCCCCCACTGGGATGTGTTTCCGGCCAGTAGGAGATGCGAGGGTGAAGTTGTTTCTTCATTTTGCTTTGCAGCTTTTCCAGATCGATGCAAGGCGAGAGATATCTTCGATCTTTTCGGGTGTATTGGGAAGGTGGTGGAAGTGACCATAGCGCCTAGAAAGAACAATATGGGGCAGAGATTCGGTTTTTCCAAATTCGTTGAAGTAGAAGATGTGAGGATCCTGGAGGTCAGTTTGAATAATGTTATTATCGACGAAGGTAAAATTATAGCGAATACTCCTAGATATCAAAGAAACAACAGGGTGGAGGAGAAACGAAACGTAGAAGGTGGAGTTCGGCCTATGTTGAGGCGTGTCGTAGCTGCGAGACAGCGTCTTCATTCAACTTTCAACGACGACTCTACAGTGAGAAGGGGAGCGTTCTCGTATGCTGAGGCGGTGTCCAACGTTAATCTTCGAGGAGAGATGAAGACTCAGGCCCCGTTGAAAATCAAGTCTTCTGCATCTTCCAGATCGAGTTTCAACAAAGCTTTTGTAGGTCAAGTGCATATTCCAGGTTCGACATATTAATTGCTAACGAGTTTTGAAATGAATGGGTACTATACTGTCAAAGTGCACCCGTTGGGACCGATGCTTTGCGTTCTAGAGGAAACTGAGGAAGGATTTATTGAAGGGCTGATCGGGGAAGACGAAGTTTGGTGGAAGAATTACTTCGTGGAGGTGAAGAGATGGACCGAAGGTGTGATCGATAGAATTAGATTGATGTGGATTAAGATTTTTGGGGTTCCTTATCACATTTGGAACGTTGAAACTTTAATTTCTTTGGCGGAATATTTCAGATCTTTTGTCAGTTTTGATGCGAATACGGCTAATAGGATCAATTTCGATGTGGCCAGAATGTTGGTGAGGGTGGACATGTCATTCAAACTTCAAGACTCTATCAACATTGAGGTAGAAGGCAAAGTCCTTAACCTGATTCTCAGAGAGGACTTCTCTAGTGGGATTCGTGCGGATCCTGGTATAGCCATCACTCAAATTACTGAATTGGACTCCTCTTCTTCTTCTGCCTCTTCGAACCCATTTGAAATTATTTCGAAGAAATCTTCTGAAGCTTTAAGTAATGAAGTAAGGGAATTATACAGAGGCAATGAAGATCCTTTGTTATATTTAGCGTGGTGGAATTGATTTGTAATTTCCTCTTTTTGTTCGGGTGGTAGTCCCATTTATTTTGTGTAAAGGTTGGAGAATCCTTAGTTCTCTCATCATCAATGAAACTTGCTTACACAACAAAAACAATAACTAAAGAAAAATATTGCACTTAAACTAAGAATCATACAAATAATAATTTTCTTAAAGAAATTCTACAAACCATTAATTGTGTGAATAGAAAAATAGTTATTCAAATTATCGTTAATTTTTAAAAACTCTTAAGAAGAAATTTTTGGGGAAAGAATTAATACAAGAGGTTGAGTGATACCTCTATTCTTATTTATTTTCATTTTAACTATTTATTTATTTATGTTGTATTTCTTTCTTTCTACTTTGAGTTCTTTTTATTTCGTTACTTATTCCTTGTTTATTTTACTGTTTTTTGAACTCTAATTCTCTTAAAGATATTTATTTGAATATTTTTTTCAAACCCACACAATTCACATTCTATTATGTTTTGAGATATTTTTCTAACAAATGGTATCATGATTTAACTCATATTCAAATACTTCTATTTCTAACAAGGAACATTTCATGAATACACATCCACTGTTTGATTGTGAAAGATTTGAATCGTGGAAAGCGAAATTTGAAACTTTTATTATAATTAATTATTTTTATATGTGAGATTTTTTAATCAATGGTTTATTTATTCCTAATTTTTAATTTAATGATAAAATAGTAAATAAAATTGACTTTCATTGGATCAAAGAGGACGTGAGAAAAGTGAATTTTGGTTTTAACTTCAAACATCTTTTGATAAGTACTTTAAGTTCTAAAGATTTTTGTATGTTTTAATTATAATTTCGTCTAGGAGATTTGAGACACCGTTGAAATGTGTGATTTCTAGCTTGTCTTTTTTCATTCTCATATTTATTTGTTTATTCACCTCCTTCTAAATTTGGAATTTGCAAGCTTTAACCTTTGACTTTCAATAGTTAGGTCATTCAATGTAATTTCTCTATTTTTTGGATTGACATTAATTTTTATAAAACAAATAGAGCAGCAATATGTTAGATAGGATGTGTTATTTTTCTAAGAAGAACAGTTTGAGCAAGAAGTCTTATTATATGCAGAAACATATTGAGTTGAAATGTTTCAACATCTGGAACAACATGTTGGACAAGATGTCCCATGCAAGGTCATTCGGCATCATGGACCGGTGCAACAATGTAATAGGCCTTCAATATAATATTTCCTAAAATGTCTTAACATTTAGAAAAACAAATATTCACAAAATATTCGAATCTGTTATAACCAAATATATCCAAGTGCACAGTTATAACAAACACGCTGTCGAATCATCTGGATATGACAAGTTCTTCAACATGTTACTCTACAAGTTAGAACATCTTTATTCAACATGTTGTTGCCGAGTCATTTTTACCAAATATAGAGAGTTAGCAATCTCCCCTTTTAGAAAATTTTGGCTAAAACTAATAAATACCCTTGCACACAAACACCACAATCGAGATTCCAAAGAAATAACATAGGTTTAAAACAAATCAAACACACACGACAAAAGCACAACAACATAAAATTTCAGCTGAGAAATCAGACAATTAGAAGTATTAGCAGCATAAATAAATATTAGAGTATCAGTCGATGGAATTTGCAAACACATCAACATTGAGAAAAATAAATTGTTAGTTAGTCATATTGATGTCAGGACATCATATCTGACATGTCTTCATACCATTCCAAACCAGAACAAGGACACTTCCTCAAAACGCTAAGTAACACATCAAAGAATTAGAAAATCCCTCCTCAATAGCAATAGAAAATCATAAATATCCCCTCAATAACACATGTAACCAATTATAATCAGTTAGTGGTTAGTGCATATTAGGATACCACTCCCCATATTTAGCCAGAATATGACAAAGGTAAGTATCACAAAAAGAAACCACGGTAAACATAAGTAGCACAAGGTGCTAAAACTTGTTTGGGCATTTAACCCTTACAAAATCATACACCAAAAACAAACATAAGAAAACACAAAATACTACACTCAAGCATCATCTACAGTGTCATATTATTTTTCATTCTTCTTCTTCTTCTTTTCATCATGTTCATATTCACCATCGAATCACCATCAAAATCGAGCACATTAGAGCATTCGCAGACAATAAACAAAAATAAAATCATAAAAATCAAGGGCATATCCCCAAATGGAAATAGATAGAAAAGCAAATAAAGCTTTGCACTTATCTAAATCTTTGTGGTATCCTTCATTTCAACATAAGATATCACAATAATGTCGGGACATATATTTACAAACAACCCAACGTAAAATGGTAGAGGTATGATTAATGGGAACCCAACTAGAATCCCCAATCTGTGAAGCATAACATACTTCCCACTTAACTTGTTAACAAACAATTTTCCTTCTTTGGCCATTGTTTGGCCTATTTAGCTATAACCTCCTTATACACATATTATCATAATCATATTTTTCATCACCAACATATTTACCTTGACACAACCTCTTGAGATTTTTCAAGGGACTCAATAGGCACATATTCATTGTTAGACTCATAGTCTACCTTGAAATCCAATGACTCGGATGTCTCGTAAGAATGTTGAGACATCGATCTAACATAAACACATAGGCAAGGTAAAACAATGCGAAAACATAAATAACACTGGTAATTGTTTACCCACTTTGGTGCAATACACCTACATCTCGAGGCTACCAAGCCAAGGATGAAATTCCCTATTAGCAGTATCAATTCAGAGCTAAACTCCCTCGTTTACAACTCCTCACTTAATCACTACCTAATACAATTTCTACATAAGAACCTCTTAGATGTGAGAAACTTCTCTCACTCCCCCTTAATCACTCACAGTGAGAAAACAATAACGATTAACAGAAGACACACTTCTATCACAACCTATCTAAGTCTTAAAGAAATTTACTTCTAACTTATGACACACCTTGGAGTTACTTCACAACTTCCTCCAAGAACATTACATACTACCTCTCACCTACGGGTTTCGAGGAGCATGATGACCATCCTAAAATTTGGTTGGTTCACTATATCTAGCACTAATGATTACATCATTACTAATATCGGCTAGCTCCTAAACTAGGTTACAAATACTTATTGTATAACCTGTTCCCAACTAGATTTGGGGCTTCAAACAACAACAGATCAGCTGTAACAAACTGCAAACACTTCTGCTACATGTAAAGTCTTGAACCTTCAATTTCCTAAATATTCTCCTTGATTTCTAATTGAATCTTCTACGACCTTTAAATATACATGCAAATATGCTCTACGTATGATGCATAATATTCTCTGAATATTCTGCATAATTCAAATTAGAACTAAATCTCATAATTTAGTTCAACAGACGCGATGTCAAATGCTCCTTCATAAGACATCTTCTTTGACATGTTATTCCAGTTGCCGAGTAGTTCAACTCAATATGCCCTGACATTCCAATAAGAGTTCTTCTTGTACTTGTTTTTCTTAGCAAGTTTTACACCCTATTGTACATCACATTATTGCTGCTATTATTTGTTTTACGAAAATTAATTCCAATCCTTAAAATTAAGGAACTGACATACCTTATTTTCTAGAGCATCGATCTGCTGAGATGATTTTCTAACATCTTTGTCGACATCATTCCATTTCTTAATGATCAATTCATCAACCACAAAAGAAGTATGGGCTATATGACTAGTATCAACAACCTTAGGTTTCTACTCCTTTCTAGTTTTAATACTTACATTATTAGCCTTAGGTTGAGATGAGTGTTTTTGATAACCATACAATCTATAGCTAAATGGTTTTATATGACCATATTTACCATAATAATGACATTTTCAAGGATGAAGCTTGGATTTAGTCTGAGTTTTCTGAAGTCTGGTAGGATTTTGTAACATTTTGTCAAACATGATGAGCTCATCCTTCACTTTAGCGGGAAGAAATTGTGTCACGTGGGTTTTTCTTTGATTATTCAAAGACTGGTAATTTAACCCTATACCAGTACATCATCTACCTTATTCTAAAATTTAAAGAATTTCATCAAATACAACATACCCATTGTTCACCGTCCTTATGGACTTAGTCATGCTTTCAAGTTTTGAGGTTAATAGGGTTACCTTACATTGAAGCTCAAAGTTTGTGGATAAAAGTTTCTATTTTTCATCATGCAGATGAGCTATGACTCTCCTATACTCTTCACCTATCTTATACACCTCTTCACTTCTGGAACAAAGCTTTTTGTATGAGTCAAGCAATTCTTCATAGGAGACATCCTCATCACAAGAATCTTTATTAGTTCCACATTTTCTAGTGAAGGTTGCAGTATGCTTAGTAGTTTCATCATCATCTTCACTTTCAGAATCATCATCAAATAAGCCCTTCTTTTATTTCTTGAGGTATATCAGTCATTCAGATATAATGTGACCAAAACCCTCACATCCATGGCAATATATCCTCTAACTTGATTGGGATTCTCCTTTGTCCTTTATTTTCTCTGAAAATCATTCTTCTTCATGATGTCATATGAGATGTTCTTGACAACTGGTTTAGACCTTTTATTCATACTTCTGAGTACCTGGTTGAATTTCCCCTCAAGCAACACAATAACATTGGATAACCCTTCATTAGTATCCAGGTTATATTTCTTATCTTCATCTACAATGTTGGAGACAAAAACTATGCTCTTATTCTTGTTTTCAGATCTACGTTGATAGCCAATTCAAAAGTTTAAAGTGACCTAATAAGCTCCTCCACTTTCATGTTGCAGATGTCGTGGGCTTCTTCAATAGTTGTGACCTTCATGTCAAACTTCTTAGGCAATGACCTGGGGAGTTTTCTAACAAGATTCTTCTTTGACATCTTTTCTCCCAAGGCACTAGATGAATTTGAAATATCAAGAATATTCATGTGAAAATCATGAATACACTTATCGTGCTTCATCCCGAGATTCTCAAATTTGGTGGTGAGAATTTTAAGTCTTGACATTTTAACTTTTAATGTCTCTTCATGAGTGGTTCTGAGAATTTCCCAAGTATCTTTGGACACAATACATGTATTTATCAGTCTGAACATATTTTGATCAACTCCATTGAATATGGCATTCAAAGCTTTAGAGTTTCCAAGAGCATGTTCATCACATACCTTATCTCATTCCTCTTTTGGCTTTAATTTAGTTGTACCCTTCACCACAGGATGTTCCCAACCTTTGATAACTATTTTCCACGTTTTGATATCCATATATTTTAGAAAAGTCATCATGCAAGCTTTGAGCTTTCCAATAGTCATAGTTGGATCCACCAAGAATGGGTGGTTTTTTCACAAATCCTCATTCCTCGTCCATTGTACCGGAAAGTATATTCCATGATTCTCACCCAAATACAGAGCATGATTCCAGTTCTGATACCAATTGAAATTCCTGTATGCAAATATCAGATGTCCTAAGAGATATCGAGACACTGATATCTGATCAAAACATAATGGCAATATAAATACAAATAAGATTACTTGAAATTAGAGGAACACACATAGGTTTTAACCTAGTTCGATGTACAACAACACCTATCTCTGGGGACTACCAAGCCAGGGAGAAAATCCACTAAATAGTATTGGTTTGTAGACCTTCAGCAAACTATCTCTAGTTTACAATCTACTCACTTAATCACTATTCGTGCTTAACTTATACCTAAGACTCACCAAGGTATGGGACCCCCCTCATATCCCTTTCAATCACACAGTGATTAACAATAATACTTTAAAACTTTTAGGAAGACATACTTCAAAGACACATAATCACTCAATACTTAAAAGCTTAAGAGTGATTAACAGAACTTAGAACTCAATAGAGAGAGTCCCACACATATATAAAGATGATATTAGAGAGGATTTCAATTAACAAGAACATGCAAACCCTAAGAGATCAAAATTAAATATTCCATGTTCCACACCTTGAATTAGGTTTGTAGATTTTGTTTTTATAAGGAATGCCTAAACTGCATTTGGGCTTCAAAAATGCAACAGGGATACTACTAAGTATCTATAGAAAAATCTATATAAAAATAGGCTTTCAATGTAATGTTTCCTAAAATGTCTCAATATTTAGAAAAACAAAATAATCTTCTAAATTCAAATTGAATTTCCGATTCATCAATCTTGGACGCCACATAGGATAACATAATATTACCAGAATATTCAGAATTTGTTTGTTAGCTGGTAATTTCGATGAAACTACTTTGTTGAAGAAATGGGCTTAATGTTAGGTAGATGTTCATTCGAATAAGGGACAAAGATGGATGATTTGGCTGATCAGCAAGGAGTTTCGAATAAGAGACAGTTCGTTGAAGAGTTAGAATTTTTACTTTGGAAGTGTTTTGATTTCGAATGAAGCTTAGCTGATAAGAACTTCGAAGTTCGTTTTGAGGGTTCAAATGTCTTGTTTTGTTATAAGCATGAAAATTAGAATTAAGGAAGTGAAATGGTACAACAAAGAGTTTTCTGAATTCAAAACGAAAGATTTAAATTTACCAAGTTTGTTGTAAGTTCGAAATTCAAATAAAAGGTGCCATTTTTAGAAGACGCGTGGAAGCCACTGATTGTAAGAGGCATGCAAGCTTCGAACGTGGCATAATTCTAGAGTAGAACCGTTAGGGTCGAAATAGTATAAATAGACGTTCTAATGTTAGAATTTGGTGTGTTCATTTTGTACTAAAAACTCTTATATACTCAAACTACCAATTGATTAAGGAAAACGAGTTGCGGATACCATGTACATATAGAACACCATTGTTATACTTTTTGCAGTTTAAATTAAAGTCATTTACTTTCATCCTTGTCTTTACGGTTTTTATCCCTTTTAAGTCTTTCTTTTTCCTTTACTTTTCAATCAAGCATTTAGTTTTCCAGAAACCTTTATTTTCATGTCAAAGTCTTTTACATTTTATCCACTTTACGTTACAAAATCTTATGTTTAAATTACAAAGTCTTTTCTCAAATCGAAGTCAATTACAAGTTTAAACATTATTTTGTTAATACCTTTCGTTACATAAGAAATTGTTCTCAAACGAATTCATAGAACTTATTACAAGATTCTTGCATTATACTTTGAAGATATAAATCCATAGATAACAAGTAAAATATGAACATGAAACTTAATTCAGACGTAATAAATTATGACACATGTCCTAGGATCAATCTAGTCGATCATGCAAGTAACCAAAACCAGTAATTTGGAAGACTAGCGGTTGTTTACGATAAATCACCATAAACACTGTTATAACCAAATATATCCAAATGCACAACTATAATAGACACGATGTCGAATCATCTGGATAAGACAAGTTCTTCAACATGTTTCTCTGCAAGTTAGAACATCTTTATTCAACATGTTGCTACCAAGTCAATTTTACCAAAATTAATGTCAGTCATAAATATAGAGAATTAACAATTATAACAATTGACGACACATTAAACCCAATGTTATGCCGCCTTGATCGCACTCGTTCACAGTGATGGCAGCGGTTATGCAGTTTTGAACACTCACTCATGGCGACGATGATAGTTAAGCGGTTTAGAAGGAAAAAAGTCACCTCTTGAATGAGGCTCTTAATGGTGTGACAAGAACACTATATAAAAGGGCTCCTAACATAGGGATAAGAAAGACATTCATCTTGGGTCAATACACAACATCAATGTAGCACCAATATTCCCATAAATACTAAAGAAATATATCCTTGTTGTAACTCTCCTCATTCCTAGGGGAATCTACTTGTTTAGTGTTTTTCTCAAGAATATACATACATCCATCCATATATTCATTTGCTTATTCACCTCCTTCTAAATTTGGAAACTTCAAAGATTAGAAATGTATGTATAGAAACTTTAAAGATCAACTATACCCTACATTACACACTTTCCTTATTTATGAATTGGACCATCCATAAATTTATCGTACCTATTGGCAATATTTCAAACCGACTTTAAAGAAGAAGCACCCATATTTTTAAACTTGAAAAATGATTTCACCCAAATTTTAAGCTCAATAAGATACATTCACATCACCAATTACACCTCATAACTTCATTTTAAAATTCATGACTACTTTGGATGGACTTAGACTAGGACTAGACATTATATTACTAGATTGAATAGTTAAGATGGGGAAAATAGTGACCACGTCAATATTAGTTATGTTGATATCCACCTTCATTTCTTTAAGAGAATCTGCCATAACGAGGGAAAATGAAAAACAACATTCTTTTTTTTTTCCCTCTAAAAGGAATAAGGTAACGTAAACTATGTCTTAGGAAATGCACAAGGAATCTCCCTCATCCAATCCTTGAGGGTGTTAAAACTTTCCAACACACCTTAGTATAATTCATTACTGGTGTCATATTTTTCATATTCATCGTGAGATTTTTCCTATGTGTGAAACGACAACCTCACTTAGTTCATATTCGAACTTGAAACATACTAAAATAAATCTATACACTTACTAAAGCACTTCTCCAGATTATGAGGATCATACTCATAATTCATAATTTCACTAGAGCTCATGAAATACATAGATATCAAATACTCAACATAAATTTGGGTGATGAGGTAAATAAGTCCCCATCCACATATTTGATTCTTACACCTTAATCGCCAAGTTCATCAAAAAATTAGTATGGATATCCAAAAATAAAATGAACCTTAAATTATGCTTAGGATGTTTATGGAATTATTTAAAGAAATAAAATAAATATTGAAATGGATGACTACCCAGGGAACAAAAACCGATCTCACCATACTTTTAAAGGTATAAAACACACATGAGCAAGTCACTTTGAAGTGCTTGCACGGTAACTAGGTGTCGATCTATGCGTTTGTATGTATAAAGAATTAATCTACCTATTGATTTGGTTTTTATGTTAACAACTTTCTTAAGAGAAATCTTCATCAATTTTGTTCAATACTTTATATGTTCAAGTGATGGTGCTTGGAGATTAATTAGATGATAATGCTTGATATGTTGATCAAGTGATGGTTCTTACTGAGTTGTTGTTTAAGTGATGATCATTGACAAGTTCTTGTTTAAGTGATGGTGATTGATATGTTGTTCAAGTGATATTTCTTGACAAGTTGTTGATCAAGTAATGGTGTTTGATATGTTGTTAAAGTGACGGTACTTGTCAAGTTGTTGATCAAGTGATTGTGCTTCATGTTTTTAACCAAGTGATGATGCTTGGTGCTTGAAGGTCAAAATATGTTTATGAAGATATATTAATCAAGATGAAGCCTAAAGATCATCTGATATAGTGATCAGGTGGATATGTTTGAGTATCAAAGTTGTGATTAAGTTATGCTAATCAAGTTATGGTGATTAAGATTTTTATGTTTGGAGATCAATTTATTTGTGCCTATATGTGAAGACAACACTTTATGTCAAATGTCGTTCAGTGGAGATCTCTAACCAAGCCGTTTTTCTGATGATGGAGGTTATCATGAAGAGTGATCTAAAGCCTCATAAAAATAAGATTCAAGGTTCTAGATAAGTTCTAAAGTCAAAGATAATGTGGCAATAAACCATAAGCTTAAGAGTTATGAAAAAGAGGAAGTGTGAAAGCTTTTATGTCTATGTCGAGTGATCAGTGTCTATAAAGGGATAAGATGAACTCTCAATTTTACTTAGACAAACCAAACTCACACACACACACAAACACACACACTTAAAAATATTGAGAAGCCTCTCTTAATGTTATAAAATCACCTAAAAATGTTCTAACATCTTAGCCAATTGATTAAGGAACTATTTAATAAGCTATAAGCATATTTTGCAAACCAATAATCGATTAAGCCTAGGGAGTAGTCAAATATTTTATGTTGTACCTCTTAAAATTTATTGGAAAGGCTCCTTAAATGATATGAAACTATTAGAAATCAAAATATTTCATTGTTGCTTAGCATAATTGATTATGCCTTTAACACAATCAATTTTGAGGCTTAATTAGCACATAGATTGTTTCTAAATTTATACCACACTTTTACCTATAAAAAGATGACTCTTTTATCATTTCAAATCATATAAAAATTGAGTTTAGATCCTTATTTCTCACTATCTACTCTTTTTCAACACATCTCTCATTTCTCACTTTTGTTTTGTCACAGTGCTTTGAAAGTAAATCTTTACTTTGTGAGGATCATCATTTCTCGTGAGGGGGGAAATTTGTAATTTTATCAAGAGTGTATTATCTCTTGTGAAATATTTTCCTTGTAAGAAGGTTTTATTTGGATGTAAGCTAAAATATTAAAAGCACTTGTTTGGTTGTCCGGTAAACCAAGTAAAAACTATGTTTGGTTGTGGAGGACTATGTAGTTAAAACTCTCTAGTTTTGTGAGCTTAGCCTTGGGAAAAGGTCATAGTTGGTTGTGAAGGTCTTCGTACTTTAAACTCCACTCGTTCATTATTGGATGGGAAGTTAGTCGTTAAAATTTCAATCCTTGTAATAGGAGGTTTGTGGGCATATCCTATTAAAAGCTCTCAAAATGATGGACACTCTCAAGAAGAGCTCCTAGGAAAAGCTAGTTCATATAATTATACCTAACCTATATAGTTCTGGTGTTTTCTATTATTTATTAACTCTTTACTTTTTTATTACTTTATATCCGTTGCAATTTTTTCCTTTATCTCTACTGCTTTTACTCTATTCACTTTACAAAATGGTTTTCAACTTTATTTTTGTAAAAGTTTTTGGTTTTAAAATGGATTTTTCAAGCGAACAAAATTCACTCCCCCCTTATGTTTGGGATCTCATGTCCAACAAGTGATATCAAAGTATAACTCTTGTTTAAAAACTAATCATCTTAGGAGGAAGAAGATGGTGACAATAAAACTTTTATGTTTAACAAGAGTCTTTTCATGAATACACCTTCACCATTTGCTGGTGATAAGTCTGAATTATGAAAAGCAAGATTTAAAACTTTTATCAAAGCTAAGGATTTTTCAATGTGGGATATTTTAAGCAATTGTCCATTTATTCTTGCCTTCTCCTTTAATAACGAGGTAAAAAATAAACCCGATTTTGATTGGATCAAAGAGGAATTAAGAAAAGTCAAACTTGATTTTAAAGTCAAATATATTTTGATAAATGCTTTAAGGTCCAATGCATTTTATTATGTTTTTACTCGTGAGTCCGCCAAAAGTGTGAGACACTCTTGAAATGATCTATGAGGTTTTCCAAGCATCAAGCAAGAGAGAATGAACACACAAACCCAGAAGTTGGAGCATCAAATTAATGTGAAGGTTATATTCAAATATAGTGCTCAACCATTGGAAACCTTGGGTGATATATTAGAACTTTCATTTCTAACAAATATATAAGAGCTATGATTTGGAATTAGAAATCTGATCCAATTCTTACATCGAGAGATCAAAGTGTTTATGATTTTTCACTAAAAATCTAACAAAAATAAATCTTTGAAAAACTCAACAAGTTAATTCAACTGTTGAAGGATAAATGAACAAATTTATATGAATCATCCTCAACTTCATTACGAAGCTCCTTTGAGGAAGAAGAAGTAAAACCAACCATATTCGTCTCCTTTGAACAAACAATTTGAATAGTTGAGAAATCATCCAAAGAATCAGTTGATAAGTATGATGAGGAAGCTTCTTCAAGTAGAGTTTTTGGAGATACTTCATCAAGAATAATATTTTCTTCAAAAAATAGAGATGATGAAGAAACTTCTATCAGTAGAATCTTTGAAAGAAGAGATCATGAAGAATCAACATCCATAAGAAATTGTGATAAGAGAATTTTTAGAAGAATATTTAAGGATACTTCGTCAATTTTCCCATGAATAGAAAATGATATATCAATAGAAGAAACATCTACAAACCCTCACAAAGATTCACACAACGACGTCTTCAAAAAATATACTTGATGTTACATCATAAAATTCTTATGAAGGACCCTAAAAAAAAGAAGAAATTGATCATTTATATTTTTTTCAAAAATAACAAATTAAAATAGAATATAAAAGACAGGGTCGGCCGGACCCATGCAAGTAGGCTCATATCAGGCAGAAAATTTAGTTAATGGAGGCAAGCAGTAGCGGCAGAGTGTGTGAACAGAAGGAGACCTTTTCAAATTTCCAATGATCATCGGGACTTTGAACATTAGGGGGGTGGTAGCGTGTTAAAAAGACTTCGGATCAGTGCTCTTATAGTCAAAGGTAGAGCTAATATTTTTGTGATTCAGGAAAGGAAAATTTCAAATATGCAGGATTTTATAGCCAAAGGTTTCTGGAACAGACCAGATGCCGATTATTCTTTCTCTAACTCGATCGACTTTTCAGGAGGAACATTAATTTTATGGAAGGAATTGGAGATTGAAGTCATTAACAGTTTTTGTGGCAATGGTTTTTTAGGAGTCAAAGCAAGATGGAAAAGTAATTTGTATTATATAGGGAATATTTATGCTCCTTGTGATACATCCAAAAAGAAATTATTGTGGACTTCCCTGCTAGATTTTAAAGGAAAACATAATGATGGAGAATGGACTCTTTGTGGTGATTTCAATTTGGTCAAGAATCAAAGTGAAAGGAAAGGCGGATCGGATTACTTCAATGCCGGTGATTCAAATTTTTTTTTCTGATTTTATTGAAGATACAGGTCTTGTAAATCTTCCGTGCAAAGGTAAAAAGTTTAGTTGGTATAGTGGTGATGGCAGTGGTGGGTCAATTCATTGGTTCTAGGGACATTTTCGATAATTTTCCAATATGGTTGGTTTGTGATGGAAAAGATTGGGGGCCAAAACCTTTTAAATTTAACAACGAATGGTTTTCTCACAAGTCTTTCTTATCTTTCGTAGAGGAGGAATGGGATAAATTAATAGTGGAGGGGATGAGTGATTTTGTTTTAAAGGAAAAAGTTTGCATTCTTAAAGGGAGGCTAAAATGGTGGAACTGGGAGATTTTTGGTAAGATTGATTTGGAAGTGGAAGATGAGGTGGGGGAGATAAATAAAGCAGATACTTCTTTAGAAGACATTTTGGAGGATAGGAGAGAAGAGGTGGTGGGTGGTAGGAAAATGGCTACTCATCGTTTTTGGCTTAATCTTAGAATAAAAGAGAATATGCTCCTTCAAATATCAAAGCTTAAGTGGCTCAATGAGGGGGATGCTAATAGTTCCCTTTTTTCACAAAGTAGTGAAGGAGAGACGGAGACACAATCATATTGGTCCTATCAACTCTTAGGGAGGAATGTTGGATTCGATTCTGATGAAGGAGGAGATTCGCGCTCATTTATCAAGTAAATTTAAGGAGTCGGATGGTTCGAGACCTATATTGGACGGAATCTTCTTCAATTCTTTAAATGAGGAAGATTGTCTCTTCCTTGAAGCACCATTTTTGGAGGAGGAGATAAGAGCGGCAATTTGGGGATGCGGGGATTCTAAGAGCCCGGGTTCGGACGGGTATTCCTTTTTATTCATCAAGAAGTGTTGGAATTTTATTAAAGATGACTTCATTAATATCTTTAATGATTTTCATTCCGGCATTGTCTTATCCAAAGCGGTAACTTCTTCTTTTCTTTCTTTGATTCCTAAGTCTAGTTTCCGTTGGGTTTAGACGATTATAGACCTATTTGATTGGTAGGATGTTTGGATAAAGCCCTTTCAAAGCTTTTGGCGGATCGGTTGAAAAGTAAATTCTCTTCATTAATTTCTCCTTGTCAAACCTCCTTTGTGCCAGGGAGACAATTGTTAGACGGGGTTCTAGTGGCTAATGAAGTGGTGGACTACGCAACCAAGGAGGGACGTGATTATTTACTTTTCAAGGTAGATTTTGAAAAAGCCTATGATAAGGTCAATTGGAATTTACTTAAATATATGTTGAGGAGGATGGGTTTTGGGGATCGTTGGAATAGGTGGATGGATTTATTGATATTTCAAAGAAAGATGTCGGTCTTATTAAATGAAGTCCCACGGAGAATTTATAGTTGAAAAGGGATTGAGACAGGAGATCCTCTTTCTCCTTTTCTATTTGTGTTGGTAACGGAAGGTCTTTCGGTTTGGTTAGGAAGTCCATGGAGGTAAGAGAATATAGTGGCTTTTTGATCAATAGGAGTTGCATCATTGATATTTTACAATTTGCCGATAATACTCTCTTGATTGGGGAAAGCAATTGGAAACAAGTTTGGGCCATTAAAGCGTTATTAAGGGCGTTTGAAATGGTTTCGTGTTTAGGTATAAATTATCATAAAAGTAAACTCATTGGTATTAATACTAATCCTTATTTTTAGGGCTTCCTTTTATCTTGTCAAACGGAAGGGAGAAAATTTAATTTTCTTGGGATACCGATTGGTTCTAATCCGAGGAAGATTGCTTCTTGGAATCCTTTAATCAATAAGATGAAGAAGATATTATTGGGATTGAAGAATTGATTCTGAAACTTAGGTGGAAGAATCACCCTCCTAAAATCGGTATTATGTTCTTTATCCATATTTACTCTCTCTTTTTATAAGATGTCGGCTATGGTCATGAAAGAAATAACAAATATTCAAGGTAAATTATTGTGGGTAGGGGTGGAAGAAAAGAGGAAAATTCATTGGGTGAAATGGAATGATATTTGTTTACCGGTTGAAAAAGGCGGTTTAGGTATTAGAAGAATTGAAGATGTTAATATGTCTCTTCTCAACAAATGGAGATGGCGTATTTTGAAAGGATCAAATTCATTGTGGTATAGATTACCGTGGCTAGATATGGAGATGTTTGTTTACGGTGGTTCATGGCAATTGTTCTAATAAAGAAATTTATTCTTTTTCTCCATGGTGGCGAGATCTCATTTTGAAGAACACAAGAAGATGCAAAGAGTTGTTCTTGAATAATTGTAAATTCATTGTTAGGAATGAATATAACACTCCTTTTTGGTTTTCTAAATGGTTATTACAGGAGAATCTTATGGAAGCTTTCCGACAATTTTGCAGATCTCTACTTCATTTTACATTGGTATGGGGTTTAAAATAGACTTTATTTGGAAGTGGAGTGATCTCGGCTTGCCTCCGGCAGTGGCTGTTCTCCCGGCGGTCGGTCGAGCTGCCTCATCTCATGTCAGCGCTTCAAGCTTTTGGAGGTGATGTCGATGGTAGAAATTCGGTGGTTTGGTGCTCAGAAGGAGATGGCTCATACTCGGTTCGATCTTGTTATGCGCTTTTTGCTGCAACTCATGTTCCTTTTGGGCCTAACAACAAGTTTGGTGAAGCCTTGTCTTTGGTTTGGAAAATTGAGGGGCCTCACAAGTTGAAAGCTTTTGGGTGGATAATCTTAATCAACAAATTACCGATGAAGGATCTCCTAAAAGTTAGAGGTTTGAATGTTTCTAACCATCTGTTTTGTGTTTTTTGTGAATATGACGAAGAATCTTTAGTTCATACCTTTCTTCATTGTCACATTGTGAAGCTAATTTGGGGATATTAGGGAGTGAATTGGTTTTGATTTAGTTTTGGATGGGTTGATGAAAGAGAGTTTTGTTTCTTGGTTTAATTTTTGCGTGACTAAGAAAGTGCCCAAGCAGAAAGCGGGTTGTATATGGATGGCTACCGTTTGGAATATATGGTTGGTTAGAAACTAATTTCTCTTCAGTAATCAAAGTTGGAATGTTTTGGATATAGTCTGGAACATAAAAGCTACGGTTTGGAGATGGTTGTTCATAGGCAAAATTACTCACCCCAATGTTAAGTATTACGATTTTTGCAAAGATCCTTTGTATTATTTATCGTAATTTCATTTGGTTTGTAATTTTCCTTTTTGTGCCGAGTTTTATTCTCGTGTTTTTGGTGTAATCGGATGTTTGAGAACTCATTGTCCTCTTTTTTGAATATATATCTTAATTACTAAAAAAAGTAGGCTCACATCCAAGGGCCTCAACAATTGGAGGATATTGTTAAGAAATATATATATATATATATATATATATATATATATATATATATATATATATATATATATATATATATATAGCGATATAAATGAATGATTTGTTGCTTGTAGCTCAGTGGCTCAGTCCATCCATTTGAACCTTATGGCGTGCGGTTCAAATGGAATCTTAGCTAATTTATCATACAACTAACTAATCTATTATGATGAAATCAAATTCATTATCATTTGTGTTTTGATTTATTATCTTTTTTATCATAGAAATAAATTTCTTACGAGTCAAGTAAACATACGTATTAGTTTTACTCCTACATTTCTTAGTCATATAACTTGATTTTACACAATTAAATCAAAATAAATCACCACTTTCATTTATGAGTTAGATAAACCGACGTAGTAGGGCCAAAATATGATTTATGCCTACTCATACATTTCTTAGTCATATGACTTGATTTTTTACATTTGAAGCAAGAGAAAATATCACTTTCATTTCTTTGATATAATGGTTGTTGTCTAGAAATTAGAGCAACTAAGACCATTAAAAGATTCTCATTCTTAATACATTTAATGATATTGTGAGATTTTTTTTTGTTATTGAAAACAATCCAGACTTCATATTTTTTTTAATCTTTGTTTACGAGATTCTTCTTCATTTTAGAAGCGAATAAAAAAATTATTTTTTATTAAAAGTTTATTTATTTTATTTACCCTAACTTTATAAAAAGTCGGGATAAGTCTTAATACTTTAACTTTTTTTTCTTCTTTTCTTGACCATTAAATGCCTCTTAAAAAGATTCGTCTTTTGTTCTAAAATAATTTACTAATATGTAGAAATTGTTTTAAAATTATACCGATCAATTTCTAATTTAAATGAAATATTATTATTTATTAGTTATATTATTTAATTAACATTAATGAATCATTTTCAATTCAAGGTAGTACTCAATCATTCTTTAATAGAGATCATGAGATAATTGTGATAAAGAATATCACAAAAGATTGAGATTAAAATATGTGTATTTAATATATTAAAAATTAAAGTAATTAATTTTATAAAATATTTTTATTTTATTTTTTATTTAGTATCTTTAAAAGAGTTTCCTAGAACATTGATTAATCTGACCCATAAAAAGATGTATAAGAGTCAGTCAAGCAAGCTTGTTATTTTAAGACTGAGAAAGCAAATTAACTTGATTATTGTTGTTTACTAGTATTTCTTAATGACAATCATATACTCCATAATGACTGAGTCAAACAAAAAAATTCAGTGTATGATATGTGCAACAACGCAAAAAGCATTATGGCTAAGGATGAATAAAACAAGATAAAGAAAACGTTAACACCGTCTTGTATGGGGAAATTGCTTAAAAGGTTTTAGTTGAGTTAGGTTTTGGCTTCAAAACGAAGCAAAACAAAGTTGGCAAGTCAAACACGTACATTGAGAGAGCCAAATAGTTATTTTGAAAAACAAAAACAAAAAACAAATGTTTCAAAAATGAGTGACCCTATTTGATGTTTCCTTGCTTATTCTCGTGAGGTTATTAATGATTGATTTCAATTCTATATCTACTTGTTGTTAAGAGACTTAAATTGTTTTTACTATTTTTTTCTTGTCCCCTTAACTTGTTTCAAATGGATGGTAAGATTTCACCAATAATTGTACAATACTTGGTCCTCGAAAATTAATGATTTCATCCGTCTCTCAATAACCCTTTTGTCTCTATGTGTTTATTTTGAATGGAAAATTTCTAAAATGTCAGTTTAAACTTTTCATATTTTAGGATATATTTAGAAGAAGAAAATATGTACCGAACATGTCTTAAATGAGAGCAATTCTCATTCTATAAGTCAATTTTAAACATGATGAACGTGTTAAAAAATTTACATTGAATAATATATGACATGAACATGTATTATAAACAAGAACAAATATTACCATACAAGTTGATTTGTAAGATAAGGTTGAATTAGACCCAATCATAATTTTCAACTATTTATATTTTGAGATAATTATGAAAATAAAAAAAAAATTAGGCTCACGTATGTGTTCTTTTCACTTAGTGCAGAAGACAGTTTAGAAAACAATTATATATTAGATTTGTTAGTTCTTATAAGATTTTGTGCAACTTAAAAACAAGATTATTTAAATTAGAATGCCGACTAGAGGAAGAGACATATAGACTTGCTCCCTTAAAAGGTCATCAAGGAAGGCGTTGTGTTAAGGTACGAAGAAACACGAGAAAGTGAAGGTGAGAAAAATACATAAGAATGGGGTTGAATTGTATGTTGTGAAATATTTTGCTTCTTTAAAAACATCTTCTGAAACTAAAAGAACTCATAATCTAAGCAAGAGTGAATAGCAGCGGAAATAGATAAAATACAGAGGCAATAAGTAACAACAATCACATAAGTTATCATGGTTTCTCAACAATTGAGAGTAGTCCATTCCCATTGTCCCACAAGAGATTTTCCACTATAATCAAAACTTGATTACATAATGCTTAAGCAAACCAGCTTGACTTCCTTTCTCAATCAACGTAGAAAGTGACTATCACTAAATCAACCTAGCAAAAGAATTCCTTTTCTCTAGCAACCTAGCAAGAGAATTTTGTTGCTCAAGCAACCTAACAAGAGACTTCCACTAAACTTCTAAATAAATAGTTTAGATGAATAGACAATAAGTTACACTTTATATACAATCAGATGTGCACAAAGAATACAACACAAACAAAGACTTTGTTATAAGATAAACAAAGATAATAAATTTCAAGACTATGTGCAATACAACAAATATATACGAAAGCTTAAAGATTTGTTCAGTTCTTGTTCTTGATGTAATTCTTGTTGTTACCCCCCTTTAAATCTTCAGCTTCTTATATAGAGGCAACAAAAGATACGTTGGAAGGTGACTTGCACAAGTGTCTTTGCTGAGAAACATATTTCAAGATAGAGACATTGGAAGTTGGTACTGTTAAGATCTTTATCTTTTGAGTAAAAACTTTATCCACAATGTCTTTCTCAAGAAAAGTGACCATAAGGATGTTGGGGGTAAACTAAAGAGGTTGTGTCACAAAGTCTTGAGCCTTGTACTACTAAGCCCTAGTTGACTTTCTCCATAACCTGGCTTTTGACAAGATATAACTGCTTTCTATATAGTACAAACAAAGGTGTTGTACTTAGTGTTATAGGTCATCAGAATCTGAGTTGTCATGAGATGTTAAGATTCCAAGTGTTTATGGCATTAGATTCGGATCCTTCAGAATCTAAGTCATTTTCTTTTCTTCATAAGTATTTTAACAGAATGATAATCAAGTTAATTCAGATAATCTTGCATGCTTAACGCTTAACCAAATGTTAATATACCCAATTGTTCTTTAAGCACTTTGTTATCGTCAAAATCTAAGGAGCATGAACAATTTTTTTGCCAACAATCTCCCCCTTTTTGATGATGACAAACTAATATATTTAAGAATAATGGTTAATAAGTTTAATTAACTTCACAACATCAGAGTTTGAGGATTATACGTCCCTGTTCACAGTGATTTCTGGTGAAACAACCGCTAGTCCTCCAAACTATCAAACAAGCGTTATGATTGTTGTTTAATCCCTTTGGTAACTTGCAGGATCGACTAGATTGATCCTATGGGGTTATTGGTCGTTTGCATAAACTTAAACTGCTGGTTAACGTTCAAGGCTTATTTTAGATGTTTTATATATGTCTCAAGTGTATTTCGATTATGATATTCAATGAATTAATAACGTAATCAAGCAAAGCAATATAAAGATGATTTGAACATATAGGGCATAAAGACTTCGAATTGCAGAAAGTATGTAAGTGCAGGAATGTTCAAATGACTTGTGAATGTAAAAGATTTTAAAGTAAAACATGAAGTGTAAAAGGCAGGAATGTAAAAGCAAGTACGTAGAAGTTTTCGGAAAATAATAGCATGAATGTAAAGGTTTACGAAAAGTAAAAGGCTTCAAAGCGAAAGGAAAAGCGTTTAGATGCATGGAAAATTAAATGACTTTGAATATAAATGATTTAAATGACATTTATGCAAGATAAAGGTAAATTGGAAGATAAAAATCGTTGTTAAAAGATAAAAGTGGTGCAATCATACGTACATCATTCGTGCATTCGTTTCCCTATCCATGTGGTATTTTGAATGTTCTTGAATTTAGTACAATAGATATGACACACGAAATCCTAACACTAAGACTTCTATTTATACTATTCGACCATAGGTCGACTTATGAGAGCTTGCCACGTTTCGGACATGCAGAATACTATGCCTCTCTAGCCTCCACGTCTCCGAACCGTTTTCCAGCGCGCATATTCGAACGTCCATTCATCCCGCTCATATTTTGAATTTCAAATATCTGAACTGCCTTTCGATTCGAACGCGCTGCCTAACACCATGCTTCCACCATTTCGAAGCTCCTTCACAATTGCTACTCGAAGCCCCAAGTTTCAATATCTTATTCGAAGAGCTGATTCCTTCATTCCAAACCATGACATTTTCCTCGTTCCAATGAATACTGACATTGTTTCATTTCGAGCTCAGTGATTCTTATTCAAATCATCTACATCAAAATCTTCAGCCAACAAATTGCCCCTTTAAAATATGTATTTCGAATCCCTATCTGAGAAATACTTATTTTAAATATATCCACACGATTTTGATGTGACCTTAAGTAATAATGACACTGTGTATGACTTCCATTACGTCAGTCATGACGGCTCTTGGGTTTCCGAACCGCTTCAAATAGTTGCCACGGTATGGTGCGGTTATTAAAGATAATGATTGTCTTTAATCATGCTTACTTCCAATGCTTACTTTACGCCACCTTACTCCGTGTCCAACCCACGTTCTCCACGTACATTGGCCTTAGTTGATGATTGTTTCAAATTCCTTACTATAAAACCCAACAGCCTCAGTCTTTTTACTCTTTTTCACACTCTGAACCTTTTCTTCTCTCTTTGCTGAAAACCCTAAAACCTTAACAGCTTCCAACAATGTCTTCAACAACATCATCCCAGAAAAAGATTTCTAAGAAGAAGACCAAGAATACTAGAACAATCCTGAAAAGCAAGGTTGAAACTCACCACAACCAATCGGTACTCATTCCTCAAGGCATCTCAAAGGAACAAGAACTCTTATATTCTTCACAGGTATTAATCCCAACTAACGCCTCTGGAAAGAGGTTTGCCCTAATGGGTCCTCTCACAGTTTTTGAGATTCTGAAGGATGTTAGAACCATATTCCCTGCTTGTTATGACTTTAAACCCTTGTTCAATAAAATGGAAACCCCTAGATTAGACACTGATAACGTGAATAAACCCTCAGCTTCGGAAGACATAGAAACCCCTATGATTCCCCCAAAGGATCCTTTCATTTTGGACTATGTTAAAAGTAACTTTAAACCATTTCGATCCTGCCCTACTGCTGATATAGCTTACCATAACTGGTTTGCTAAAGTAGAGATTAAGAAAGCCCATCAGTGGGAGGAACTAGGTATTTATAATCTTCTTAAATTATCGAAACCAGGCTTTACTTACAGCCATCCTTTGCTATTTGCATCCACAGCCGGGATAGTACCTACAACACTTTTCACCTTCCGGAGGAATGGTCACACCACCTTTTTGATATAGCTATCCTTTGGATTATCACCACTAGGAGAAACATACATTCCTGATTCTGAGGAACATTCCAGCATTATTGACTTCGATATCAAACTAGCTAGCTTCTCCAAGTTCATCAGCCATTATCACACTGAAGGCGATAGCGTTTCTGACATCGAACATGTTGCCTTTCTCACTCTTTGGCTATCAAGATATGTTTTCTGCTTTAGGTCGCTACGGTGCCAGGGTTTATTCCTTAGCAAGGATTTACATGAGAATAGGAGGATTAATTTAAGTGAGCTCTTATTAGTTAACCTTTATGAAAGTCTGAGGTCAGCTGTTTCAAGTTTAAAATCCCACACTCCCAAGAATATCCTACTCGCTGGTCCTTTCTAGATGCTCCAGCTATGGCTTAACGCCATGTTCGAATCCTCACTTTCTACTGCGGATACTATTGTTGACCATGATCCAGAAATAACAGATCGAAATGTTGAAGGCACAAGATTGAGAAGGCTGACTCCGAGTGATGACAAGGCTGATTTCCAGATTTTATTTTCTCAATACATTATGCTCTTTTCTAAGAAGCAGAAGTTCGAAGAGACTATGGCGCCTTTTGCTTCGAGGACTCATGGACCATCATGGTTCACTATGCCCCTTTCGGAGGCTGCTAAGGTCAAAGAAATTCAAGATATCTGGAAAGCCTTTTTGCTCCCAAGGCTAATCTCTTCAAGGATCACTCCCACTAAAAATCAGATTCTCCTTTTTGCCTATCAACCCAACTTTGTCTCGAGAAAATTTGGTCTATGCCAACTGATTCCCGAACCACTCTTTCAGACTCACAGTTCTATTACCTCTGTCGAACTTTCAAGGCTAGAGAAGCCAAAATACAGCAAGAACAGTATCAAGGATTTGCTCAATTCGAACTAATCTCTTTTGAACCATCTTATTTTCCATCCAAAGGTTTTCTGGATTGGTGGAGTAAATTCTACCAATCTTGTATGTTTGATACTCTCACTATCCAGAATAAACTGACTGCTGCGTTCGATGTGCAGGTACACAAGAAGAAAGGTATGTTCACTCACGCTCAAGAAATTAAAGCTTTTCAAACTTACTTCGAAACAACTTATGATCCTACACGCTTGGAGTCCATAGTATATCGAGCGTCCCAAACCTTGAAGGAAAAATTCTGAAAAAGTCTCTAAGTTCGGACTTCCTTCAGATCACACGAGGATAGGTATAGGTTGGCACTCGAAATGCATCCACCTAAGTTCCCCAAACTACCTACCTCAGAACTGGCTCTGGCTTGGTTTCCCCCGTACCCTTGGTGGCTAACTTGCAAAGAGATGTTCAAATACAAATCTCAAAGGAAACTAAAGCCATCTGAGACTGTGACATGGGCTCGACATTGGCTTCATAATTTCCCAGGACATCTTCGCTATGACCTTTCTTCCATGTCGATTCTTTCGAATGAAGGCGCAGGTGCGAATGCTTGGGAAATCCCAAATAAGTCTTAGTTACTTTATTTTAACATTTGTCTTATGTGTTTCACTTTTCAGCTATCAGAATAAAAACTGTTGCATCGAAGACCAAGGAAGGAAGTAGTTCCCAAACAACTAACGATGACAACATACAACAACTCCTGCACAACAACAACCAACAACTACACTCCAACACTGACCAATCCCTTCAAACCAATAAAATTTCTTTGGCATTTGAATCTATTCATTAAATTCTAGCAAACTCCTTACTCAAAGAATAGAAAACTCTCAATTCCAAAGTTCATAAAGAAACAAAGAAAGACATTCAAAAGACATTCTCTCTTGATTCCATGTTGCTCCCTCACAAAATCCAAAAACCTTCGACCTCCAACGTAATGTTGGAACACATAAACAAAATTCGCGATAATCCACGGTGAATTCAAATTTTGACAATGATTATTCGTACCTTAATTATAAGTTTCTAATCTTCTTTTCGTTAGGATGATTCCATCCCAACTACTTGACTCCTCCCCAAGGTCCATTCTTCTCATGGAGATTCAAGCAATGCGAGAAAATTCGTCGATTCAACTAGCCAATGACCAGGCACATTCTCAGGACTCCAAACGATGCTTGAAGATGGCCTCCTCAGACTTCTCCAATCTCCTCTTCCATCAAGAGAACACCTCAAAGAAGAAAATAAATAATGATAAAAAGAAATGAAATGAAAAACAATAATCCCTATGATCGATGATGAAAATGATAATTGATCCACTAATGAACAATGGACGTTGAAATGGATGTTACGCGTATGCGGTCTTCCAAATGCCAGAAAAAGATGTCTTGGGGTAGAAGGCTACTTGCTAATTCGGTCTCAATCGCACGATGATTGTTTTGAAATTTGACCCTTGATGAAGGATTATCGATCAAGCACATGCCGGAAGTCGAATTTTGTTTGAACAACACATCGGCGGATGCCTTCTTCAAAATGAATCTGCGAAAAACGAACGGGCGCCGCTTATGAACATGCCTCGAAGCTCACTAAGGAGGTTGAAGATCATGCCATGCACATCAAGCAAGCTAAAGTTGATTATGATCTTGAGCTCAATCCATTCTTCAATGGGAGGCGATCCAGGAACTTGACATAAAATTAAGGAAGCCCTTGCATATGAGTCCAATACTTTTGGTCGATTCGAGCTTGAATAAAGGGCGAGGGCGGTGACCGGAAGTTGCTATCTTGGAAGGAGCTTTCAACATAAGTTTGAATCTTTCAAGAATATCTTCGATCGATTAAGGAACAATACCCACGAACTTGTTTATTTAAAGCAATCTTGTATTTTCATTGAATGTTTGTTTGTAACACTTGACAATGCCATTTTGGCAACTAATTTCACCATTTTGGCCTCGAGTTATATGTTTATGATTTACGTTGCTACTATTCGACCTCCTGCAGCGTGGTTTATATTTCTTTAAATACTTCCCCTTTAGGATTCGTTTGTCATCGCCAACTCTTGATTTCATACGCATTGTTTGAAAATGTTTTCGCTATTCGAAAAGGTCCTTCCCAATGAGGTGACCATTTACCTAATGCTTTATTTTTCTTGTCCATGGGCAATATAACTTTTCAAACTAAGTCATTAATCTTGAATGTTTTACCTTTCACCCTTTTGTTATATGCTGCCACTCTCTTTTGCCTCATCGACTTCTAATGCATGCAATCTAACTTCATCTAGCTCGACCAACTCATTCATCATCATTTCCCAATATAAAGAAGAGATTTCAGCCTTTTGATAATGCTCGGTTAAAGTCATGCTGTTGGCTGTTTAGTAGTTTTGATGTTATTCTTTGATCTAATTCTTTGATGGTTGGCTTGACCCCAGCATAATATGGTGTTGCAACGAACCCCATTTCTTGGGCAAATTCTTGCATCTTTTACAACCGATGGTATGGGCGGTATAGATAATCTGTTTTTCCAATTCGATGATAGTCTCTTGATCTACCAATGGTATTGCTTGATCCACTGTGAAATAGTATATTCCTACCGGGATATATTTCGACCTTTAGATGAAGGGGATTTTCCATTAAATCTAATGCCCATCCTCTAAGGGCCATGGCTTAATGATCGAATGCAACTCACTTGCACAATGCGCATTCTTCACATCCACATTTATACACATCTTGAAATACATACCATATCGAAATAGCAACCACTTCATTTTATGACCCGCTTGATGTGCTCCACATACCCCATTGTGGACTTCTGATAGTGCTAGATATGCCTCATTTCCCCCCAAGCATTTTAGTAACACACCCTCTTGGGTCTTCTTGAACAATTCATTTCCCATAAGGACATATGATAATGCTCTATATTTTATTTTCTATCCACATTCAATGTTGGGTTTTCTAAATACCTTATTAATGGATTTCGCCATATCATTAAAGTGTCTATGGCTAATACTTGAACCTATCTTTATCACCATAACTTATTTTGATATTCTCTAGATCGATGGTGTAAGTCGGTAGCCATGACTCTTCCTCTTATCTCAATCAAATCCTCTAAGTTTTAGCGAGACTTTATAACACGAAGCTAATTGTGCTAGGTCATTTGCTTCTTGATTTTCTATTCTTGATACGTCTTTGAATGTCCATGTATTCGAAATTTTGAGTAGCCTATTAACTATGACGAAATATATCATCATATTTTCCTTTATGCATTTGTATTCCTTAGTTATCTTGACTACTAACTGAATCACCCTTGATTTCGACTCTAGTTGCCCCAATTCCAACAAAGCTTCAAGTCCAACAATGGCGCTTCATATTCACCGTTGTTCGCAACGAGGGCCATCTAACTTATACTTGAATTTTGTTGGAATTCCCTCGGGAGAAATTATGAGAACTCCAACACCACCCCTTTCTATGGGTCGAACCATCAAAGTATAGCTTCCAGGTTTCATTTCGACATAACCCATGACAGTTCGACCAATGAATGGTCCACAATGAAATCGAAACTACTTGGCCTTTCACTGCTCTTAAAGGCATAAAAGTCAAAGCATATTCTGTCAAATGCCCATTTACCAATTACGCTGCATTATTGGCTTGGAAAGCATGTGTTTAATAACATCGAAATGAGATGAAACATAAACATCAACAGGTTTTATATAATACTTGAGTTTCATACAAGAAAAGTATAAACAAAGACACAACTTTTCTATATTACTATATCTAGTTTCTGCATCATTCAACACCCTACTTAAGTAATATATGGCTCTTTCGATGCCATTACTGTCTTCCTGTACTAACATACTACCTATAGTAAGTTGAGAGATATATACAATCTCATGGGTTTTCCCCATGAAGGTGGAACAAGATAGGAGGTTGAGACAGATATCTTTTAATCTTGTCGAAGGCCTCCTGCTGTGCTTCGCTCCATTCGAAGGCTTGGCCTTGCTTTAAGCAAGCGGTGGAGAGAAAGCTGTGTTCCCACTTAGGTTCGAAATGAATCTTGAGAAAATTAATCTTCCCTAGTAGAGACTGTAACTCCCTTTTCGATGTTGGGGCTTTAGTCTCCATGATGGCTTTGGTCTTGTTCTGGTTAATTTCAATTCCTTTTTTATGAACCACAAAGCCCAGGAAATCTCCTGCCTGCACAAAAAATGCACATTTAAGGGGATTCATTTTTAAGCCGTGTTTTCTCATCCTTTCGAATGATTGGCTCAAATGATGCAGATGATTTTCTGTAGATATAGATTTGATGACTATATCATCAATGTACACCTGCATAAACGTCTCAATAAAATCATGAAATATGGAGTTCATTGCTCTTTGGTAAGTTGCCCAGTTTTTAAACCAAAGGCATCACTACCCATTCATAGGTGCCTAAGGCTCTGGGCAACGAAATCTTGTCTTAGCAACATCTTCTTCAATAAAAATTTGATTATAACGGAGTATCCATCTAGCATACTTAGGTATTGAATCCGCGAGAATCTATTAACATTTCCACGGGCATAGAGTATTGATCTTTGGGGTTGCGATTGAGATCCCTAAAGTCTATGCATATTCTCAATGAACCATTTTTCTTAATAACAGGTACTATATTTGCTAACCATTCGACATACCTTGTGGTTCTGATGAATTTGCAGGGTAGCAACCTCTCGACCTCTGCTTTGATCTTCGTGAGCACTGCTGGCGCGAACCTCCTGGGAGTCTGCTTGATGGGCTTCTTGCCATCCTTGATTGGAAGTCTATGCTCCACTAACTCTCTTTTAAACGGGCATTTCATCATAGTCCCATGCAAAGCAATCTTTGTTCTTTGAGGACTTGATCACTTCTTGTTTGAGGCTTGGGTGAGTTTCGCTTATATAGGTGATTCTTTTTGTGTTGATATCCCCAAATTTACTTCTTCGAGTGGGTCCTGTGCCAACATCTTAGCACTTGAATTTGTTGGATCCTTCTCGAAGCCCAAGGGTTCTGTATCATAAATGGCATCAAGCCTTTGATCCATTTCGTTCGTCACAGGGTGAATCTTTCGGACCATTCCCTTCGAGTTCGTTTACTTCAACTGTATGTTCTATTGCAGCCTCTGAAGCCGCTTTCAATTCGTTCTCAGCCATATAGGCCGAAATCCTTTCAAAGAAAGAAGATTCGATTATGGCGGGGTCTTGAACTCCTGGCGGCCGTCTTTGCGAAGTGCCTTTGCCTCCCTCATCACCCTTAATTATCTTCCTATCCCAATACATGCCATCATGGCGAAGGGTCATATAGTAATGTACATCTCTTGTTTCACTCAGTTCGTCACTTGGGTGCAGGAGCTATTCGGCGGATACTTGTCATAATTCCTCTTGTTAACTAGATTGATTGTTGTCATGAAGTAGCTCGGTCGCGATGTTCTCTCCATCCTCTCTCCACAAGACTAACCTTTGGTGCATCGACGAAGGGACTGGCCCTACGCCATGAATCCACTCTCTTCCCAAGAGCAAGTTATAATTTGCTTTGGCTTCGATCACCATGAACATAGTGGGTCTGCAGCTTGATCCGACAGTTAACTCCACTTGCACTACCCCAATGTTTGTCCTACCTTCCCTTCATAGTTGGATAAAACCATGTTATGAGGTTTAACATCACCGTCTTGAATGCCTAACTTTTTCAGCATGAATTTTGGCATCAGGTTCTTCTGGCGCCCATCTACTAAGACCTTGTTCACCCCGTGGGCTCCAGCCTTTGCTCGAATGAACAGTGGCTTTAAATGATTCTTCATTGTGGGATCTGGGTGTTCGAAGAATGCGTTCTGCTCTTCGACCGCGCCATTATCCATTACATAATAACGGATGCATGTTTCATCGATCAATGGTGTCTTCTTCTTCTGTTCTTGACTTGGTCTCTGGCGGTCGGATAATATCTGAGATACCACATTGCGATTCGAGGTTAAGTGAGGATTCCCCGATTCGAAGTTATCGTAAGCATATCCTCATCTTCTTGTGGACTTGGGTGTATTCTTTTGATTCATCTAGTTTTGTTTCAGGAAAAAGCCTCCTACTAACTGGAGGTTTGTCTTCGAGTTGACTGTTTGTTGTTGGTTGATTGGTGCTTGACGCTTCTTTTTTGTTTGTCGAAACCGCTCCTTTGTCTGCTAAACCTTCCCTCTCAGCCTTTCGATTCCGTTGCTGCCTTCGCCATTGGGATCTTGACATGGGATTCTTACCTTTATAATTTCCCAGCCTCAGTTCCTCCCTCTTTGCTGTGTTGAATTGTCTCCGGTATACCATGGCATGACGCGCATTTCGCTCATTGCCTCCCCATCTATCCTTCCCTTTGTTGGTTTTGACTTGCGCCATCATGCTTGGTACTTGCGAGGATTTTAAATGTCACCCTTCGAGCTCTCTTTGGATATGGGCTATCAGGCTTTCGCTGACTGTGACTACCATCGAAATGCTGACTCATTTGACCAACTTCCTTGTGATTCCAGCATGGGGTGAAGGGAATCGTTTCGAAAGCTCCAGCCATGTTCTGGTCGTATACTGCTGAACATCTTGGGCAAATCAAGCACTTGGTTGCCCCTTTGTGACAGCGTACTAAAAATTCCAACAAACTTTCCCCAGCTGTAGGGTAGCATCTGAACAATTGGTTGTCTTGGCGCCAATTTACTCCAGTTCGAGCTCTTTGCTTTCGTTCGAACTCCATAACGATCCTCTCGTTGCATATGATGCTGCATCTTGGACAAAGCATCATTTCAGCATGTCCCTTATGGCACAGCATGAGATATTGTTTTAGGCTAGTATCTGCAGCATAACCATCCTCCATTTTGTATTTTTCTTTTTCGAGATATCTTTCCATTTCCTGCATCTCAGAACAGGGTCTCTCCATGTCCACCATATTGACATCCACATCTGGTCCTTTCGTACCATTATCTCCCCATCCTGATGGTTTGATGTCTTCGATCCGAATCTTTGAACTCTCTGGAGCAGAATATTTTACCATATAATCAAATTTCCCACTGGGCTCCCCTAAGGTGTCCCAGGTCTCTTTCTGAGGAACGTTACCATCTTTATCTTCCCCTTCTGTATCATCATCTCCCCATCCTGATGGTTTGACGTCTTCGATTCGGACTTTCGAACTTTCTGGAGCAGAATATTTTACCAGATAGTCGGACTTCCCATTAGGTTCACCCAAGGTATCCCATGTCTCTTTTTGAGGGGAAGCTTGTTTTGTAATCTGAACTTTTTCCAGTTTGAGCCTCAGGCCTTGATGCTTGTCAATCTCATTTACGGCTTTCCTAACCCTCGGTGCTTTGGATTCCTTCGAAACAACAATTGAGTTGGTTCGACCGAAGGCTCATCGTTCGTGGGCGTCTTGATGACTCCATTGTTGACTTGACCAACACCCAACTTTCACTCTCGGTGCTTTCCTCTTTCAAGGTAGTGGCCCAGTGCCTTCCACCATATTGATGTCTCCCATGCTCAAAGGCTCGGAGTAGTTGGTGTCTGCAATATCCAAAGGATCTTCATCCACCTTCATTTTTGGTTTATCAGCAAACTTTAGTCTGCCTTCTTTAATTGCATTTTGAATCAAGTCCCTGAAAAAAAAACACTGTGAGGTTTTGTGGCCTAGGAAACTATGATATTTACAAAATCCTCTTTTCTTTCTTTGATCTAACGGAGGCATTTTGACATTTGGTGGCATAATTAATTGGCCATCTTTGACTAGTAAGTCGAAAATTTCATCACACTTTGTGATATCGAATGTATACACCTTCTTTGGAAACTTATCATTTTTTTCATTTTCAACAATTTCTTTCCCTTTTGTAGGGACTAGGAGTTTACAAGAGTAAGGTGGAGCCTGTTTCAATTCAGCGAGATCTACTTCGACCTCCTCGCATTCGGGGTAGTCTTCACCTTCCTCCGTTTCGACATAGGAGACTCTTTCCTTCTTATTACTCTTAGAAGCCAGGCCTTCGGCCTTTAGCCTTTCGACTGTCGAACCCTATCTGCTAACTGGGCCATGTCCCTCAAGTATTGAGTATCTAATTTCTTTCGAATAGAATAGTCCAAACCACCGGTGACCATTTCGACTAACTCATGCTCGGGACTCTTGTGAAACATCTAGATTTCAAAAGTCGAACTGTTTAAGTATTCATCTATAGGTTCGGTGAACTTCCTCTTAACACTTGCTAATTCCTTTAGACTTATCTTGGACTGTCCCATATAGAATGTTCATGGAACAACCTTTCTAAGAGGGTCCGGTATCTATGGATCCGAGGGGCAAAGTAGTGAACCATGTGAAAGCATTCTTAGTAAGGAACTTGGGAAATATTTAATCCTAAGGTTTTCGTTATTTGCTATGTCTCTGCCTCGGTTAGATACCTAGCTATGTGTTCATTGTTGACTCATTGGTATCCCCCAAACTTTGTAAATTTAGGGATCTTGTATCCCTTGGCAAATCGATATGGATTACATAATCTGCTATGGGAGCGTAATTTGGCCTTCTAATTCATATTAATACCGTTTTGGGCCATGATCCTTTCTATCATGGTGGTTAGGTTATTTTCCGCCAAGATATTGTCATTTGAACCCTATGAACCCTGCATCACATCTTGGTTTCGACCTACAAGGACAACCCTCTAGGTTGTTCTTCTCAAAACGCTGGGGCCTCTAGTCTGTCGACCCTTGCCCCTGGTTCAATAATTCCCCTTTGTGGTTCTTCTCGAATCACTGGGACCTCAAATCTTTCGACCCTTGCTGGTGGTTCTATCAATCCCCTTTGTGGTTTTTCTCGAATCAATGGGACATCTACCCTTTGTGCTCTTGCCCCCAAGTTAACCCCCTCTCTGGCTGGCCTATAAGGTGGGTCATCAGCAATCTGTTCTATGATAGGTGCGTTTGCTCGAACCAATGGCTGGTTCTGCCTACACCTTTTAGGTGGAGCAAAGAAATCTGCTATTCGATTCATATTGTTTGCGTTCTCTCTGTTTGTCACAGTAACGTTTTGAACTATTGGGGCAAAGATTTCTTGCATAGTTTGTGCTAATACTCCTATCATGTTATGGTTACTATCATCCGTTAACTGCCTAAAAGCCATCTGATTTTCTGTGGTTAAGATGGGCAGCGTACCATAACCTACTGACCCTTGGTTATTTGTCATAAATTGATTAGCCCCAGAACCTGACCCTAAGTGTGGTGACGTGTTCGACGTCGAAGTTTGTAAACCTGCCATCAAGGATGTTGGCATTCCATCTTGGAATTTACGGGTCTAATCTGTCGAAACTAAATGGTCCATTGGTGGTGGGGTAGCGAAATGGGTTTGTGCCCACACGGTGGGATGAATCCCCAGGATACCCGTGGTTCTGTACTACCTAGGATCGAATTGTTTGTTGACATGCCACTTGTTCCATTCGCGGCCATACTATTAGTAGAAGATGCAATAGATTGTGTGTTCGAGGGGATCACGCTGGACGTCCCTGTCGAAACAGACGCATTAGTGCTTGTTCCATGTGGGGCGTTTTGTTCCCCTTGTGGGTTATTTGGATCTGACATCCTACTATTTCGATTTCTTCTGGGTAAGGGTTGGTCACTGTTAGTTATTCTACCACTCCTGAGGTTCATATACTAATGAACTTTGTTTACTCAGAAAAAACCTTTTAACAATAACTAAGTTTTTAATCGTTAATTTTAATTAGCAACAACCAATCTCTGTCCCACTGGGCGTGCCAATTTGTTCACAATGTCTTTCTCAAGAAAAGTGACCATAAGGATGTTGGGGGTAAACTAAAGAGGTTGTGTCACAAAGTCTTGAGCCTTGTACTACTAAGCCCTAGTTGACTTTCTCCATAACCTGGCTTTTGACAAGATATAACTGCTTTCTATATAGTACAAACAAAGGTGTTGTACTTAGTGTTATAGGTCATCAGAATCTGAGTTGTCATGAGATGTTAAGATTCCAAGTGTTTATGGCATTAGATTCGGATCCTTCAGAATCTAAGTCATTTTCTTTTCTTCATAAGTATTTTAACAGAATGATAATCAAGTTAATTCGGATAATCTTGCATGCTAACAACTTAACCAAATGTTAATATACCCAATTGTTCTTTAAGCACTTTGTTATCGTCAAAATCTAAGGAGCATGAACAATTTTTTTGCCAACAATCTCCCCCTTTTTGATGATGACAAACTAATATATTTAAGAATAATGGTTAATAAGTTTAATTAACTTCACAACATCAGAGTTTGAGGATTATACGTCCCTGTTCACAGTGATTTCTGGTGAAACAACCGCTAGTCCTCCAAACTATCAAACAAGCGTTATGATTGTTGTTTAATCCCTTTGGTAACTTGCAGGATCGACTAGATTGATCCTATGGGGTTATTGGTCGTTTGCATAAACTTAAACTGCTGGTTAACGTTCAAGGCTTATTTTTAGATGTTTTATATATGTCTCAAGTGTATTTCGATTATGATATTCAATGAATTAATAACGTAATCAAGCAAAGCAATATAAAGATGATTTGAACATATAGGGCATAAAGACTTCGAATTGCAGAAAGTATGTAAGTGCAGGAATGTTCAAATGACTTGTGAATGTAAAAGATTTTTAAAGTAAAACATGAAGTGTAAAAGACAGGAATGTAAAAGCAAGTACGTAGAAGTTTTCTGGAAAATAATAGCATGAATGTAAAGGTTTCTGAAAAGTAAAAGGCTTCAAAACGAAAGGAAAAGCGTTTAGATGCATGGAAAATTAAATGACTTTGAATATAAATGATTTAAATGACATTTATGCAAGATAAAGGTAAATTGGAAAGATAAAAATACGTTGTTAAAAGATAAAAGTGGTGCAATCATACGTACATCATTCGTGCATTCGTTTCCCTATCCATGTGGTATTTTGAATGTTACTGAATTTAGTACAATAGATATGACACACGAAATCCTAACACTAAGACTTCTATTTATACTATTCTGACCATAACGGTCTGACTTATGAGAGCTTGCCACGTTTCGGACATGCAGAATACTATGCCTCTCTAGCCTCCACGTCTCCGAACCGTTTTCCAGCGCGCATATTCGAACGTCCATTCATCCCGCTCATATTTTGAATTTCAAATATCTGAACTGCCTTTCGATTCGAACGCGCTGCCTAACACCATGCTTCCACCATTTCGAAGCTCCTTCACAATTGCTACTCGAAGCCCCAAGTTTCAATATCTTATTCGAAGAGCTGATTCCTTCATTCCAAACCATGACATTTTCCTCGTTCCAATGAATACTGACATTGTTTCATTTCGAGCTCAGTGATTCTTATTCAAATCGTCTACATTAAAATCTTTAGCCAACAGTCCCCTAGTCTAATAGTCCAAAGGTTGAGTTTGAAGGTTCAAGAAACACAAGAAAGGGGGTTGAATTGGGTTTCTAGAAATAAAATATTTTCAAAATCACACACTTTAAGTTAACACAAGAACAAAAATAAATGAACATGGTTATTCTTTATCCTGGTTCACTGTTAAAGAAGTTAATCCAGTCCACCTACCAATGTGATTTGTCTTTCTCAATCAAGGACTTAATTCACTATAACCAAACTGCTTACAGACACAAACAAAGACTAATTATCAATGTTCCTAACCATAAAGACTAACTGTCAATGTATTCTTGAGAATCCTGACTAAAGCCTTAGTATCTAAAGGAACTGTCAACTCACTGTTGAATATAAGTTTGTGTGTTAACAATATTTCTTCTTGAAAGCGGATTACACAAAAATGAAGAACAAATAATAACACAACAATGTTAAGTAAGTTAGCGAACAACTGTTTCTTTCTAGCAAGTTAACGAACAAAAGTTCCTTGCTTTACAAGAGATTTACAAAGTAATTTCTGCTAAGTTTTGGAAAAATTAATCAGCACAAATTAGATCAAAGTTCTTATTTTCCAATCCTTCAGAGTCTTACTTTCATAGCCAAAAAGAAATCATTAGGGGTAGAATAGAAATTCCAAAATTCTATTTGTCTTCTTGCAACGATCAGTTTGAGTGGTAGACAACATAATACCAATAGTACAATTCTTATGCCACAAAAACAGGGTAGTGGAAGGATGTGACTTTGTACTATCACTTCATGTGAGATCTTTGAGCTTATCTTCTAATCTCCAAAGGCTTCAGAGTATGCAAGAGTTAAAGCATGCTTAGAATAATCAAAACCAGTCTTTAGAATTTCATCTTCAGAGTCTTCAGAACTTTGTTCAACAGAACATTATTTTAAGAAGTATTTTAAGCAATAGCCCACGTACTTGTATCTCATAGTGTGTTGAGTCCAGAATCTGATGACGCCACACATCGATTCCTCGGAGTCAGAACCTGTTAGCAAAATCTACACACTAAACAAAACATTAGGGTACTAATTGTTATCTCATCACCCATGTAATGTTATCATCACAACTCAAGACCAAATTCATAACAAAATCTTGTTCTTACAATCTTCCCCCTTTTTGATAATGACAAAACAATCTAATTTGATAAACAATTTATATATATTTAATCACATAAAAACAATTCAAACTTAGCTAAACAACCCCCCTTGAGTTCTATATTCCTAGAATTTGTATAATCTTGTTCATAATCTCCCTCTGAGTTCAAGACTTAAATAAGTTTTGAGAAATAGTAAGGATCAATCATAACTAAGGAATACTCCCTTGATAGAAAAACTATCAAAAGTTTGACTAGCGATGCATAAATATTCATATCAAATTCTATCTTGCTATCAAAAGACAGTGATGTATCAAAGTTTGTTTGAACATGTCAATCCTTCAGAGTCTGGTTGAAATTCCTTTTACCAAAGGATAAATAACCTATGACTTCTGATTATCCATATTTTGAATCTCTTTTAGAACTTCCGAGTTTGCTGTTGTACCCCAAAATTTACCCTCTTATTTCCCGCATTTCTGGCTTATAATCTGATTGCATAAACATACATGTAGTCGCATGCATAACATTGATCATGAGGTTACCAGGTCCAAGGTATCCCAAGTGGCAAACGAAAAGAATTTCATTCGCTTATTTCTCAAAAAAAAAGTGAATTTCAGGTTTTCAGCGCATTTTGGGCACTCCAGAAGGCGTATCTCTCGGCTCGTTGGGTATTTTTTGATGATTTTCGACCAGTAAGTTCCTCTCATTATTATCTACAATTTTCTTCCAAAATCCAGAAGCAAATTGTGTGAGGAAGGTTCCCAAAGAAAGGGATTTCTCCAGTGGTTTAAGCTAAATTTTAGTGTTGAACTGCGCGTTCTGCTCACTAAAATGTCTATATCTCCTAGCTAGAAAATCGAAATTGAGCGGGACTGATCTCTAAAATTCGGTATCGAAGTCCTCTACAACTTTCATTTGCAACTCGGGAGCTGATTTCTCACTGATCAATACCATAATTTTATTCTTCGTAGTTGATTTTGAGCTGAATCGAGCAATTTTCATCTGATACACGAAGTTCGAAAAATCATATCTCGCTTGATTTTTGTCGAAATGAGGTGGGACCAGTGCCAAAAGTTCATAAATTTCCTTTGAAGAGCACAAGGAATTCCTTTTCAATTTGATTTAAACTTCAAGTTCGAGTAAGTGTTTAGTTCACTTAAGCACTTATTTTAAGCTATTATTGATTTTTAGGTTTTATTGAAATTGAATACTGAAATTGTATGCAAATTCAATATAGATTCTGATTTGAGAGCTTTCGTTCTTGATTTCTTTGATTTGAATTGGATTTCACAACCTTATTTGTGTCAGTGTGAGTATTTTTGTACATAGCACGCATATACTCTTGTGCATTTGTATTTACCTTGCATAGAGGTCACAAATTTATGCATCTTGCATAATCTATTACATGCTCATGCATTAGAGAGCATTTAGTTTGATTGAATTGCATTTATTCATGATGATTTGAAGCATAATTTGCATTCGAAGTGCGTCGACATGTAGGTTTCAAAGAATTTTGATTACTAGGCATAATGCATTGTACATAAAGCCATCACATATGCATTCCAAATGTTTGTGTTAATGCATAACCTATACTTGAATGAGAGCTTCCAATACTTCTAGGTAGTATGACTTGCTTGCATTACCTATGCGCACGTGAATATTAGGATTGTTATCTTAACTTGCATCCTTGGCATGTTCGTGAATCAATTGTCATCACACATGGACATTAGGATTGTTATCTTAACTTGCATCTTTAGCATGTTCATGCATCGATTACCGTGCACATGAGCATTGGGATTGTTATTCTAACTTGTATCCTTAGCATGTTTATGCATCGATTATCGTCATATGAACATTAGGATTGTTATTTCTAACT
The DNA here is from genome assembly GCA_021764765.1 of Vicia sativa. Classification (NCBI taxonomy): domain Eukaryota; kingdom Viridiplantae; phylum Streptophyta; class Magnoliopsida; order Fabales; family Fabaceae; genus Vicia; species Vicia sativa. The sequence continues at coordinate 158,158,103 of CM038794.1, forward strand.
TGCATCTTTGGCACGTTCATACACCATCTTATCTATGGGCATCAGAATAGTTGTTACAGCTTGCACTCTTGGCATGCTCATGCGTTTGGTCCTTGACCTATGTGAATTGCGTTTGTTGCTTCTACTTGCATTCCTAATACGTTCATACATCACAATTTCGCACATGAAATTGGAATTATCATCTTGGTTTGCATTCCTCGCATGTTCATGCATCAACTTTGCACATGAACATTGGAGTTATCATTTTGATTTGCATTCCTCGCCTTTTCATGCATTTGCTTTCATTTATGAGCATTGGAATTATCGTTTCGATTAGCATTCCTTGCATGTTCATACATTTGGCTTGTATCCATGAGCATTGGAATTATCGTTTCGATTAGCATTCCTTGCATGTTCATGCATTTGGCTTGTATCCTTGAGCATTGGAATTATCATTTTGATTTGCATTCCTCGCATGCTCATGCATTTAATAGTCATCTATAAGCTATGGAACTGTTGCCTAACTGCATGGATCAATTTTTTGGCATGAGAACATCATGGATAGGTGATCCGGATCAAAAACAGCATTTTTGCAGGTTGCAGACCGCGCTTAGCGCCACCAGGAGCGTGCTAAGCGCCAAACTCTCTGAATTTTGTTTTGCAGGTCGCGCTTAGCGCGGTCCGGAGCAGGCTAAGTGGCAAATTTTCTGTTTGGTCGCGCTTAGCGCGGTATAACACGCTTAGCACGACCTGTACTAGTTTGACATGTGTTTGATGCAGGGCTTGTGTTGTATATACATACGACACAATTCTCTGATGTTTCGCGTTTGTATACCCACGTATACATTCTTTTTGCTTGCCTTTTGGGTCTAACTTCCTTCTTGCAGGTGTTTCGTGTTTGTACACCCACGTCTGCATCCCTCCTACGTTGTTTTGTTCGATCTAATCTCGTTCTTGCAGGCGTTATCACTTCAGATGCGTATCTACGCGTATTCCGCTTGTTTTTGATGCTTTGAACCATTCTCACCGCTCTACTCTTATTGAATGGCTGTAGTACTTGAATTTTTCTGAAGTATTTCATCATCTCGCAGTGCTCTTCGGATTCTATATTCGTTCGGTAGTTTCTACACCATTTATCGCATTCTCTTATAGCTTTCCTAGATATCATGAGAAGTAGGGCTTTACAGCTTTCTTTTGCCATGAGAAGTAGGAATAGAGATGCATGATGGGGCTTCTGTAGTTGGAGCATGTTCAGGAACCCCTCTGGTTTATTTAAAGACCCGTTTAGGGCGATTCTACTTGTTGGTTGTGTTTGATTTGTTTGCTTTCCCTTAGGATTGCTCGGTTAGGATTGGTTCTCGAGCCTAGACATTAGGATTCGCATCCTTTGCATGTTGACGTAGGTATATATTCTCTTACATCCTCAACCATAGGTCCAATTCTTGCATGACAACATTAGGGCTAGTACTAGTCAGTATCCCTTTTGTTTTGCTAGTTTCTTTTGCATCCTTTGCATGTAATAAAATTAAAACTTGCTTTATTTTTTCTTTTGAAAACAAAACACTTAATAATAGTTTGAACTCCTTTCTCAAGGTAAAAGCAACCAACCAAGACAAACTCTTTTCGCCTACGGGCGCATTTTTATTTTGTGTTTAAAACCTTTTTCACGAGTAAAAAACACAAAATCCACCAAAACAAGTGAGCCGAACTACAGCGCTCTGACTTTCCCATTGCACGCGGGAATACGTAGGCATCTTGTCACGGGGCTCAATCGAGCAAACTTTGTAAATACTTTCTTCTTTTCCCTGTGGTTTCTTTATTTTCTCTTTTCTTTTACATACATTGTAGCGTTTGAGCATAGATAGATATAACACACCCTTTAGCTAGAAATAGAAGTGGATACCGTAGAGTACTATGGGCGTGTGGGGGTGTTAATTCCTTCCTCCCGCGTAACTAACTCCCTTACCTAGATTCTCTCGGTCGAAGGACCACGATTTCTGCCCTTCAGGTTTACTCGATGTTCTCCTTTCTCCGTCGTGAGATAAAAGACATTTGATGGCGACTCCATTGATACACCCCTATCAGTCAGAAGTTTAGTCGGGTGGTTTCATTTGCATGTTAAGAAAAATTCAGTGAACTTTATCAAAGTTCTTGAGTCAAGGATCGTTAGTGGCAAAAACATCAAAACATGTTTGGGAATAAGATTATGAGAAAAGATATATCATAATCATATCACTTTCTCCTCTTTTGTCATAAATCAAAAATATTTAATGAGACAAAAGAATTAAATTTTCATTTAACCAAAAACCATAGTACAAATGTTTTAGAAACACAGTAAAAGATCTAGAGTTCTAAAAATAAAAGTAAGAACAAAGGTATAAGGTTTTAATAGAGGAGGAGGAGGCATTATCCTAGCCATGAAATCTTTCATCATGTTAGCAAGCGAGTTGATAGAAGCATCTTGTCTATTAGCTCTTACATATTTCTTCTCCATAGGAGCTTAAATGAGAGCATTGGATTTCATCAGCTCAACAATAGTCTCCTTCATCCTAGAAAGGGTTTCTTTAGCAGAAGTCTTTAACACCCCAAAAAACGTACCGTCTTCAGCAGCATATTTCCTAGAAACAACCAACGTAGAAGCATCAACATCAGGAGGATGAACTTCCATAATATTAGCAACAACTTCTTTTACAATCTCTACTTCCAGAGCAAGAAATGAGAGGGGAATATAAGGAGGTTCTTGAGAAGAAATCAACCCTCGTGCTTCTTCCTCGCTTCCTGAGGACAAAAAACTTTAAGGATGTTTGAATTAACGTTCATCTATCTTCTAAAATTGGACTAGATGACAACACTCAATTTAGGATCAGTTCTTTTAGAAGAGCAAACCAAATAGTATCCAGAGCACTATACTAAAATTGATATATGAATTTATCAAGGGAGTTTAGACGGATTTTTGTTCGATTAAGGAACTGGTCATTTGGAATTGAGTAGGGTTTGGGGGTTATGTATGGAAAGACAATAATTTTGGATTGTGACAAAATTTAGGGTTTTTGAAGAAGTGTCTTCATAAATATTTGGTTTAATGAGAAGTGGTTGGGACTCAGAAGTAGTGGCTTCTGAGATGTTTGATTTTTGTTGGGTTAGCACATTTATGGTACCAAGTATGGAGACAGAAGAGGATGAAGATGTTTTAGGGATAAAGGAATTTGATGAACTCATAAATGCAAATTTGGGTAGTGATTTATCATATCCAAAAGTGTCAACAACATTTTTGACATCATTCAGTGGCTCTAAGGATATCTTCTTAGAAGATACATTCCTTGATTTCTTAGCATGTCCAGGAGGGCCATCACAAGTACTTTTCTTAGAGAGTTTCTTCTTCTTCTTTTTGGTATGAGAGGCATGAAAAAATACATTCACTACTAAAAAAATGTGCAAACAACAACACCCAAGTCACCACATCAAAGGATCCATTGTGGTAGAAATATATTCAACTAGGAGTTTTTTCATATTTTAGCCACTTTTCACCACTTTTGGAAGTTCTAACCGTGGTAAAAAGTGGTGCATGGTTGTGAGTTTGAATCTTGATATTGTTGTTGTTGTTCTACTACGGTATTTTTTATATTTTATTAAAAGACGTACAATAACGGTTATTTAATAAAATCATTATTGTATGTAGCGCACATGGTCATGAGTTCAAATCTTGTTGTTGTGGCTTTTCTAGTGCTGCATTTTTTATATTTGATTAAAATACATTGAACAATAGTTATTTAATACAACAGTTGTTATATGCAGTGTAATTATTGATTTTCTTCATCATCCTTAAATAAACCTCAATCGTTCATTACAGTGACTACCAACGCTCATGACACCACCGTTAGCAATCCGCGTGAAACCTAAAACTTAGACAAACTTCGAACTTAGATGAACTTCATCTTCAACCTTCAAACATTATCTTTCATTTTCAACACTCTAATTCTCTACTAAACCAAGCTCAAAAATACAATTTCTTCCATAATCAAAAATCGAAAGCATCATTTCTTTAATTTATAAATTTTAGAACTCCGTCATTTATAGTCCATCTTGAATGATACAAAGAAAGTATGGATTTAATTTAGCCGTTAGTTCTGTAGATTGGAAGCAATTTTGGTAAAAAATTTTGCTCAGGAAATGCCATGAAGAATAACTTAACTTGTGAAGCAAAATGTATCAGCAGGTTTTATGAAGATGTCAAAGCAGATGTCCTGACATGTGTTACAGAACTGAACTGGTTTTTCAGCTCAGAAACATTATGAGTCAGATTGTGTTAATTGTATGCTCTAAGTAAGCAAAGCCTTGTAACTCTCTACTGCAACATTATTGGTGAGATTTGGTCCTACTTTCATGGAGAAAGTAAAGGACACTGTGAAGACTTAATGTGAAGCAGCTTATGGGCCAACCCTAGCTGTTGTAATTGTATAAAAAGGCATGCTAACCCTATTTGCAGAGTTACCCATACCATAGAATATTAAATGTAATGTGTTTAAGTTTTAGATTTTAAGTCTTTGTTAATTATTACTTGTGAGCAACTCTTGTATTGTTTAAATTAATACTGATAATAGTGGACTTCATCCCTGGGTTGGTAGCCTCCAGATGTAGGTATGATTGCATCGAACTGGGTGAAAAATTTACTTGTGTCATTTTAATTTACTACAATTAGTTTTCTGCTGTTACTTATGCAGGAACCATATTTAGTGTCGTGACATCACCTTCAAAATCTCATATCTGATACCAAAATTTCAATTGGTATCAGAGCAGACATCCTGCTCTGTCTCTCGGTGAGATCTAGGGAATATACTTTCTGGTACTATGGACAAGGAAGGAGGATTTGTGAACAGAACACCTATTCTGGATGGTACTAACTATAATCTATGGAATCCTTGTATGGTGGCATTTTTGAAGTCCTTGGATAGTAGGGCTTGGAAAGTTGTTCTGAAAGGTTGGACACATGTTGTTATCATTGGGGAAAACAATCAACTCACTGGTGTATTGAAACCTGAGGAGAAATGGTCTAAGGATGAAGATGAATTAGCTCTTGGAAAATCTAAAGCTTTGAATGCTATTTTAATGGAATTGATAGGAATATCTTCATATTGGTGAACACATGTGAAATTGCTAAAGATGCTTGGGAAATTCTCAAGACCACTCGTGAAGGTACTTCCAAAGTAAAGATGTCAAGACTGTAGTTGTTAACCACCAAGTTTGAGAACTTTAGGATGAAGGAAAGGAAAATATTCAAGACTTCTACATGAACATCCTTGAGATAGCCAACACATACAGTGCCTTGGGAGAGAAGATACCGGAGGAGAAGCTAGTTAGAAAGATTCTCAGGTCTCTCCCCAAGATATTTGACATGAAAGTGACTGCTATATAAGAAGCTCAAGAAATCAACAACATGAGAGTAGATGAACTTGTTGGATATCTCCAAACATTTGAGCTGGGTATTAATGACAGGTTTGAGAAGAAGAACAAAAGTATTAATTTTGTGTCAAACACTGAAGGAAAAGAAGAGGAATGTGATCTGGACACTGAGGAAGGGTTATCCAATACTGTAGTCTTTCTTGGAAGACAATTCAATAAAGTGTTGAAGAAGATGGAGGGAAATTCAATACCAAATGTAAGGAACATCCCATATGACATCAGCAGGACAAATGACTCTGGGAGAAAAGCACAAGCTGAGGAAAGATTTACTCAAGGAAGAGGAGTAAAATGCTATGAATGTGAAGGATTTGGTCACATTAAGGTTGAGTGCCCAACATTCCTTAAGAGATAAAACAAAGGGTCGAATGTATCTTGGTCTAATGAGGACTCTGAAAGTGACGTGGAAGAAGAATCAGCCAAATATGTAATAACTCTGACTGGTATATATATTTCTGATGGAGATTCAAGTGATGAAGAGCTAACATTTGAAGAGTTGGCTGCTTCATACAAGGAGCTGTGTATAAGAAGTGTTGAAGTGTGTCAAGATGGGGAGAAACAAAATAAGCTCATAACTCAACTAAAAGCTGAGCAGAAAGAGCATCTAGAAACTATCTCCAAACTGGAAAGTGAATTAACTGTACTGAAATCTGATATTGACAAAATGTCCAAATCTGTTAGAATGTTGAACATTGGATCTGACACACTTGATAAAATTCTTCAATCAGGAAGAATAGATGGGGATATGAGTGGTCTAGGATTTCATGAAACAAAGGAATCAACCTCAGACCCTATTCAAATCCAAGCCAAACCAAAGATGTCGAACCCAATGTTTCAACATCATGGAAGAGGAAATTTTAGACAATCCAAGAGGAAATTTTAGTGCTGGATATGTCATTAATATGGACGATATGGTCATATAAAACCCTTCTGCTTTAATTTGTATGGTTATCCCAACCCTACACCCCAATCTAATGTGACTCGGGACTGCACAAATGAAAAGAAACAATGGATTCCCAAAGCTGGCGTTTACTGTTTCTTAGCACACATATCACCCACAGTAAGAGACATAGAGGATTGATATTTTGATAGTGGATGCTCAAGGGATATGAAATGGGTTGAGGAACTACTGGTGAATAACCAAGCACATCCAACTGGCTCTGTTACCTTTGGGGATGGAATAAAAGGTGAAATCAAGAGAGTAGGAAAGACAAATTGCCATGGGATTCCTAACATTGAAGATGTGTTGCTTGTCAAAGGATTAACATCCAATTTGATTATCATAAGCCAAATGTATGATCAAGGATTCAATGTAAATTTCACAAAGTCTGAATGTATCATTACAAATAAGAGAGGTGAAGTTGTTATACAAGGAATGAGGACTAAGGACAACTGCTATCTGTGGGTACCCCGAGACACAAGTTACTTCACAGGTGCTAAACACATAAATAATGAAGGCATACATCCTCAGGAGAATTGGTTGAATCATTTGGTGACTAAATGCAATGTTGCACAGAATGTCATGACATCTTATAACATTGCTGACAACATTAATCATCAGATTTTTTAAAATAAAAGTGCTTCCCTAGAACATAAAATCACTGGGATGCAATTGGATGACACTTACTCATAAAGATGGAATGTTAATCAAGATGGAATTTCAAGAATCAAACAAGGGGTCTGTATGCTAGAGAGATTATAACAATTAAAAGCGTGTGAGAATATCATTAAAGGGCTTATGTTTTCAAAACATCACTTAACAATGTTTGAAAATGTCATTCAACATATAAAGAGCCCTTACCAAGTGCAATCATTTTAAATTTTCCCCACATGCTACACAAAACATGTGCCCTACAGTTCTCTCATCTCCTACCTCCGAAAAGACAACTTTCATCCTTCCTCCAGTATGTCTCAATATGATGAATCCGCTCCAAGCAAGATCAACCCATCATCATTCAACTCTGAAGCCCAACATGAGAACATATCTAATGAAGAAGCTCTAGACATGACTCCCTTGGTCATGATTCCATGTTCAGAGGCAAGACCAAAGAAGCTTTGCACCTTCCATGCAAGACGCCCAAGAGGAACTTCAGCCCCTATAGTAGGTAATGTCTCTAATCCTACTAATGATGAGTCAGAACAAGATATTTTAGATGTTGATAGGACTATTAGGAGAATAGTCACTAGGGTTTTGAATGAAGGATTGCCTGTACGTGGTGTTATAATTCCTCTCTCACACATACTTGTCGAGGTTGTATCTAAAGGTCCTATTGAACCATCTGTAAATAATGGAGAGAATACTGAGGAAAATCTTGGAAAGGCCACATAACCTGATCTTGGAAAAGTCACTACTTATGTTGAGACATCATCTGCTAAGGAAACCTCTCATATCAAGAAAGAAACCACGAGCCCGAGAAAGACAAAAGGTAAGGTGGATGAAGAGATAGTGGATGTGGATAAACTATCTGAAAATGAATTGATTGTAAATGTGAACCCTGGGATTACTAAAAGGTTGAAAACAAGAAAGGGTAAAGTGGAAGTTACAAACACTCATACTAAGAGTGTCGAGAAGAAGGTCATGTATGGACCTCCAAAATCCTGGAGCAAAGTTGTTCCCTCATCAAGCAAGAGGGAGATTAGGTCTGAATCAGACTCAGACTATGATGTTGAGGATGATGTCTAGGACATCACTCCTGTGAAGAAATCTGTAATTAAGAGGCCATCTGACAATGTGTCAGATTCCCCTACATATAACATATCCTTCCATTCTATCAGCTACGTCACAAGATGGAAGTATATTTATCATAGGAGAGTTGCTTTGGAGAGAAAAGGGAAAAAATATGAGGTACAAGGAAATCATGATTATCTCGTGAATAAACCGCTAAATGTTATGAAGTGTTGGTGAAGGAGTTTATTGTCAACATTCCCTAAGACTGTGCTGATAGAAATAACAAGGATTTCAGAAACGTTTTTGTGAGAGGAAAGTGTGTTGAGTTCTCTCCTGCTGTTATCAACAAGTATCTTGGAAGAAGTGAAGATGAGGAATGTGAGTTTGAAGTAACTGACAATCAAGTGTGCAAGACCATCACTGTAAATCAAGTGAGTGCATGGCCTGTTAAGGGAAAATTATCTACTCGGAAGTTAAGTGTTAAATATGCCATTTTGCATAGGATTAGAGCTTCCAATTGGGTTCCCACAAACCACACCTCAACCATTTCAGTGGGATTGGGAAAATTTATTTATGTTGTTGGTATGAAGAAGTCGTTTGACTATGGTTCCTACATCTTTGATCAAACAATTAAACATGTTGACACATGTGCTATAAAGAGGCTCATTGCCTTTCCTTCTCTGATATGTGGTATCATTCTCCAACAACATCCTGGAATTATATCCATTCTTGATACTGCCAGCAAAAGAGGGGTTACTGTATCACTCCATCGGAAATTATTTGCAGGGGAACATGTCCCAAACATTGTTTCAACATCTGCAGGTGCTGAGAGCAAGACCTCAAGTAAAGGTGTTGTTATTCCTGAGTTAACAGAGGCTTTTAGAGAATTGGATGAATTTATTCGTATCAGCTCATCAAGAAAGCTGAAATTTGAAGAAACAATCCGAGCTCTAAGGAAGGTTGTTGTTACAAGTGCTGCTGAGGAGGTGCAAGAAGAAGAGAGTAGCTCTGAAAGTGAAAGAAAGAGTTCCTCTGAGGATGAATCAGGAATTGAAGAAAATGGTGGATCTACTGATTCTACAAATAACTGAGTATGCTAAAGCTGTGTTGATTGTGTTTCTTATGGCTCTTATTTTTATTTTTAATTATCTTTTATGTAATTTTGGCACTGATGTGCTTAACAAATGATATAGTCTGTAATATCCCTAACAATTAACTTTAGGTAACAATGAATGATAGTTTAATCTAGTATTTCATATTGTTATCTTCTATGAGTTAATTCTGGTGCTAGCTTTGTTATATTATGGCTAAAAAAAGTAATATAAATGAGCCTAACGACTAATATATTTCGACCGATGATTGGGGTGGACCATTCTATTGATCTTGAGGGCATTAACTATGTGTTGATTGTGTGCATGATCTGGATGTGTGACTATGATGTTGTGTGATGTTCTAACTGATATTTAGACATTCAATTTTTCCGCTATTTCTCTGATGAACTGTGATCATGTTCCCGATATATATGTATTGATATTTATGCTTTTGCTATATATTGCTTTGCTATTAGTTAATTGTATATACTCAAATAATGTTTTAGCCAAAATTTGACAAAGGGGAGTTTGTTAGTTTTGTAGATTGGCAGCAATTTTGGTAAAATATTTTGCTCATGAAATACCATGAAGAATAACTTAACTTGTGAAGCAAAACGTATCAACAGGTTTTATGAAGATGTCAAAGCAGGTGTCCTGACATGTGTTACAGAACTGAATTGGTTTTTCAGCTCAGAAACATTAGGAGTCAGTTTGTGTTAATTGTATGCTCTAAGTAAGCAAAGCCTTGTAACGCTCTACTGCAACATTATTGGATAGATTTGGTCCTACTTTCATGGAGAAAGTAAAGGACACGGTAAAGACTTAATGTGAAGCAACTTATGGGCCAACCCTAGCTGTTGTGATCGTATAAAAAGACATGTTAACCATATTTGCAGAGTTAGCCACACCAGAGAATATTGAACGTACAATGTTTAAGTTTTAGGTTTTAAGTCTTTGTTAATTGTTACTTGTGAGCCACTCTAGTATTGTTTAATACTTGAGGTGGACGTTAGTTGAGTTGTAAGTTTTTAATCATCTATAAGATTTGAAGCATTGATGGTTATATGTCTTTGAAGTGTGTCTTCAAGTCTTTGTTATTGTGATTACCATCGTGTGTGATTGTGAGAGAGTGAGAGGAGTTTCTCATATCTAAGAGGTTCTTAGGTAGAAGTTTCACTGGGTAGTGATTAAGTGAGGGGTGTAAATGGGGAAGTTTAACTCTAAATTAATACTGCTAATAGTGGACTTCATTTGTGGCTTGGTAGCCTCCATGCATAGGTGTGATTGCACCGAACTGGGTGAACAATTTACTTGTGTCATTTTAATTTACTGCAATTAGTTTTCTGTTGTTAGTTATTCAGCAAACAGATATTAGTGTCGTGACATCACCTTCGACATCTCATATCTGATACCAGAATTTCATTAGCAATGTTAGTTGTTGTTATTCTTATTGTTCTTTTTTAGTTATTGTTGTTTTTGTTCTTGTTGTTCTTGTTCTTATTATTATTGTTCTTGTTATTGTTGTTGTTGTACGTTGTTGTTGTTATTGGTTGTTATTCTTCTTCTTCTTCTTCTTCTTCTTGTTTTTGTTGTTCTTATTGTTCTTTTTCTTGTTTTTGTTAGTCTTGTTGTTTTTCTTCTTATTCTTATTCTTGTTCTTGTTGTTATTCATGTTGTTCATGTTGTTCTTGTTGTTCTTACTGCTATTGTTATTCTACTGCTATTTTCATTTTATTCTATCAAAAAACTTACAACAACGGTTAAGTTAACTAACCGCTGTGATATCACGCAAACTTTCTAGTATACTACAACGTTTTCAGGACCGTGATTGTAAGTAACACATTTACAAAAACACTCTAAATAATAACGCCTAGACCCCCATGATTATATATCTTTTCCAACTGTTGTTAAATGCCTTTTCCGTAGTAGTGATTCACAGGTTTAACCAAGAAATGATGAAATTCAAGAAGCCTTGCAAAGTTAAAAACTGGAAAATCTTTAACAGGAATTCTTCTACAAGCGATAGCCTTTTCATCCAAAACTTTGGGTAGCTTGACTACTTCAGATATAAGGGACATATATAACAATTCCTCCCTATTAAAGGATCTACCAACCATGGCTAGATGTTTAAATTGTAGATTCAAATAGTTCATAAGCTTGCTTACTCTCAATCAAGATATCAGTAATTAATCTTCCAAAAGGAATCCAGTTTCTTTTTTTCTTGTTGTTATCTCTGGAGATTTTGATTACATCTTGAAGATACTGGAATAGACTTGCATGTAAGTTTATCTTCTTTTCTTGGCTAAGTAGTGCACCATATCCTTTTGTCCCAAACAGACGCGATTAGGAGAATTAGTTGCTTCTTTGTGGTGGATGCAACCAGTAAAAATTATCAACCAAACTCTTAGATTGTTAAAAATATCAGTTGCCTTACTCGAATCCTTTTTATCTTTGAATATAGAAGGGATAATATTAGACACAATGTCTGAATAAGTCTGATTATATTTTTGTATCACGACAAACTTATTATTGTAGCACCGAACACCAGTACCATCATGTTGAAGAAGTTTAACAATATCATCTTCAATTATGCAAATTCTTTGACCCATAACACTTAAGCATATAGACAAAATTATAAGTGAAATCAAATTATAGAAAGAGAAAAAGATTAAAAAAAAAATAGAGAAAAAAATAAAGAGGATATAATTTTGAATTATAAACATGAGTGGAGATATATAATGAATAAAGAGGAGGGAAAAAGAATTTGAATTCAAAACAAATAAATTGTGAAAAAGTATGAAAAATATTAAATATTAAAGTGACAGATGAGTCGTGTTGAACTGAAAAGTGAAGTCTCAAAAAATTAGGTACAATGACATAAAAAATAATAAAAATAGTGTATCTCTTTTATTACATTATATTTAGTTACCAATGGACAACAAAATTAAAAAGAAACTAATTCAATGATGTAGTTAGAAAAAGAAAGTTTTAGACATAATTTATCCTTAAAATTAAAACGTGACAAAATATGAATAAGGGGTACATTGATATTTCCCATGACATAGTATTTTCTTATATTATAGGTTAATGTGTGAAAATAATTAGTGTTTGCTTATATATATTAAAGTTTTTTTTTTATCTAATAGTTTTTTTTTAGGTCTTTGGTAAAAAATTTAAAATATCTCCAAATTTCGCATATGCACATGTGAAAGTATTATATTGTACAATAACAGGTGATTTTGCATGTGCATCTGCAAATTAACCCGTAATTTATTAAAAATGAGTGACTTTGCATGTGCATCTTGAAATAATCCATAATTCCTCATTTCGCATGTGCAAATGCGAAGTCTATGAATTGTTTTGAACTAAACGATTAGAACAAACCCCTCAAACCCTTTTCTTCCAAAACACCATAACTTCTCATTTTTTACTCAAAACCCATCATTTCTGGTGCCCAAACTCAATCATTTTTGCTCATCTCTTTCATTTCAACTCTTTTCAAGTCATCCCAAATCATCTCCAAACTTTCAAATTTGTGTAAGTTTTCTCCAATTTAATTTGATTCACAATGCAATCTTGTAATAGTTTATTAGCTTAGTTTGTAAAAATTACATTATGTATGTTGGTGTTAGAATAGTTAAATTTAGTTGTTGGGTGACAAAAAAATGACAGTTAGGTGTTTTAGGGCAAGAAGCAGCAACTTTGAAAATGATTGTGCGTCTCTGTTGTGAATAGCGGCTATAGCAGTCGATATCGTGGCGCGGTGCAGAAAAAATGGCTTCACCGCTTCAGGTTGTACCGATTCGACGCTTTAGGGTGAAGTACCGGGTCGAGTGCGGCTGAAGCAGACGCTTTCCTAATTTTGCAGGTCAGGCCCACCTAGTTCCTTTAAAAACCTAAAAACCCTAATTGTAACATTTACTGAGCAATTTCTAGTAGCCACTCACAACTCTTCTCTCTGCTCTTCGTCCATCGCAAGTCTTCACCATCTTTCTTGTTCTTCCTCCATCGCCTTCCTTCATCATCTCTCTGCTTCAGCCTTCACCATCTCTACTCGAGCCCCTTCATCACTTCCTCTCAAGGTATTTTACTTCATCTGTTTCTTTCCTTATTCTTATCATCTTTTGCTTTTATTATTTGATTTCTTCCTCTACCAACAGCCATGACATCTCCTCCTACTACTAATTCCACTCAACCATCATCATCCAAGAAGAATACAAAAGGAAGACAAACAAACTTGAATGATACTTATGATAAGAAAACAAGAGCATACATAGCTCGTTTCTTTTATCGGAATGAAATTGATTTTGATGCTGCAAGTTCAAAAAGTTTCAAATTGATGGTTGAAGCTATTGGTATGTATGGTGCAAATTTGAAGTGTAATCAAATGTTGAAAGAGGATGAAGAGGATGAAGTTATAGATCCTCAAGGGTTTGTTTTCTTGTATTTTATTGTTATTTGAAAGTATGTTTCAATGTTTTGGTTAAGACTTACTAGTATGTTATTATGTATTTGGAATTTTTTATTGCCAAGACTTTAAGAAATTTGAGTTTTTTTTGGGTATTCAACATGTAAGTGCCATTAAAATATTAATTTGTTAGTCTCTCCATCAATAAACTAGCGCTCGCGCCGCTCCCTGCTTCCACACCGCTCCCATTTTTGGATTGAGCACGCCACGCCACTTTTCAATATTAACAACATAGTTGTGCGTAGGGGGTTTCGCAAAGGCACTTGCGAAGTCACCCTAGACCAGTTTCGCAAGTGAACATGTGAATTCTTGTCTTTGAGTTATTTTATTTTTAAAACCTAAAAATTATAATTATTTATTTCAATAACATGACTGACAACCAGGACCCGAGCATGCGGTTGAGATAAGGCAGGTCAAGCCAGACTGCCTCGGCTCATCGAGAGAGAGCTAAGCAACAGATTAAACGACCTCGAGGACGGGGTCGGGTACAGAGGGAGAAATTGGATGTAGCTTCCCCTTCTACACTGAGGAGTCGTCTACCTCTCATGTGCATGAGCATGTACTTGATGAGGCGGAGGATCGATAAGAGTTTGCGGTCCTTGGGGAGCTCTTGGAGAACCAGTAGGTCGTGGATGACCATGCCACTGATCTATTGTCGATCTGTCAGCGGATCCGCCTACTTGGGCAAGAGGCGTTGGATACAGGGATTATCGAGACGGGCAGTCCAGAGACGGTTGCCATAGTTGAGATGATGGTCGGTAAGACATCCGGTGCTTCGCAGTACAGCAGGTAGAGGAGGATTAGAATTAGACATACGCATTAGCCTATGTTATGTTTTATTTTTTGTTGTTAATGTAATATTTTGACTATAGTTACTTTCCAAACAATTTATGTACAATATGTCTAAACATCTAATTTAATCGTTATGTCCGTATTGTTATGTTCATTTTATATTTTTGAAAAAAAAAACGTAAAAAATCTGTATGATTATAAAATAGTGAAAATGATGTTGTTTTAAACAAAAATGATACAAATAGGAGAAATTTCGCATATGCACATCCGAAACCTTTTTCTCAACAGGTTTTACACATCCACATGCGAAATAACCTCTAAACATGCTAAAAATGGTTTATTCGCATGTGCACAAGCGAAACAGACTGAGAGATAACTTCATATATCCCCATGCGAAAGACATTTTCGAATTTTTTGTGGTGAAAATCACTATTACTAAGTGTAAAGAAAAATTCTCTTTATTAAATATCATAAAACATGAACTGTGTCGCTTACATTCAATTCCAAGGTAAACATATTTTAAATGGAGAATTTGTTTCATTACAACGAAAATAAATTTGTATATCCATTATTTAATATTAGAACTGACCTCGAACCATTATTTAGTATTAGAACTGACCTCGAACTAAAATTTTACGGGGAACATCATACACAATTTTCACTTTAATAATCTATTTTCCTCTTTAAATATCAAAACATCTCACTTTTCTCGTGCAACTAAAATTCCACGGTACCATTATTCGAATTTCCTCAACCGTATTTGTGAAGGCGCACAAAAATCGCCCAATGTCAAAATTGAAACTACAAAAAATGAGCTTTCACTTTCATGAAAGGAACATTTTTCCATGAGCCTCTAATACTTTCATTGTTTTAGGAATCACCAGCATATGCAATAATAGAGCTACTTAGAAGTTTGTATATACCAACCCCAACCCCAACCCAAACCATGGCAGAGTTGAGGATGGTCTCAGCTAAAGCTGGTGCCTGTTGCAGCTTGGACTGACTAAAAAAGGTGGCCAACAATCTCGACTCAAACGGATTCAAGGCATCAAAATTTGAGTTGTGTTTAAATAGATGCTCCCTCCATGATTCTTTTTCCAATTGTGAGAAAGTAGTATATACAAAAACATAAATCAACCAATGACAACTTCATCATAACTATAAATGACTTGAATATATGATGATAGAAAGAGAAAAAAAAAACATGTAAACCAAAAATATCAGTCTCTCTACTTCAAAATAAATAACTGCTATTGTTTAAGATTTTCATAATATATTGTGTTTTTACTAAATACTGTGCAGAACAATAATTAAAAAGTACAATTGAAAAAGTAACAATCATTAAAAAGTGGGAATGATATTGATTTTAAACAAAAAAATATTCTTAAAACAACAAAGAAAGTATTAAGGAGTACACCACCAAACTTAAATAATCAGGCAGCAATTACCTTGTTGGTAAAGGTAATTAAAATTTTCATTTATCATCATCCGTTTGAGAATAGCATGTAAACAACCAGAAAGTTTGCACCAAATGTCTCATGAATATTCACAAATGACAATTAATTTCCCTGGCAATGGTTGAGTTCCATTGGCAACAATAACAAAAACAATCATTCAAAATATCTTTGGTTTTACATAAAATCATGGTGCGTGGTTGCTTTAAACAGCTGAGAGGATGATTTGGTCATCCCATGGCATACTTCTGAGTCCAGCTGCGTGCGGTGGCTTCATACTTGGTCCTGTCGGTCTTGTACATATGAGCGATCTCAGGCACCAAAGGGTCATCTGGATTTGGATCCGTCAGCAACGAGCAAATTGACAAAAGGACCTAAAATGGTGAATGTTAGGTTTATTTGCTGAGATTTAGATCAACGGCATGACACATGACAACATCATCATTCCAAACGTATCGTATCATCAGCTTATATGAAGATGACAAACTATATCTCTAGTCAACAGAATGAATAGATATTATATTCAGACACTTTTGTAGTGACCTAATTTTTCTCTTATGAAAAAATCTTCTAAAAAGATTTACAATTCTTCGGTGCTTAAAAAATTTGGACAGTAAGTATATCTTAATCACTTTTTTTGGTGCTAGATTTTCAAATTTGCCAAAAAAAAAAATTAAAACCAGCATAAGTAGAACATGAAACACAAAAACACAAATGAGATTACAAAAGCAAGTAACAATAGAAATGATAAGAGGACAAAAGACATGGATAGACAAATTTTATATGTGAAAATAAGCATCATTCCTTGATTAATGTTTATGCTTCAATTGAATTTCCAAACAATTAGCAAAGTTTGTGATTCTAAATTTCAGTAGAAATTTCAGTAGGCAAACACGTTTCATAGCCAGAATTTGTATTTGTCCAATATTGGCAAATGCAAGTAAATTAGCTCAAAACGTGACAACACATTTGTCCAATATTTTTCACAACACAATCCAGGTGTCACATTTAGCTAAAACTCCATACATAATCATCAATTATCAAGAATATCAAGTAAAATCGAACCTTGGAAATGGTCAATGCTGGGCTCCATTGTTCTTTCAGAATGTCAAGACAGATACTTCCATTGCTGTTGATGTTTGGGTGGAATACCTTAGTCCTAAATGCAACCTGCAATATTAAAATAACTTTAGCATTTTTAGACCATTTAACATGAAACACAGTACAAGAGACTTACAAAATTGATTAACAGGCAATACAACAACATTTATAACTTCTGAACAAATTATACGGGATAATTATACTGTTAACTGTTGAGGAAAGAAGAAAATGAAAGAGAACAATAAGATTTGACAAGGAAAGAAGAAAATGAAAGAGAACAATAAGATTTGACGAGGATAGAAGAAAATGAAAGGCAAAATATAATTGAAATGAAAACTCATCTAACAGATTCTCTCTTATTAGTTTTTTCGACACCATTGAAAGTGATAATGAAAAAGTGCCAAATGATCATATTTATAACCAACCAGAACCAATAACCATGTGATATTTTCTACCTTCCAATACAGCAAAAGCTAGTAAATATCCACATGCCACAGCAAAAGGTAACTATAAAAAGCATGTTAAGGACAAAAGGCACATGCAGCACAAGCCCAAAATCTCAGAATTTGGGTCGGGCCTAACTCATCCCCCTACAAAACCAGCTTGAAAACCAGCTTGTAAGATGAGGACTTCCCCCACTTAGAAACACAACACAGGCAATATCTCTAAACAATAACCCAATGAAGGTGTTGGAGGCTGCAATTAAGGCGACTAGGGGCAGACTGCAATTAAGGTGGAAATTCCAACACAAAATGTGAAAGTGCAAACTTATTTTGAAGTGCGGAGTCTGATCGATATTTATAGGGTTTTCATATTTAATGTGCAACACAAGCTATGTGTCTTATCGTGCTTCCTTTAACCTCATGTACGCATTTCAATCCTTTTCGTTGCATTTATTCAAAAATAATACACTCGCTAGAAACAACAACAAAAATGGTCTCGGTCGGATTAACAAACAAACATTTATCTAGCATATATATAGATACAAACCAAAAAAAAAAATCATGCTACAAAGTATATATAGACAAGATCCGCCTTGAAGCAAT
This sequence comes from Vicia sativa, assembly GCA_021764765.1. Lineage (NCBI taxonomy): Eukaryota > Viridiplantae > Streptophyta > Magnoliopsida > Fabales > Fabaceae > Vicia > Vicia sativa. The sequence goes on from CM038794.1 coordinate 158,176,159, forward strand.
TTGAAAAACAAACAAACAAATCACAGACAAAACAATCAAAAGCAACTAAGGTAGTAACAAGTTAGGGTTTGATTACCTTTGGTGGCTTAAATGGATAATCCGGAGGAAAATGAATCGAAACCAAAAACACACCACCTGAATAAGGGCTATCAGACGGCCCCATAATTGTTGCTTGCCAGTGAAACATATCCTCAGCAACCGGACCTGAAAATCATAACAAACCCACAAACTTATTTTCCACCCATAAAATTCTTTTCAATAATTTGAAACCCTAAAAATCCCAATCATAAAAAGAAAATCATTTTTTTACAGATCCTAAAGATTTAAGAATCATAGCAAAAACAAAACAACAAAAGGAACAAAAGGGTAAAAGAAAATTAGGGTTTCTTTGAGTTTCACCTGCGCTGCATGAGGTAGGAGGATCCTTCTGCAAATCCTTGAGTTCCTTGAGGATACGCTTGGAAGCCATGGTGAAACCAAGGATTGGGAAGGTGAGAAATTAGGGAGAGAACGTTGAAATTGAAAAGGGTTTGATCGAACCAGAATTGGATTTGATTTGAGTCTCAGGGGAAAGGGATAATAAGGTGAGAGAAAGAAAGAGAGAGAAAAAGCGACAGACAAGGTTGGGTTGTTTTTCTACTTCTAGAATGTTCTGTGTCCACTTTCCCTATTTGCGTCTGTTTGGGGACGCGTTTTTTGACTCAGAAAACGCGCTTTTGGAATAGGTAAAACGCGAATATGTTCTTGTTTAGCCAAACACGCTCTTGGATTCTTTTGCGTTAGATCACCGTCCTTCGTTTGTTACACGGCATCTCGAAAATTTATTATTCGTTCTTACAAAATGAGTTGTTTACATAATTTTTTTTTTATATATTTTTTTTTAAAAAAATTTTTTGAAATTTAATAATAATATACATATAATTATTTTTTTTAAAAAAAAAGAATTTTGATTTGTAAAAGATAGTTAGTCTGGTTATTTATCTAATCATAATTAGTTAATTGAGTTAGAATATAACTACAGATGCATAGTTTTAATTTTTTAGCCTTTGTTTTATTACTGTGTATAATTTGACTTCAATTTTCACTCGGTTTTCTTATAATATTAATATGATATTTCTCTACATCCTAAATTTTTAAAGATAGAGTTCCAACATTTTTAAAACATGTCTCATGTACGAAGGATGATGTATTTTTCGAATATTCATGCTCTTTTAGGAATTAGGCTGGACATGGAGTAATTTGTCTAAACGGTATAAAATTGATTAGACTTGTCGGTGGATTGGACAAGACATATCGACCCAACCTTGGTATGGGTCAATCTTTGGTTTAAATATGATTTAAATATGTATATGACAAATCATGGATGTCAGATACGAGGATCCCCTCCATCAAAGTTTGATTCTTGACCATCATTAAGAGGTGATGATTAGTATAATCAATTGCAATAAAGGTCATCAATCAGACCTTTCTATGAGATAATCGTTATATAATGGAAGGAGCACGAGAGGATGATTTACTCACAACTTTGTTCAGATAATCGTGTGTGACTCTTACTAGCCTTGCATTAGTAGAGATATCAATTAGTATACACAACGTGTACATTTGACGTTCATTGTGGGATCTGATAAAACTGACTTGGATCACACTTCATTCCAACAATAGTTTGACCTCGTTTCATGATGACAAGGGTTGTCACTCGGAATATAATAGAGTCGCCACTGAATTTTATTTATCCCAAAAGAAATGGGCAAAGATCGAGAAAATCCACAAACAAGCTAGAAATAGATAAGAGGTTTGTCGTAATCAAATTATGGTTTGCGGGTCGGTTATGCAAGGAGAAGGTATTAGCACCGCTCACATTTGTTGTACTTAATGGTACCCATTTAGTTAGTTTCGTGATCGAATATTAGCGTGATGTTTACTTGAGTTCTAGTTATTATAAGAGAAAAAAGAAAGAACAGAAAAATGTTTTTTGGTTTTTAAAAGTGGGATCGCCAAGACTTCACATCGTGCGCCTACATATTCCCTCGAGTGTTATAGAAAATCCAGAGCTTACATAGTTTTCAATGAACTAAAATGTTTGTTGGTTGGTTGATTTTATTTATGAAAAGGATCTTAATTGTATGTGAACAATAAGACTCATTATTAAAGGGATTCACATGTGAGCGATGGAAATCACATGATTGGAAAAGATTCGCGTATGGGTGATATTTGATGAGGTTGGATTATTTTTATCTTTTGTGAAATAAGTCATGAAAGGTGGCTGATTAGTTTTGAAAATGGGACTTGGTGTTGGCCAAGGTTTATTTGTTTTTTAATTTGATTATGAAAAAGACTTGATTCATTTATAAAAGTGGTGAATGGAAGATGTTGAGGGCAATGCAAAAGAAATCGACCTACGGAGGTTTGAGAAATGAGGTGAATAGATATATGGTAATGCAAAAAGCCATTGACTTACAAGGGTAAAAAGATGGCTCAATATTAGATAGAGTGTTTTTTGTTCTTTTTTAAAAGGTTTCATTTTAGTTGTTTTTGCCTTTTTACTAACAAAAGTAAAATAAACATACATGATAAATATCCACACCCCAATCGAAACCCTAAATTCCCATCCACTATTTTTGTATCAATTATATTGGGAGATTACAAGGATAAGCGAAAAGTAAAATACAAATAAGGGAATGGGAGTACATTTGTGATAATAATGGATAATTAAAGGAGATGAAAAAAAATAAAGTGAATAAATCATAAGAGAAATAATACAAGGGAAGGAGATGAATTATCAATCTATTATAAATATATAAAAGTTCAAGTATCTGGAATAACCACTTATACTCTTTTGAGTTTACGTTCAAACTTTTCCAATTCCAGGGTTAAAAGTGTCTAATTATACATTTGTTTTACTTATATGCACTTCGTAATTAATTTTGCTTATGTATCACTCGTACATTTTTCTATTTTCATGTTTATTTTATTTTGTACTAATTTTAATCTCTAATTAAATACCAACTATATATTAAACTTTTGGGAAGCATGGGAAATTAAAATCAATTTCACGTGAGACATTATATCTCTCTTGACTCAATGTATACTCCTATTTTGTCTCTCACAATGTCGAAATAACAGATTCAGATCTGACCACAATCGTTGCCGAAATTTTTTCCACCACCACACAAACCTCCATTCGCAACTCTACATCCTCCAATTTTGTCATTTCATTTCAATTTAATTATTTTATTTTAGGGTTTGAAGCTCTGTGAAGCTATAACATGTGGCTATTCATCATCGTTCTCCAAGTTTTTCATACAAAACTGTTATTCCACCTCAAGAACTCATCGACGATCTTTGCAAGTTTGTTATTTCCATTTTTTGCTTTCAATTTGATTTTTTTCTCTAAATTGACCCTCACACTAGTCACCTTATTACTATGCTTTTCAGTTGCTTCTCCCACCTTAAAGATTCAACAATAAACATTTGTTTATGTACACTATGTGTCAATCTATTCACAACCATTCAATTTCCCTTGCCAATATACACTGGCAGTTAGGGTTTATTATTTGGTACATTTATGATTTTGTATTTGTCTAGATTTCTTTGGGTGTTGGTATGGTTGTCAACAACATAAAGCACTCTTGACCGAAGTCCTCACACATCAAAATAAGATCTGGAGTATAGATTGAGTAAAATACTGAAGCCTTTTCCACTATTGAAAAATAAGGTTAAGCTTGTTGTCTCTCTGTCATCGGGAAATGGTAGAATCAACAACTATGTCATCTGAACATCCATGAGTATGAGATTTCTCTTGATTTAGTTGAATATGTATTGTGACACAGTTTCTATTGAAATTATCAAGTTTATTTACTTTAGGTTATTCATTCTTCCATGGATAATTACATTTTAACTTTGGTTGTCGTTGATCTCATGTTATTACAATATTCCATGTTGCAATTCCAAAGCCATGTGAGTATAAGGAAAGGTCGCTTTGTATCCCCCATAAGTATTGGAAGATAATGCTAAGAAAGCGGTTGTTTAATAAAAGAGAAAAACAGAGAATGATCTGGAGGAAGAAAATTGTGAGGTTGGTGTATGCTCCATGAAGAAATATGCATTCGATCTTGATCTTTATTAAAAAACCCACTGTATGTAACCCCTGAAATTGTAATGAATTTATTAAAATTTGATGTGTGTGCATAAGATATATTGTTGATGTGTTTTTGTATCTAATAGTAGCTTATTATGGATCTCTTAAGGGAATTATTATCATATTGTAATGAATTTATTATGACTAGAAATATGTGTGTGATTTAAATAGACAATGGACCATCCTCGGTTTGATGATCATTTGGAAGCAATCAAGTTTATTTTCAAGGATTATTGTTCTGAGATATTTGAGAAGAAGATGGACAACTTGAAAACTAATCATGGAGTTAGTTGAAAGATGAATATTGAGCGATTCGAATTATATACGTCTGTATTTGGTTTTTTAATTTGACTTTGATGGTTATGTTATTTGGTCGTGTTGCAGGGTACATTTGTGTTGGAAATATTTTTCTTGATTCAATGTTATGAAGTTTTTGTTTATAGATCATAATTATCCAAGATATAAGTTAATATAGATTGGACTTGGAGGTTAGTGTATGGTCATTCTATCTAGAAGTTGGGCTCTATTATTCAGTTACATGGAGTGATAAAATATCATTGACTTTGCATGAAGTTTGTGAATAGTTGGTTTGGCTTATTTTTTATCAAGGAGATGGGGATATATATACGAGACTACGTCTAATTGTGTTAATACAAATGGATAGCAGATGGAAATCACTGCTACAAGGTTGAAGAATTTGGTCCTAAAATTCAGTAGGTTACAGGCTGGTAAATGAATCGAAAATCATTTATTATGATGTTTCATAAATTAGGTTAATTGGTTGATATTATGTTGGTTTGACTTTATGTTTTTAGTTACTAATTACTTTAGTGTTTTTTGTAGATATCGAAAACAATTTGCGTGACAATACTCTTGAAACATTCAATCAACAATGAGTTATTTATTCATTATCAGTAAATTGAGCATACTGACAGTGCTCGAAGCATTGGTGTATTCTTGACAGGCTTACAAAATTGGGAGAAGGAACATTTCCTCTCTGCTAAACTTTTTAAATCACCTTTAATCTTCTATTATATGGTTCATTTGATGAGAATCATATTTCTCCTTCCAAAATCATGGTTCATTCATCTTTAAAAATATTGTTTTCTTTGTTCTCCACTTTCGTTTATGTTAATTTCATCTCATATTTGTTCCATTTTTGTCCTATTTTTTCTAGTTGGAACATTTCGCATTTTAGAATGGAAATCGTATGCAAAATATATAGACATGAAACATTTTTGTGGAAACGCTAGCCTACTAAATATCATTAGATATTTGTGGTCAAAATAATAACTAATTATTGTCTATTAGTATCTGATCGAATATGAGTTGCCTTATTATTGTTTTGTTAGTTTGCTTGGCAACTTTGTGGTTAGCTTATTGGGATCTAGGAGTATGGATACTTTATTAAGATAAATAACATTGTATTTGGATTCTAAATATTTGATTCCACAAGTAATATTAATTGTCGGTTGAGCTATATAGTTTTGCACGATTTCATCATGTAAAGACCTTAACATCATATTTTTTACAGTTATCTTACTCTTTTTCAACTAACATGATCTTATTTACTCTTACCTCAATCTTTCCATTTTGTCGATTATACTTTGTTTCTTGATATAGTATGTCGTGACAATGAGCTTTAAGTACTCATGAATTTGACATAATTAGTTCAATGTGTATGAATGAAGAGCTCTACTACTGATGGAACAACTTTTGCTATCAAATGCCCTTCAACATCTTATCATTTGGTTGGCACTAAGAAGATTCAAAAAGTACTTGCAAATCCTGATTCATAATGGTTGTTTTAGTCATATGTTTTAAAAGAAGCTTGATCAGTTCAAAGATACTACAATTAAAACAAAAATGTATAATTGTGGGTACATTATCATGTTGAGTGAAATACTCTTCTTCAGGATCTCCTTTTCTCCGTTTCAAGCCTTACTTGTTTTATTAATCATGGATATGGTTGTGTCATTTACTCAATTTTTTAAATTTATTTATCATTTTCATATGTTAGAACCTAATTCCGTTAAGATGGATCATATGCTTTTCTGGAAAGACATTTACTGATTCCTAAAATGTATGTCTTTTATGTATTTTGTCGATCAATAGTGGCAAGAACGCGTCAATATTATTGATACTATTATTTTTATAAACGTGAATGAGTTAAAGACTTAATACTTGAAGGTGTGAAAAACACAAGAAAAGGGGGGTTTGAATTGAGTTTTATCCTTTGAAAACTTTTGCCTTTAAAGACAATCCCCTTGAATATACTTTGCTTTGATGAAGAATGAGTGATAAGAAAGCAATAAATAACACAGTATTTTTATCCTAGTTCACTTGAAACATCAAGCTACTCTAGTCCACCCTTCAAAGGTGATTTGCCTCTCTCCATCGAGGACTTAATCCACTACAACAAAACTGATTACACTTGCACGGGAAACCGTCGGTGACTAATACCTGCACACACCAACTATGTGTGACTAACAACCTCTAAGACTAATTATCCTAGACTTCTTAAGAAGCTGACCCTACTGGTCTCTCAAGGAACAATCAAATAACAGTCTGTTTACAAGTAAATATGCTTCTACACAAGCTGATTATGTAAATATATTTTTAGCACAAAGTGACTTGAATGAATTTATAACTTCTTACAAATAATAAAGAATGTATGCGCGGAGAGTTTCCTCGTGAATTAGCAGTTGTTTCTTCAAGTCTTCAAGCTCTTATATAGTCTCATGCATGATGTAATCGTTGGAGGGTAGATTTGGAATATGATATTTATGGCGGATTGAAAGAACGTGGGGGACAAGATCGTACGCAGAATCCGTCATTCATGGTAGTGGAATGAAACATTTTGCTTGTATCATGTATTGTTGTACCACGTTAACGTTATTTTCTTTCCTTATGAACTTTAGAGGCTTTTGCGAGCATGAGTTTAGAAGTGGAGAATCTAACTTCTGGTTGATCAAAACTTCAAGTCTTCAGAGTCTTCAAATCTTCCTCTTTAGAAGCTTCAGCACTTGGTTTTGAAGAACCTTGTATCGTAACCAAAGGTAGAAAGAACTTCAAGTCTTGGAATCTTCAGAATCACATTATTCATAGTCTTCAGCACTTGGTATTGCAACCTTGTATCGTAACCTAAGTTCAAAAGAACTTTAAGTCTTGGAATCTTCAAAATCACATTCTTCAAAGTCTTCAGCACTTGATCTTCAGAACTCTTTGTGTCGTAACCTAAGTTCAGAAGAACTTCAAGTCTTTCGAATCTTCAGAGCCACGTCTTCAGAGTCTTTAAGCACTTGGTCTTCAGAATCATTTGTCTTCTAAAACTCGAGTCTTTAGCATCTTGACATAAGTTACACTTCTGTCTTTAGATCTTCTGACTAGTTTCTTCAGACGAACGTATCAGAGTAACTTCAGAGCCTTCTGAAGTTTTTGCTTACTACTCGTTCAGCAGAACCTTTGTAGGTTAGAAGCGGAAGGTATTCTCTTCTAATATCTTGGCCACGCCATTTATCAGAAGCAGAACCTTGTTTGTTTATCTTAAAAATACAACAAACATTAGAGTAACAAAAATTATTCACCCAAACATACTCTTTGTTATCATCAAAACTCAGAGACATAATTGCAAAACCAAATCTTGTTCTAACAATACTCTCTTGGTAAAATATACTAATATAAAAAGCTCTTTTTATTTCTCATTTATATCTCAATTTAACTGTTGTAGATTATTCATCGTAATGAAGGTCATTGCAAGCATATAGATCCATTGGTAGATGTGAATGTATCTATGAGATACCAACTATACACTAATAATTTTAATGTCCATCTTTTAAATTATTATTTTGATGTTCTTTTATATAATTGAAGTTAGAGATTCGGTTGTACGGCTTATTATAAGTGTAGAATAATGCTTAATAGTCGGTGCATATTATTAACCTATATTTATAACTATTTGAATATCAACTAATTGAACAATAAATTCAAAATTTACAAATGGTGATTTGGTATATGTGTAATGTGAATTCAGGCGGGACTCGTGTGATAGCACGGATTTCTTACTAGTACATAAGTAAAAATAAATGACATGAAAAAAATGATAAAATGAGAATCATACATTATCAATATAAGGTATGAAGTAAAGCAAAATAAATCATAAAAAATTTAATAAAAAAATAACTAATTAAATAATTATAAGAATTAAAAAGTAAAATAAAAATATTTTTAGATTTTTTAATATATGAGCAATTGAAAATTAATATGTGCATGAAATGAAAGAAAATAAAATCAAAATACAAAATAAAATAGCTAGACAAAATAAGCATAACAAGAAAATAAAAGAAGGGGGAGTGCAGGCTCATAGGGGCTATAAACATCAAAAAGATCTAAGACACAAGGCTTAAAAGGTGTTGACCCATGCAACTCACGCCATGAACTACATGAAATTTAAGAGCAAAAAAAACCAAGGCACAAGACTTAAATGGATGACTGAGATTTAATTTGGCAATTAATTCAAGAACAAACACCAACGTCACCATTGTCCATCTTCTTTTGGTCATAACTTCCTCAATTTTTCATGAAATCAAGCAAATGAATAATGAAAATTCATCTAGACAATCTCATGAACTACATGAAATGCTAAAAATTAAAAATAAGTAACTAAAAAACGAAAAATTAAAACTCATTTCATCACTTTGTTTATGGAGGACTTTTCAACTCTTGATTTAAAATCAATTGAAAAATTATGGTGATTGAGGTGCTAATTAAGTATAATAAAAAGCATTTTCATAGGTAGGCCTAAGATAACGCTTTTCCCGAAAAAGCGCTTTCTAAAGATGCCTACAGAAAGCATAAAAGGCATTTTAAAGTAGTCCTAAGAAAGCGTTTTTCCCTAAAAAAATGCTGCTAAAGGCCTACTTTAGAAAGCGATTTATAGGAAAAAGCGTTGTCTTAGGCCTACTTTAGGCAGCGCTTTTGCCTAAACAAAAAGTGCTGCTAAAACCTATAGCAACGCCACCTACGACAGCGCTTTTAAAGTCCAAAAAAGCGCTTTCATAGGTCTTTTCTGGCGTAGTGATTGTATTGATTGTTTGGATCATCAATTGTATGTTCATGCATTAGATTCAATTTGTATCGAATAATTGAGTTGAGTCCATGTGAATAAGTCTTGACTTGAAAACGTAATTGTGTCGAGATGTAGCTTTTTGTGCATTAAGCTTTCATGAAGCATTTTCATCGTACATAAGGCATCTTAGGCTTGCATTTGCATTGTAATTCACATGTTCATGCATTATAATGCTTTTTTTTTATTAATTGAATCGAATCCATGTGTTTAGGCTTGATTTCATGAAAGTTAAGGTGTGTCGAGGCCTAGTTGCATGCACATGTTCATGTGTTGTTTGATGCATTCTTGATTGTTTTACTTGTTGCATTATAACATGTGAATTCTTGATTTTTTTTATCTTAATTCATGCCTTGCATCATGATTAAATGTGGCATAGGTTGATTGTTCATTCACTTGCATTTGTATGCCATACATTTGCCCTTCATTCATATTCATGTAGCATTTCATTCATGAAAAATGCCTTAAATACATGAAAAATGTGAATTTTCATGCATTCTTGTTAATTCAAACTTGTGATTTTATTGCATATTGTTTGCATATGTCTTTTGTTTTGAATTGTATGCATCATATATAGATTTAATATCCAATTCTTTCTCATTTCTAAATTAAAACAAATGAGAATTGGAAATTAAAACGACGCATGAATTTAAATTTTCATAAGCCTTTTTAGGCATTTTTGTTCATCCAACCTCATTCTTTCTCAAAGGTTCAAGGTAGCAATACTTGTTCCCAACGTTTTGGCATGTTTTAAAACTATTTTTGATGGTTTCGAAAACAAATTTCAAGTGCAACGTGCCTAAAACGCTCTCGCTTCCCCGTTCCTTTAAGGTCTGAAAAATGTCGCTTCCACTCGGAATTAATTAAAATCGATCATATTTTTGAATCTATTGGCTCATTTGCACGCAACAATGAGATTTTTAATCGTTTCCGAGAAGTTGACTTTTTGCTCCAATTTTGAGTGAGTGCTTTCCCAAGCCGATTTTTGTGATTTTGCTTCACTTCTTATGTGCTTATACTAGTGTATTATCATGTGAGTAATCGCTTTTGCGTTTAGTGCTTTCGTTAAAGCACTTGCTTTGTTATTTTTAACACTTTATTTCATGTGCGAGGTATATTGAGCATTATCTTTGAGATTTGGATATGTGGGACACATATCTTGATCTTACACACATGTGTGTGCATTCTTTTGTCTGCTTGCTTTGTTTTCACCTTCTTGCAGGTTTATCTAGTTGATTTGGATATGTGGGATACATATATTGATCTTGTACACATGTGTGTGCATTCTTTGTCTGCATTGCTTAGTTTTCACCTTCTTGCAGGTTTATCCATTTGATTTGGATATGTGGGACACATATCTTGACCTTGCACACATGTGTGTGCATTCTTTTGTCTGCTTGCATGGTTTTCACCTTCTTGTAGGTTTATCCGTTTGATTTGGACATGTGGGACACATATCTTGACCTTTCACACATGTGTGTGCATTCTTTGTTTGCATTGCTTGGTTTTCACCTTATGGCAGGTTTATTCGATTGATTTGGATATGTGGGACACATATCCTGATCTTGCACACATGTGTGTGCATTTTTTGTCTGCATTGCTTGGTTTTCACCTTCTTGCAGGTTTATCCAATTGATTCAGATATATGGGACACATGTGTTGACCTTGCACACATGTGTGTATGCATTCTTTGTCTGCATTGCTTGGTTTTCACCTTTTGGCAGGTTTATTCAATTGATTTGGATATGTGGGACACATATATTGATCTTGCACACATATGTATGCATTCTTTGTCCGCATTGCTTAGTTTTCACCTTCTTGCAGGTTTATTTGCTTCAGATGTGTACAAACGCACATTTCGATCATGTTTTTGATGCCTCCGCGCATTACTCACTGGTTTTCTTTATTGCGTGCCAGTAGTACTTGAAGTTTTCCAAAGTATTTTTAGCTTGATTTTGCTTATACGGATTGTTATCCATATGGTATTTTTCGATTCTTTTTATCGCACTTTTACTACTTTTCTAGAGAGCATAAGAAGTAGGGTTTTACCGCTTTCTTTTGCCATGAGAAGTAGGATTAGAGATGCACAAAGGGGCTTCCGTAGTTGGAGCATATTTAGGAACCCCTCTGGTTTATTTAAAGACCCGTTTAGGGCGATTCTGCATTTTGTGTGCTAAATGTGTGTGGTTTGGTTAAAATCCTCTTCCGTGCAAAGAAAGGTAGCTTTCAGTAAGTTTTTATCATTTGTGCTTGCGTAGGTCATGAGTAGTTAGGAAACCTTAGATGGCACCACCAAGAAAAGTCCCGCTTTGATACTGATGATATTGATATATGAATATATGATGGGCACACGGAAAGGGTTCGCAATCAAGCCCAGCACAGCTCTAGTCTGTGTCAGCTCAACTCACGCAAATCATGATGCTTCCTTTATCGAGTCAATAATAAAAGTGGCAAGAGTTCCCTATTCTGACTCACGCTTTATCATGGGGTTCTCATTCATATGCTTTGACACCCACAATCATATGCTCTTCACACTTGATAATTCAAATCATGATGTGATACCTTTCTCCCATATGAAACTCCTGTTTGACAACGGTTATCTCGCCGTTGGCTATGGTTTTCCTCCGAAAGAAGGCTCCTGGTTGACTCTGGTATGCTCGTTACCGTCTAAGCTATGGGACTTCTTTCTTCTTCCCCACGCATGTGTGTATCATTTGTTTGTGCATTGCATTGTTTGTGTACTTATGCCAAAGCACTTCTTTGCTTCATCCCCTTGCATCCCTTGGTCGTTCAACCAAGACGGATCTTAGGATAGTTTCCATTAGGATCGATCGGCTAGAGTAGTCATTGAGCTTAGACCTTAGGTTGCAATTCATGCATGATAACAATAGGGTGGAACTAGTTAGTTTCCCTTTTGTTTTCTCGTTTCTTTTGCATCCTTGCATGTAATAAAACTAAAACTTGTTTTTCTTTTCTTTTGAAAATTAAAACACCTAATAACGGTTTGAACTCATTTTTCAAGGTAAAAGCAACCAACCTCACTGCAAACCTTTTTCGCCTACGGGCTCTTTTTGTGTTTAAAACCTTTTCAAAAGGGTGTTCCCTTTCAAGTCCAAGCAAGTTGCTAAGTGTGCAAGCGGCCGAGCGTAAGACTTCTTATAGCTGCAATGCCAACCACGAGTTGCAATTGTGAGGATGTGGAATCGAACTTCGCATAAAAAATATTGCAACCCACCAAAACATGTGAGCCAAACTACGGCGCTCTGACTTTCCCATTGCACGAGGAAATACGTAGGCATCTGGTCACGGAGCTTGACCGAGCAAACTTTTTAAAAACTTCCTTCTTTTCCCCGTGTTTTCTTTATTTTCTTTCTTTCACATGCATTGTAGCGATTAAGCGATAGATAGATATAACACACCCATTAGATAGAAAGTAGAAGTGGATACTGTAGAGTACTACGGGCATGTGGGGTGCTAATACCTTCCCCTCGCATAACAAACTTCATTACCCGATCTCTTGGTTGTAAGACTATGATTTCTCCCCCCTTAAGTTTACGCGATGTTTTCCTTTCCTCTCGTGGGATTACAAAAATTCAATGGCGACTTCTTTGATATTCTATCCGATGATTTCAGCAGGTAGTTTTAGTCGGCGACTTCACTGGGGATCGTACAGACCTCTTGTTGGTATGGTCCAGGAGTCGATCCTAGCTTTTATTTTATTGTTTATTGGGTGTTTATTTTTTTATTTACTCGCTTTATCGCATCATCCTTTGTATGTTGTGCATTGCATTCTATATGGAATTTTATCGCTTTCATATATCCTGTACATTGTCTGCTGATGTACTACGATATCACTTTGGGGTGGGAGTTACATGAGGTAAAAGGCCCATTACCCAGGCCAGAGACATATAGGATAGACAAATGTTCATGTGGAATCCCGCGTTCCTTTGAATCAAGTTTATCGGCCCATTCTTAGAGGATGGATACTAAAAGAAAGACCAATCGTCGCCATAATGTGATTTACAAGTTTCTTATGCCTGTTCTTGACGATCTTCTCCTATTAGATAAGATTCCAGAGATCCTCGACCTTTTCGCAAAAGACTATGGAAGGATTTTGTTCTATTTGAAATCTCCTCTTACCGAATATCAGAAGGATGGTCTTTTGGAATTGATTCAGTTCTATGATCGTGAGTTGAGATGCTTTATGTTCCTTGATTATCTCCTAGCACTAACTTTGGAGGAATACTCCCACATCTTGAATATTCCTATACTACAACAAGTGTCATTCCATGCTCACGGTGGAATACTCTCACATCTCTGATGGACGTTGCCCTTTATTTGGGAGAATCTGTTGTGGAAGCTCACGGTGCTAGTAAAGGAAGTGTAGAAGGTTTCCATTTGAGTTTTTTGTTGAAGGAAGCTCATGCTAAGGCAAATAAGAAAATATGGAAGGGATTCAACGCTATATTGGCCTATTGCATCTACGAATTGGTCTTATCCCCAAATGAGATCAATTTTGTTAACAAGAACACCATTTCTATCTTCATTCAAAAGAACCCCGTGCCAACTCTCTTGGGAGATGTTTATCACTCTATTCACTCAAGAAGCTACAAAGGGAAATGAGGGGTTGTTCACCTTTATGCCCCATTACTATATCATTGGTTTCAAGGTTTTCTTCCTCAAATTGGTGCTTTTGTTGATACTAATAATACTCTAAGGTGGATTCCGAGATTGATGGGCCTTACTTCTAGAGATCTTGATTGGTATAAGGATGCTTTATCCAGACCAGAGTATAAGGAAGTCATTACCCGATGCGGAGAATTCCATAATGTGCCTCTTATCGATATAAGGGGAGGTGTTAATTACAACCTAACTCTTTCCAAAAGACAATTGGGATATGCTTTGAAAGAATCGCCCTGAAGAAAGACACATAAAGTAAACTTTGTACTATGATGTACCATATAACACTGGGTCAATGTCTAAAGCTATCCAGGCTTGGGAAAGCCTCCATCTTGAAGGAGTACATAACTTCGGTAGAAAGGATCCTACTGCATATGCAACTTATATGCAATGGATCATAAGGAAGAATGAAAATTGTTGTTGGCCTTTTGCTATACAGGCAACGTTATATCCTCACGAGTCTGAGCTGCTAGGTGTTGTGCCAAAGGGAGATTATGAACTGCTGCGGATTCAAAATCGTCGCTTGCTTGAAGAGAATAAAGCTATGAAAGTAAAATGCCTCATGTCTACTCAAGAAAAGAATCAGTTTTCCCATGAGCTCAAGAAATTCAAAGGGGAAACGTATGACGCAATGAGGAAAAGGTCCAGAGTTGTAGATTCTACCATCCTTGTGGAAGAGTACAAGAAAGTAGTTTCCGGCTTGGAAAGGAAGTACAAATAGAAGATTCGAGATTGTGAGAGCCTTAAAGCTTCCAAAGTTGAGATGGAGAAAAAGTACAAGGCTCAAGTCGAAGAGTTAGACAAACAAGTGCGCAACCATAAATTGGCACATGAAACCCACCTCAAAGAGAAAGATGTCCAGTTGTCTCTTGCTATAGAGGAGATTGGTCGACTCAAGATTCAAATGGGATACCCGATGACAGGCGTTTAGATGTATGCCTTATTTGTATTTTATGGAGAATCACCATCAGGCTTGTTGATGGGATTGCTCATTTTATTGTATGAATTCCTAAACAAATGCTCAGACTATGTGTGGACCTCTTTATTTCGACTTAATGATAATCAGCGATTTCAGTATCTATTATCTTGTCTGTTGGTTTTGCCCAAAACTTGAATCAAAGTGTTAGAATCCTGGAAATATTTAAATATGTCATTGCATGCATTACATTCATAACATATACATATATCTGTTGCACCCCAAAATTTACCCTCCTGATTTTACATTTAATTGGTTGTTGCTTTACATTAATATATATTATCATAACATTACAATCCTGCATTGCATTGAGCTACTAGGACATGAGGTTATAATTTTGGTGTGAAAGCAAATTATCGTACCCTTCATTATTTCTAAGCGCCAATTTATCTTGAATAAGTTCGATGGCTTGGGGGTAGGGAGGTAAGGAGCATAGTGTGAAAGAACCTGATTTCAAGTCCTACCTTACTCCTCTTAAATATTTTTTGTCTTTTTTTTATTCTTTCCAACTTTTCTCTAAATTTTGGTTATTCATCTTTGTTATTACTAGTTTTTATTTATTTATTATATTACTATTAGTTAAATGTTACTTTTAGAATTGTGAAATTAGATCTTACGCTTTAATTCAATTCTAGTATAAATTTTTTAGGTTTCTTTTTTAATTTTGGTTTAAAAAGTTTTAAAATATTAGATTTTTAGAAAAAAATACTTATTAGTGGGTTGTAGTTATTAAGAGTATTAGGCATATTCTAGATTTTATTATTAGGATATATAATTAACATTGTTATTAAGTTTTATTATTATTATTATTAGATTTATCTCTCTTTTAATATTATAATTTTGTTGTTATAAATATTAAAAAAAAGAATAAAAAATTGTGAAATGCCCAAAATAAATTTTCTCTTCACAAAAGTCTGAGTCCCAAGGTTCCAAAATCATACCATATGCACCCCTTCTTTCTGTTGAGGCTCT
Source organism: Vicia sativa (assembly GCA_021764765.1). NCBI lineage: Eukaryota > Viridiplantae > Streptophyta > Magnoliopsida > Fabales > Fabaceae > Vicia > Vicia sativa. The sequence goes on from CM038794.1 coordinate 158,192,050, forward strand.
GATACCACACTGTCCGGGAGCCTCACATACTATGAAACCAGCCCTAACTGTATCGTCCTTAAACAGCCAACCATAGGCATAACATGGACTAAAAATTAAAACTAAAATTCCATAATAGTGAGGACCGTAGTATGGATCGAAGGTCATATGTTTTCTGATACACAAGATCCTCATTTTGAGGCAAGTGTAGAGCACACTTGCATCTATATGGGGAATTATGATATGAATACAATAAATAAAGCTTTTAGAGAGAAAGAAAAGAAAGTTAGAACATTTTGTTCTTAAGCACACAAGATAGATATGTTCTTATTGCTTATGCTTCATATGTTACAAGAGGTCTCCTTTTATAGCCAAGGAGAATCATAAAAAGACAAAAGAAACACTATTTACAAGTATGGCCTCATTAAATGCCTTATTTCAACAACCCGACACACTTATCCCTTATGGATACATAATTGTAGTACTATTATACAATAGGACAAAATTGAACTATTTATAAACATGCTTGTGCCATATAAGTGCCACTTGTCCAATTAGTCCTTAAAGATAGGTTCGTGACTTGGAGACATATTCTGATCGGATAAGTATCCTTCTGAAAAGCAGTCTCCGTATCGAGATGTCTCTTTTTCCCACACGTCATCCATCATGTAAGCATGATCTGATATTTTTCTATGAATTTCTTCCACGTGTCCATCTGAGAATTCAGCTTCCATTGGAGAATCTGCTTTTGGCTGTGTGGCTTGAGTTGAGCTTTCTCCAACCTCTCTACTTTGGAACTGAGCTTGATGACTTATACAAGTGGAATTATCATTCATCTTTTTTGGTTCATGGAGATTGATGAAGTTAACATACTCCATTAGCTCTCTTGTAACTTTCAGAATGGGAGGATAATCATCAATGGTTTCCCATATATGGACATAATTCTTACAACCAAGTAACTTGGTAGTAGGATCTATCTGATAGGGCCTGTGCATATAGAAAACAGTTTTGAACTTTCTAATAGCCTCTGAGGTTAATCCTCTTTCTTTGACCTCGTATAGGACTGTTTTTAATTGATCTCTCCACCATGCTAGTGAGGAGTACCATTCAAGAGTAGTCCATATCAAGGATTTATGATTGTTGGGATCCATCAAGTGTTCATACATGGCTTCAGTGGGTATGAGAACAGGCATAAAATACAAAGCAGTGGCACACCAGATATACCACAAATGGTTTATTGTGAACTTAACCTAAGGGTTTATTAAAATTGGTAGGAGAAATGGTGTGTTTGGGAAATAAGGGGTATGATCAGGGAGTTTATTCCTTATGATTTTTGTCATGTAATAAAAAAGATTATTTCTGGCATACTGCTTGAGTTGTGAAGGTGAAGAGGACATAATAATTCATAGAGGGAAGTCCTTGGTCCTAGCTGCACGGGTTGGCAATGGTTTAACCATGAGGATCAGAGGAAAAGTGTGCTTGGTAGTAATGATCTGGATAGGTTTCATAGGCCTAGAAAGTAAATCTGTGATCTCATTTTGAGTTCCTTTGATATGTTTTACAATAAAATCATATCTGGAAAACCAATCTTTGAGCCTAAGAGTCTGAGGATTGGGAGGCATCTTATTTTTTGAATTCAAGGATCTTAGGGAAAGAGGAATTATCCATCTGGACTTCAAACTGATGGCCTCTTAAGTGAAAGTCAAACTTTTGGATACCCATCTTGACTGCAAGAGCTTCCTTATAAGTGGTATGGTAATGTTTTTCAGCTTCTTTGAATTGACCACTAGCATGACCACAATAATACTTTATTCCATCAGTTTCTTCTATCAAGACGGCTCCCCAATAATGATCACTAGCATCCGTCAGTAAGATTCTTTTCCGTCTCTGGGATTTTTAAAATGGGGGAGTTTGTGCAATCTTTTGAGCTTTTCTTGCCTCGGTTTGCTTGGTTCCCCATGGTGGGGGTTTTTTCTTCAACATTTGAGATAGAGGACTTGTGTACCTCGCAAGTTTTGGCAAGAAATCTCTGATATAGTTAATTATACCAAGAAATTGCTGAATTTGCTTAACTGTGAGATTTTCATAAGGAAAATTTAATAATTCCTGAGCAATATGAGGCTGAGGTTGATATTTCCCTTGGGAGAAATGCATCCCTAAAAAATCAATCTCTGTTTGGCCCAATTGGCTTATCTTTTCAGAGAGCATCATTCCATGTCGTTGGGCTATTTGAAGAAATTGGCCCAATAATTGTTTATGGGTTTTTTCATCTTTTGAGAATAAGAGCACATCATCAATATAGATGAGGATACTATTGAGAATGGGCTCAAAAATTCTAGTCATAGCTTTTTGAAAAAGTGATGGAGCTACCTTAAGCCCAAATGGTAACACGGTCCATTAGTATTGGGCGTTAGGAATGCAGAACGCTGTTTTGTAACGGTCTTCAGGGTCAATACCTAATTGCCAAAATCCTGACTTAAGATCGAACTTGGAATAGATCTGAGCATCTTTGATGAAGACATTTAAGGATGAAGCCTTTGGAATGGGAAATTTATCATCTTTGAGGAAATGATTTAGAGGTTTGTAATCAATTACTAGCCTCTTTTTTCCCCTTAACTTCTCAGATCTTTTCTCCACATAAAATGCTTGGCAAGCCCATTCTGATTTGGTGGGTTCTATCAGACCCTATTTGAGAAATTGGTTGCATTCTTCTCTGGCCAATGTATAATCTGATGGGCTCATTCCTGGATGAGTGGCCTTGGTTGGATTAACATCTTCATTAAGCTTAAATGGAAGTTGAACAAAAAAGTCTTTATTCTTCCATAAAGGTTTTGGATGGTTAAATGTTTCATGGTACATGCAGAGTTTGAGTAAATTTGGTCTTGATTTCTTCATATCCGTGAGGATTTTAGGCGATGAATATAACTTCAATATCCCAGAATAAGGTTTGAATTCTCTTTTGAATTTGATTCCTGTGGGAAGAATTTGAAGTCTGTTGGCCGCTGAATATACATCCATGCCTATTACAATGTCTTTATTTGGAAGATTGCTGCCAATGACCTTTGTCCAAACTATGCAGTCTGGGAAGAATTTGATTCCTATCTTTTCCTTGGTCATTAAATCATCACGAAGACTTTTCCATCTGCTGCTACAAATTATGCAACATGTGTTATCCATGATTCTGTTGGGAGAATGCTAGGATTCATCATTGTAATTTGGGCACCAGTGTCCATATAAGCTATAACTTTCTTTGGACGGGAAAACTTTGTCGCGAGGATATGAGCTTCAATACAAGGGAGTGGTGGAGTAGGAAGAGAACTTCCCATCTCTTTGAAGGAGTAAATGGGGAAATATTTGTCATCTTCTGATTTGGAAAGTGATGCTTCGTTAGATGAAGAGTCTTGAAGGGCAAAGATTGTTTCTTCATCGGCAGAGCTTTGTTCAGAATACAAAGATTCTAAGTCTCCCTCTAGAGGTTGAAGAGAGTTGATCAATTTTGCAGCTTTGTGGGTATTATTAGGACATTCCTTAGAAAAGTGTCCCTTATTTCCACAAATAAAGCATCTCTGATTTTTCCCCTTTCCTCTGAAAGATTTTCTTTTAAAGAACTTCATAGATTTCTTTCTCTTTCCCTTAAAGGTCTTATGAGATTTGGAGTATTTTTTATGATGATGCTTCTTTTTTGTTGCACAACTGCACCCTTGGTCTTTACACTTAATCTCCAGATAAGGTTTCTTGCATGCCTTGGTGAATTTCAACTTTTGTTGTACAACTTCTCGAAATTGATGGTGGAAACTGCAAAGCTTTTCAAGTGCTTCCAACGTTGCCTGATGAATTTTGCCAAGACTCATAGTTGCAATTTCCCTTTTAGCTGTTGCTATCATCCTATGGATTTCTGGCTGGAGTTCACGTGGAAGGGATGATACATAGGTATTCTTGAGACTAGGATCATTGTACCCATTGAGAAGATAAAACCTTTGCGCCATCCTGTGATAGTGTTTGTCGAGGTCTTTTGTTTTGAGGGAACAACACCTCATCTCAAAAAATTCCTGTCTATTTTTTCTATCAAACATATCCATGTCTCCGATGAATTCCTGATGGAGAACGCCAAGGATATTAGCTGTGTTTTCCAAACGATGTAATTCATCTTGTTTGAAAGCCCCAAGATTTGTGATACCATTCCTTCATTGTGCCTGTCATCCTACAACAAAGTTCTTCAATGACCTTATAGCTATCTGCACTTGTTTTCATCATCTGAGTGTCCAGCCATGCTCCGAATTCGAGTAATCTCTTTCTCCAGCGACTAGGAGGTATATCATCAAATGTGAACTAAGGACCGCCATTGGGTTTAGTCCTTTCAGTAACTATAGTTTCTTCATGGGATTCTTCAAAATATGAATCTTCTTCTTTTATATTCGCCATGAAGAGCCTTGGGATGTAGTTAACTTCTGATTGTGAACCTGAAGAAAAGGACCTTGGTGTTTCGTCAGTAGCCGTTTCTTGATAGGAATCTTTGTCATCATCTGAAGAGGGATCTTCTTCTTTTGGTGTTGATGATTCAGCAAGAGAGTAACTTTTTTGGGGAAATTCATAATTTCCAGTGATTGCCATGGCTTGGAAACCTTTATCAGGAACTTCTTCTTCCTTTTGGAATTTTGGAGGAGGTGTTTCAGGGAAGTCCTGAGATTCTGAGGATGAAGTGCTTAAACAAACGGCCTTTCCTTTTGTCTTGGAGGTTGAGGTAATGGTAGTTCTGGTAGATTTTGGTGCATAAGTGTAGGTGTGTATTTGACCTGATCTGGTGGTGAGGAGATATAGGTAGGGAAGAAAGGAGAAGGTCTTTCGGGTTGTTTGAAATATGTGGGGAAAGTATGAGGGTTCAAGAAAGAGCTTTCAATAGGTTTGGGCTTTCTTTCATGTGAAGCTCTTAAGAAATCATCTATTTCTTTTACTTGGCCTTGTAGATTTCTGATTTCTCTTTCTTTCTGGTCAAAGGTTTTGCCGAAATTTCTTTCTTCTAGCATCTGTCGCAAATCACGATCAAGTTGAGATACTTGAGCCTTCAAGCTTCTATAATGCTTCTGCATTTTCTAGGATAAAACCTTAAGATAATCTTCTGTTTCATCCATTTTCTCCACAATCTTATCCACCTTTTTGTCAAGATTTTGGAGGATATCATTTTGGGAGATCAAGTTTTCGGATTGCCAGTTTAGAACTTCTTCAGCTTGAGTTAAAGGTTTGAGTTTTCCATCGGGTTGTACTTCATTAGGATGAATGAAGGGTTTGGATGTTCTGCCGGTGATGGGGTCCATCTTTCTTTCTAGAGCAGGAAATTGTTGGCTATAATCTGGTGCGGAAGTTGAGTACATAAAGCAAGGTATTGGCTCGGCATTTTTTGGAGGGTCCAAAGGTTTGCAATAGTCCAATGGTGACCATGTAACAAGAGTAGGATCATCAGGTGGCAGCAATTTTTCTTTCCTGAGCAGTTTGAGAGCTTCTTCATAAATTGGAAGAGGTTTCTTCTTCCCATGGATTCCTACCCATGGATCATTATCAGGATCATATCTTCTTTGTGGAGGAAGAGATGGTTTACATACTCCGTTGTTTTTTCTTTTTGGGAGGATAATGTCTTCGTGCATCCAACAATCACATTCTGGGTCGCATTTGTTGGGATCTACGTCCCAAATAAAATGACCATTTATCTTGTCAGTGTAGATGGGTTATCCTTTACTGGTAACAACATGGATTGGGCACCAATCTTCTTTGAGAATCGGTTGGATCATCATGGTCTGAAAAATAGGAGAGTTTGAACTTGGTCCTTCATCTGGTTTTTTGAAAATTGTTTTGACCGTTCTGTCAACGGATCTTCTGAAGGTGGCCTCTTGAGATTGTATCTGTCTTCTATCTTGATGGATTTTTTCATAATTTGTTATCCACTCAAGGGGAATTAACTGAGTTAATTCTTCCCTTGTGATCATTCTTGGGATCTGAACAATAGAGGGTATATCTTCTTCTCTATTAGTTACTACTAATAGTGAATCAGAAGAACATCCTGTGAGAGGCAAATCTATCGAATGATTTTGTAGGCGATAGATTATTTGGTGATGGAGAGTAGCAGACATTGCCTCAGGAACTTGGTCAGATCCAGTGATTTAAATTTGGACTTTTAGTCTTGTGGATAGAGTACTGTCGTTGAGGCTTACATTATAATTTGGAAAAATAGTAAGGACAACACTTCCTGCATGAAGTGAGGTTAGGACAGTACCTATGACAGCATTTTCATAATGGAGATAGCTCGAATCTAGAAGAGCTATTTTGCAGAAGACAGGCTGATTTTTTCTTCCATGGAGAGAAAGGATGAGTCTAACTGCTCCAAAATGCAAAGCTGTGTAACCTTCAGATTTCCAGTGATTTATGAGACTCTGAGGAATCTCTAAATCAACATATTTCTCTTGGTTTGTAGCTCTCAAACTACATTGGTCTAGTCGGGATGACTGGACGTATTCTTTCATATGAGGGCGATTGGTAGAGATTAAGTTTCTAATGGATCTGGTAATTGTTCTTTGTTTTTTAAAGATATTATAAGGGCTTAAAAGGGGAGGTACTGTTTCGGAAATTTGAGCATCTTCTGGGACATAAGAATACTCAACAAGGTTTTCTATTTTATGGGTATCAGTCTTTTTACAGAGTTTAGGAAGCGATAAGGAAGAGGTGGTGGTAATAGGTTGAGTGTTTGGCTGTGATAGTTCCATGATTGAGTAGTTTTCTCCCTTACTCACTTTCTTTATTATACTCATACCATATGCACCCCTTCTTTCTGTTAAGGCTCTGATACCACACTGTCCGGGAGCCTCACATACTATGAAACCAGCCCTAACTGTATCGTTCGTGGAATCATCATACAAAATAACAGCAATTGACAATTCTCTTCCTAAAATAGAACGATCAACATTCAAGTCATCTCACCTTAAAAGGACCAAAATCTGACAGAAAGGAGGAATCAAATCTCACCATTTATTAGAAACGCGTTATGATCCAAATCATCCTCAAATATCTCAATCAATCGTAAATGAGTTTCAATAGCAATTAATCTCAAGGCATGGTTTTTTATTATAAAAATAGAATAATTTTTCAGAAGAAAGCAGAAGAAAATTAAGGGAAGAACCGAATACTTGCAGCAATAATACCCATAACCCCTACCAGAGCTCCGATTCGCAACGAGTTCTTGAGGTTTCATATCGAAATCTCAAGAATTTTAGGCTTAAACTTTCCACAACGACGAACACAACTCCGTTACCAATTCCAATGTCGCAACTCTGCCGCTCCAGTCTTCTTTCGACGACCACAATCTTCAAGCCGAGATCATGCTTCATTCTCGTTCTAATTGCTAGGTTTGTCTTGAATTTTGCTTTGATGATGCTTGCTTGGATAGACTGTTACTCTGTGAAAAATATAAAAATGGTTTTTCTGTTTGCTATTGTTGAGACCGTGAAAGAGAAAGGGAAAGGAGTTTAGATTTGGTTGTACTATCATACTTTTTTTGGGTTATATTTTCTTTTTAAAAATAAATAATACCATTTGTCAAAATCTATTTGGTTTGAATTGGTCAAGGTTAAATATCATTTGCTTTACTAGTATCATGAAAATTACTTTAAATAATTAAAGTGGTGCATCTCCTACATGTGGTTTTTTATGTTAGTGTTATTATTATTAACTTGAATTAGGTTTAATTTTATTTAAATTTTACATTAATCCTAATAGTTTCTTTTTAGTTTTATTATTAGAACTTAATTTTACTTTTAATTTAGCCTAGACCGTAAGTGTAGGTTAGTTTAGGTTTTAAATAATTTAGAAACGTTAAGTTTAGGTTTTTTTTAAAAAGAAACTTAGTCTTACTTTTAATTTAGCCTAGACCGTAAGTGTAGGTTAGTTTAAGTTTTAATTTAAATTTTACATAAAATTAGTTCTTTTGTTTAGTTCAAACACTTCAAATAATAAAGGGTTAAATACACTTTTCCCCCCTGTAATGTTAGCGAGTTTAGGATTACCCCCCTGTAAAAATATTTTTTGTAAACCCCCCCTTATGTTATGTAGATTCCTTCATAGAACCCCCTAATATCCAGGTGGCATGGAATCTAATAAGAGGTCCTACACCTGGCATATTTTTAATTTTGTTAAAGTGATTATGTGTCATTTTACACTTTTAATTTCAAATACCCCTTAGAAAATTAGGGTTGAACATAGCGGGGAAGGCGAAGCGAAATTTCGGGGAAGGCGAAGAAGAAGAAGAATGAGGCAAGCAAGCGAGAAAGGCGACCGCATGAAGACGAAGATGAAGACAACCTCGTGAATCTGAAGAAGCGATCCATTTCGATGAAGGCGAGCTCGGTGAAGTGTCAAAGTCCGAGGTTAGTAAAAATTTGAAGTTCATCAATGTCGTAGGGTAAAATTTTGAAATCAACAATCTTTGACATGTGGGTATAATATATTGTGGGATTCACAACACTTTAGTGTTACACTCCACCATGGGGTGAATTTCTGAGGTTTTGAAGAAGAAATTATATCTGAGAATGCGGATCTGACAGTTAATGGGATACATGTTTCAAATTGGAACATGGATAACATTGAGAAGTTGTTGAGTAGGTTAGGGTATAAGGTGATTGTGTTAGGGTATGGACAAAAGTTTTAGAAATTCAAGATGGTTTTTTCGATTAGGAAAGATGATGATCTTTGATTTTGCTCTATACTTTAGTGCAATGAATGTGAAAGGAGATTTGTATGTTGAACATAGTCTTGGGAACATGGACCTGCGATAGGGAACCTAAATGTGTGAATGATGACCCCACGATAATGGAATTTATGGGTTAGATGAGGAGAAGGTAGAGGGTTAGATGGCGGTGAAGATGAAAGAGCTACCGCTTACTTTGATGGTTTTGAAGGAATAGATGTTACTAAGCCTATTAGGGAAGATGCAAGTCTCTGGGCTTTATTGGAAGCCCAATAACAGTATGGAGGAGCCCAATAACGGTATGGAGGAGCCCAATAAGAGTATGGATTCGAGATGATGTATACTATAGTGATGAGTTGAATAGTTCGACCGGATGATTCTTGTGATGAAGAAAGGCCCAAGTATGCTAGGTTTAGGAAAGAGCATCTAAACAAAGACTTTATATTCAAGTGGGGTATGGAATTCAACACACTTGATGACTTTAGGCGACTATCCGTGCGTGGTCGTGCTTAATGGGAGGAAATTTCTTTTGTGAAAAATGAGGAGATAGGGTAAGGGTGGTGTGTAAGCATAAATGTGGGTTTTAGTCTTATGCTCTAAGGTGGGCCACAAGGAGACTTTTATAAAAACACTTGTACATAAGCACACATGTGCTAGGGTTTTGAACAACAAGTCGCTAGCTCAAAGTGGGTGGCCAAGCATGTGGTAAAGATGCAAACTTGATCTGATCGGGATAAGAGACATCATCCAAGATATGAGGCAAACATATTATGTGGGTATTCTTGTTGCAAAAGCATGGAGGGCTAAGCTAATTGCCAAGAAGATAATTGAAGGTGATCTTGACAATCGGTATGCTTCCATATGGAGGTATGAGAAGAACTAAGAAGGGTAAACCATGGCAACATGTGAAGATAAATGTAGAAAGACCTAGTCCATCCATACAACCAAGGTTTGGGTCATTTTATTTATTTTGATGAAGGGCTTTATTCATGGATGAGACCATTTGTGGGGTTGATGGATGTCACTTAAAGACCAAGTATGGTGGACAGTTACTTATTCTTTGGCGGGGATGCTAATGATCAATACTTCCCTTTGGCATTTGGTGTGGTTGAAAATGAAACAAAGGAGAGTTGGAGATGGTTTATACAACTACTAATGGAGGACATTGGTCAGGATAGAAGATATGTATTTATCTCTGATCAACAGAAGGTATGTATTTAACTCTATCTTTCTTTTGCAAATTATTCTATTCTCTAAATGTTGAAAAAATTTCTATTTTGTATCAGGGACTTGTGGCTGTATTTGAAGAATTGTCTGATACTATTGAGCATAGATTATGTCTTAGGCACTTGTATGCTAATTTCAAGAAAAGGTTTGGTGGAGGAGCCCTTATTAGAGATTTAATGATGGGGCTGCTAAAGCCACATACTATCGGGCATGGGTCCAAAAGATGAATGAATTGAAGAATCACGAGATCCCATGCTTGGACTTGGTTGATGGTTGTTCCTACCAAAAGTGGTGTAAGCATGCCTTTTCTTTTACCCTAAATGTGATACATTGATGAATAATATCTCGAGTCTTTTAATGCTACCATTCTAGCTGCTAGGACAAACCTATACTCACAATGTGTGAGTGGATAAGAAAATATCGATGAATAGGTTATCCACCTCTGCAAGTAAACTAGAAAATTGGCCACATAAGGTGATGCCAATACCTAGGAGAAGGTTAGATAATGAGGTGTTCAATAGTGGTCATTGGTTGCCAACATGGTCAATTCTTGAGACTTTTCACACATAGTTACAACACATGAATTTAACATTGGTCATGTAGTTGTAATTTTGGGAATTAGTAGGAATTCCATGTAGGCATCTGAGTTATAGAAAGCAAAACCACGATGAATTTGTTGATGCTTGTTACACAAGAGAAAAGTTTGCACTATGTTATGGATTTTCGATAAGTCCATCAATGGTCAAGATATGTGGCGGAAGTTGAGATGGAACCACCTCTACCACCGCATATAAAATGGTCTGGTAGACCTAAGAAGATTAGGATAAGAGAAAGTGGAGAGGATGGTGCAAGGAAGAGAAGATGCGGTGTTGCATATAAGTGCACCAAGCGTGATAATTTTGGTCACAATGCTATGACTTGTAAGGCTACCACTCGGGATCCCAATGCACTTAAAAGAAAGGTAATTCATTGTGATATACATTTTGTCTTACATTCTACATTACATCTTACATTCTTCATTGTGATATGCATTGTGATGACAACCATACATTGTGTCTTACATTGTAGAAAACCTAAAAAGGACATGTACCAAGTGATATGCGGATGTGCACTTATTTATGATATTGCATATGATATGATATGCATCGATATACTGCCCTAAGCAATGATATATTGTTCCAACAAATGTACTGTTCAATCGATCCTGACCTCCAATGATATACTGTTCCAACTATTATGAGTCAAGATCTAGCGTGGCGCCTTAATCACAAAACAATCCGGAAAAAGGTTGAAAAAAACCTATCATCAAAAGAAGGCAAAGTGAGAGGATCAAGTTGAGTTGGCTTAAAGACCCATAACGGTGAAGGAATATCTAGTGACAAACCAATTACCCTACCGGAAAATGAAGACATACCCACTTCAAAATGAGGGATTATTATGTTTACGCTATGTATTTTGTAATCCTTTTGGAAAACTCTTTTGTAAGATCTTTGAAGACATGTATTTTGTAATCCTTTTGTAACAAACATATGCACTTCTTGTGATGATTCTAATGTATCAGTTTAACATTATTGGTGTGTATTGTCTATAAAACACAATGGCTAGTCTGTCACATTTTTTCTTGTTTTCATAAACCATGAATTACTGAGAGAGCCATGGCTAGTCTGCACTAATCTTACAACAAAACCATGAATTCTGGGACCTAAAGAAAAAGCCAAAGTATTTAATTACATTCACCTTGAATTACTTTGAAAAAGTTTAAGAGATAGACTACATTAATATATTTCAATTTATTTATATGTTTACTATGTCATATTTTCTTTAGAATTCTGACTATAAAATTGTTCGTAGTTTTACGATGATTTTGCAATTTTGCTCTTTCATTATGATATAACTTTTTTCATTATTGGTAGATTGAATCTTTGAAAGTTTAATCAAATAATGATCTTTGAGTTTAAGATTGATGAGCAGTTACATTTCATTGATGAACACATTACAAGTTCAACATTACATTCTTGAAAAACACTAATGACATAACAATTACATGAGACTCATTAGACTAACTTAACCATAGGCTATCAACATCCATGGGACCAATTACAAACATTAACCATAAATTTTTCCTCTTTTCCATTGCAATCTTTTCTTGATTTTTCTAACTTGTTAAGCTTTCCGACTCGCAATCTATCTCCTCAACAATCTCTTTAGCAAATTCAATCAAATAAGCCTTGTTGACTTCACATTGGCGGCATCCGGACGGATTGGTTTCTTTCACTTGCAAACTCAACGACCAAATCATCCCACAAAATAAACCGCACCCATTCGCAATTTGAGACAAACACCACCAACAATTAATTTGAAATCAAACTCAAAATAATAAAATGCTTCAAAATTGCTCACCATATAATTCCTGCATTTCCAAAATTTGCGACCAGGGTTTTCAATTGACTTGGAGACCCACAACTTCATGGTTTCATTGCATCCACATCTTGGTAAGCCGTTTCCAACTTCACTCGTGGAAGATGCCTTCGCCACCCATAACCCAGATGAAGGGGACACGGACGAAGATGAAGAGAGGGATGGATTTGGGGTAGGGATGGATTTCACGAAGAGAGAGAGGGATGGATTTCACGAAGAGAGAGAGGGATGGATTTGGAACCCTAATTTCTAGTTTATGCCATGCTGGAGACCTAATGAAGATTCACATGTGAAAATAAAAAATTAAAAGCCACGTCGAAATAAAAACCAAGATTCCATGCCACCTGGATATTAGGGGGTTCTATGAAGGAATCTACATAACATAAGGGGGGTATTGAAAAAATAACTTTACCAGGGGGTAACCCTAAACTCGCTAACATTACAGGGGGGTAAAGTGTATTTAACCCAATAATAAATTAGAAAATGCTTCCTTTAGTATTAAGTTAAACCGTCTAACCAATTCAATTTTTTTTTTTACTAATTTAAGAAAATCAAGAATTTTTTTTTTAAAAATAATTATATTGATACTCTTTAACGCGAACGAGAAACTAGACATTAGCCGCTATTACGCGAGCTCGCATAAGTTTATCGCTTGAAGGTGACCAATTTTAATTCCATAAAATATACTAACCAAACCCATGAGAACTACGTAGACTCTGATTTCATCTTGATGAATACATAGGCATAAAGCGCAATGCTTTAACGAGTCACTAACTACTAACCATAGTCAAATATCTACTTGTCGTGTATAATAATTTAGAAAATAGAATAAGAAACCTTAGACAAACACACTTTAACCCTAAAATTAGAGAAGGTTCCCCTTGAGTACAAGGGGAGTGAGGGGTGTTAACACCTTCCCCTCGCTTAACCGACTCCCGAACCCTTAACTTGGTCCTGATGACCGCCGTATCCATATTTTTAGGGTTTTACTATAGTTTCCCCGTCCTTAGGATAAATAAACAATAGTGGCGCCTTTATTGAATTTTCCCCGCCGCGACATATAAAATGTAATCATTAATAGTATTTGTGAATATTAAATGATCCGCTGTGAAAATGCATGGATTATTCTAAAGCATGAGATTCAAATATGTGTTATGATTATGACCAGTGTGCATGTATTGTTTTTAATTAAATTGTTGTTGTTGGATTATATTGTTAAATACCATTGTAATTTTTATTATGCTTATTTAATACAAAGGTTATGTAAATTAGTTTTAACCAAAGGGGAAGATTGTTAATTCTCTATTTTTAGGATTGACTTTATGTTTGATAAAACTAATATAGCAACAATAGGTTAAATATGATTTATAACTTGTAAGGAGAAAGCAGGTTGAAGTTCTATTTAATGAAGAAACATGTTGTGTTGAAGTGTTTCAACAACTGGAACAACATGTCGAAAGAGATGTCGTGACATCAGACATCATGCTACTTAACTGATAATTTTGTTACAGTTATGTTTTAAGTTATGCAGAATATTCTAAGAATATTATGTATCCTATGTGGCGTATTATTTAGGGCATATGTGAAGGCCCAGAAGCTAAGGAGAAAAATCAGATTAAAGACCTTGATTATAGCAGAAGTTTTTTGCTGTTAGTTTTATGCAGTTTGTTACTGCAGTTTGTTACAATTGATATATTGTTGTTTGAAGGCCCAAATCCAGTTGGGTGAAAGGTTATAAATAAGGACTTTGTAACCTAGTTTTAGGAAGCTAGCCAAATATAGAAAGATGTAATCATTAGGGTTAGTCGTGTGTGAACCACTTGGATTGTGGGATGGTCACTGAATTGTACCTCCAAGCCCGTATGCAAGAGGATAGTTGTACTCAATGAGAAGCTGTGAAGCAATGAGTGGAGTTGTGTTCTTGGAGGAAACTATGAAGTAACTTCGAGTATGTTTGTCAAGTGTCTTAATTGTTTTTGTATTTGGAGAGGTTTTCTTCAAATAGGTTGTTATTGTTGCAGGAGTTTGCAACAATTAGGTATCACTAGGGAGTGAGCAAAGGTTCTCTTATCTTGGATGGTCTTCTAAGATAAAGGTTTCATTGGGTAGTGATTAGGTAAATCGAAGGTTGTTTATCTGTAAACCAGAGGTTGTTTACATAAAATAATACTACTGATAATGGAGTCTTCTTCATGGCTCGGTAGCCCTCAGATGTAGGTTGGTTTGAACCGAACTGGGTTAACAATTCTGTTGTGTTCTTTATGTTTTCTTGCATTATATTACTCTACCTTGTCTGTATGTTTAATATCATATCAGATGTCTTAACATCCTTATAGGACATCTGGGTCTGCTGAACTAGAATTTCAACATTATCTAGTGGTTGTATGAAGAGTTGATTCTATATAGAAGATGTGCATACAAATAATGACAAGTATCTTGATGGGAGTTGAATATTTGTGATAGTTGTTTGCAAGTCTGAATTATGCATCAAGAGTAAATAAGCATGAGATGTGCAGAAAGGAATATTTTGCATGATGATTTAACATCATAGATGTTGAAGACACCAGATGTTGAGAAAAGGCAGATAAGATTCAGACTTATCTTTTGAAGACGTATCTTTGGTCATACGCATGGTTGATAATTTGGTTTCCTCTACAACAAGTAACAAAGTGTGGCAATCTGAATCTTGTGTAGCAAGAAAACTAAGGATTCTTATTTTGGAACGTGTGAGAAATTCCAAATCAATAGTACTTATGGTATTAAGATGACATTAACAATTGTGTTTCAAGTGAAGGACTAAAAAATATTGTCCATAAAGATGGTGAATGATAACTCCACTTTTGGAGGATGAGAGGTGAACATCAAAAAGGTTAAGCTGGAACTGAGGGGGAGAAATTTTTCTGTAGCAAGTGTGAAAGGATGTCTATATTGCTTTGGATGGAAGTGTCATGGGGATAAGATCTTTATGTTTAGAAGGGGTTGCTGAGAAATAAGTGTGATCCAAGAACCAAGGCAGATAAGTTCTATAATAAGGCAGTGGATGTCCCATATGATGTTGGAACATTAATATTCCTGTGAATCTCAATATTCAAATTTCATAATTATCAATGGCTTGAGTTGAATAAAGAGATGTTGAAGAAGTTGTATAGTTTGAATACAAATGAAGTAGTATTATTCACTAAGAAAAAGCTTGTGATTAAATTCAGACCACTGTCACATGACCACTTAAAAACTGTCATGGAATCTTATGAGATGTGTTGTGAAATGTCTTTGCAAGTTTATCCCTGAAGGTGTTATAGATATCATAAAGCAAAAATATTACTCTCCATTCTAAAAGCCATATGAAGGAATATTGTCAAAGTCATATGTTATGATATCTCAAAAAGAAGTTGTCCTGATTGGTGAGAAAAAAGGCAGTAATCACATGTAACTGCATAATGTACAAAGGTGAAGTTACCTATGCCTTTATTGGAACTAACTCCATCCAAAAGAAACAACCAAATACTGTTAAAGACAGTCAGAGTTAGTTTAGATGGTACATATTAATTATTGAGGCAATGTGCCAAACAGAATTTTCGTCACCTTGACCAAGGACTAAAATTTGTTAATTCCTAAGCTCCAGCTGTGCTACATATAGAGGACTCCTTAACCTCTATTTTCAAGAAAGAAATTGAAAGCTTCACCATCATGAGCTATATTCAAGTTTGGAGCAAACTGTGCCAAGTTTTGGTTCTGTAAGGACCTATTTTGCCAACTTTTGGCTAAAAAAGGGGAGAAAGGTCCTATAACTGATGATGTTCTTGGAGCTAATAATGTTGATATTGTTGTTGCTACTGATCTTGTTGTTATGTATAGCAGGGAGAATGTGAGTTGTTCACAAATGGTATCCAAACTAGCCATATCCAAAGTCCTAATCATACTACTGTTTGGAAATCTTTTATGTCTTGTGATCTGAGTTATGAACACAACTGTGACCTGTGTTCTGAGTTATATGGAGAAATTTCAGGACATGCTCTAAAATGTCTCTTATGCTACTCAAGGGGTAGTATTCCCGCAGTCCAACACCGAGTCTCTTCCTTCTCCCACCGTGCACGTCTGGTGTTGGTTCAATGGAGAAAAAAAGATGTCAAAAGGGATGTTCATACATCACTACAACTCAAGATCTATAGCTGAGAGCAGAAGACCATGAATGCTGCTGAAGAAATTTTTAATTGCAAATTGTTATTGTAATTATTGTTGCTCTAATGTAATGTTTGATTATAATTATTTGTTTTAGCCAGAATTTTCCAAAGGGGGGATTGTAAGCTCCTTGTTTTTTAAGGATTTGTATTAATTTTAGTAAAACAAATAATAGCAACAATAATGTAATATACAATAGGACAAATGCAGCATAAGTCCTATTGGAATGCCTAAACATGTTGTGTTGAGTTAAATCAACAACTGGAACAACATGTCGAAGAAGATATCGGGACATCAGACATCACGCCTGTGGAACTGATAAACTTGTTACAGTTCTATTTAAGTTATACAGAATATTCTGGGAATATTATGCATCCTATGTGGCGTTTACTCGAAGGCATATGTGAAGGTCCAAAAGATTCAATCAGAAGCTAAAGAGAAAAATTTGGAAACTTAAGATTGAAGACCTTGATTATAGCAGAAGTTTTCTGCAGTTTGTTACAATTGATACGCTGTTATGTGAAGGCCCAAGTCCAGTTGGGATAGAGGTTACGAATAAGGAGTTTGTAACCTATTTTAGGAATCTATCTGTAATACGGTGAACTGACTTTTTAGTGTTTTTGTATCGCAAATGTGCGGATAACAAGAGTCGCCACCGACTTTTATTTTTATCCAATTAAGGGAAGGTAAAAGTACAGAAAAAGACCTTTGTTAGATTCTGAGTAAGGGAGAAGGTTATGAAAAGGGAAGGTATTAGCACCCGTTTCCATCCGTAGTTATCTACGGGCTCTTAGTTGCTCTTAGATCACTTTAAAATTGTGCTTTCTGTGTGTTTGACAAAAATATTTTGAAAAGGCATTTCGCTTTGACTTTGTAATGATTCATGTAGGAATGTATACAAAGTGTTTGGAAATGTTTCGTTTTGAAAAGAGTTTGAACTTTGACAAAAGTGTGAGGTGTGAAAAGTATTTGATCGAGCAAGCAACTAAAAGTCTTATTACCTACTCAGAATTGGTCGTTTTCGTGTTGTTTTACGTTCCTTTAGAATAGTGCTATCCATACCATTAGTTGGTAGGTAACTCTATTCATTGGATGTAAGCGGGACATTCGAAGGGACATCGGATGGTCATAGAAAGCAACTTGTAGGAAGTATCCTAGCACATTCGAAGGGACTATCATCATTTTTCGTAGGCGACAATCGAGGGTCAAGATCATGTATTCGGAGGCGACATCGTGGGTCTTATGATCTTTGTATCGAAGGGACTATGATGATTTGTTTTGAAGGCAACGGTGCTAGAATACCTCTACGTTCGAGGGACATGACCAATTGAATCCGTAAAGGCAACGAGAGAGAATTACCCTAAGGGGTGCATGTGTGAAAAGAGTGTGTCGATTCGGATTTTTTTATCTTTGAAAATTAGTGGGCTATGTTCATTATTATCTTGCCATACACGCCTAGTTACTAGCAATTTATAGGGTGCGGAAATTAAAATGCGGAGTGTAAAGATGCGGAAAGGTAAATGTCCTACGCTATTACATGGCTTTGGGGCGGATACATAATTTAAACTTGCGGAAAATTAAAACCTAATTTAAACTATTACATCCCATAAACAGTTACATTATGGGAAAAATGAAAACGGTAAAAGAAACCGTCTGAAACGGAATAACCTGTAAAAGAATGAGAAATCGGAAAATACGAGATGAATCGAATAAGAGAAAAATGTTAGAAAAATGCAAGTTTTTTGAATGAGAAAAATATGACATGCTGGAAATAACATAAATATGCTAAAATAATTTTTTGGGATTTTTTTGGATGCAATTTAATAATTAAAATACAATTAAGATTGATTTAAATGCTAAATTATGAATAAAAATAAATATGCATGCAAAATAATATTTTTTAATTTTATAAATTAAATAAACATTTTCAGAAAATAAATGCAAAAGGAAAAAATATTTTGGTAATTTTTTAATGCATAAATAAAATATGAAAAGTGAAGTTTGTAAAAAGGAAATGCAAAACCGGTGCCAGTGAGGATCGAACTCAGGACATGGGAGAGTATCCTTGCACAGTGAGAGCCTTTACCACTACGCCAGCTTGCACTTGTTGTCATGGAACGAAAACGTAAGGTCATGAGTGTACACGCGTCGCCGTTTGGAGAAGTCCAAGCCCAGTCAGCTGGTGGACCCCGGGTTGAATGAGAGAACCAATCGAATCGCCCAGAAATGCCACGCACGCTCGCTGCCGGTCTTCGCCTGAGTCCACGCCAGAGCTAGGGCTCCGGTCATCTTCTCCGGCACCTGTGATTCTCAATCTGCAAAAATACACGAAATAAAAAGAAAAGAAGGACCTTGTACCCTTAAATCGGCCATGGCGAACACGATGGTGGTGTTAGTTTCAGCTAAAAATGATTGCACAAGCCAGTTCGAAGCTCATCAGTTTGGAAACCCTAAGTATGGCAAAACGCGATTCTAACGTCCAAACGCACAAACGATTGCCCAGATCTTGTCCATGGAACCTCAGGAGCACAATGAAAACATTAGAAGCAATTTACACACGCAGAATAATAAAATTTAAAAATCAAAAAGTTTTGAATATGTATGTATGTATATGCATCGATTCTGGATGGTTTGATCAATGACAATAATGTATTCTTACTCAAACTTACTCTCTAAGCACGATGGAATGATTTTTGAGGTCTGAAAGTGGCTGGAAATTCAAACACGATTTTCTCCAATTCTTGAAAAAAATTTGGCAAAATAAGGGTTCTTTCTTGGGCTAGGGTTTCGTTTCTTTGGCTTGTGTACTTGCTGAGCATTTATAGAGGAATTTGAGAGAGGAAAAAGAGTGAAAAAAGATTTGATTTGGAGCATTCAATATTTTTCAAATAAAATCAATTTTTTGAAAGAAATTTGATTTCCTCTTCAATGCATGATCATGCACGAATTTGGCAAGTGTTTTGGGCTTCCTTGGACCTCAAGTTTGGTATAAAATCATCCCTTTTGGAAAAATATATTATTTTCATATTTTATATAATTTAATTTTGAATTAAATGTTCTAAAATTCAAAAATAAATTAATAAAATAGAAAATTGCCATGGCCAAGCATTTATGGGTCACAAATAATGTCATGAACAAGTTTGGACCAAAAGATTTTAGGCCCATTTGGAAAATTTTGCATTTTGACCAAAATGTCCTTTTGTGCATTTGTCCAAAATTGCCCAACTTGTGAATGGTGTATCTTACTCAATTTTCCATATTTTTGAGTGTTCTTGGACTTTTTGTAAAGCTCTAAGAGTCCTATAACCAACCTTTTTGGTCTCATCTCAATTGGAGTTTCCATGCTCAATACATCTTCAAAATAA
Organism: Vicia sativa; assembly: GCA_021764765.1. Taxonomy (NCBI): domain Eukaryota; kingdom Viridiplantae; phylum Streptophyta; class Magnoliopsida; order Fabales; family Fabaceae; genus Vicia; species Vicia sativa. The sequence continues at coordinate 158,211,946 of CM038794.1, forward strand.
AATGTTGACTTTTTGTTGACTTTGAAAATGACTTGTAATGTTTTGAGCCATACCTCTCAAATGAAGCATTTTTTGGACATTCTTGTGAGACATGAAGTTATAGAGAATTGAATTTCCTTTAAAACAAGAGGTGGTGGAAAAATTTCTGAGAAAGTATGAAGAAGTTATGATCAGTCAAAGTTCAGTTGACTTTTCATCTAGAAACCCTAATTTAGAAAGTTTGACTTTTGAGCAAATCTTGAGTTTTCTTGATGAATCATGATCAACCCTTGATCAAATGATGAATGTAACTTCAAAATGAGGATGTTGACCAAAAATTATGAAGTTTGTTGTATGTTGACCCATTGAGTTTTTGTCCAATCTGTTGATTTTCAACCATCGAGCAATTATGCGAGGAAATTTGACTTGTAAGGCTTGAAACTTGACATGGAGAATCTTTGAAGCATATGAGGAGGCATGAAGACCATTGGAGATGTTGGAAGTCCATCTTGATCGAGAATCACCAAACCCTAGTTTGGGTTGATTGTCTAGGAGAGGTTTGTCGATCAACTCTTGAGGAATCCTTGAGTATGGATGTATGAAATATCTTGAGAAGATGGAGGGAAAATTTTGGGTATGCTGCCCTGTTCAATCTTCTTGTCTTGAAGGGTTAGATTGGCATCGTGCCTTCGTGACTGGAGGTAGAAGATGATTGAACACTCGACACTGAAAATTTGCATTGTTGGTGGATGATGCGGGAATGGGCTTACAGATGCCATTTGGTGAAAGTGGAGACTTAAACGCACGCTGGGGGATGAGTCATACACTAGACTCGAGAATGTTGATAGGAGGAGAATTGTCGGAGACGGGCTTGAGATGCCATCTGGAAAGGCAATCTTTGGGGAGTGAGCCGTCTCTGTAGATGTTCTTGATAGTGGAAGGAGGCGGAGATGGGCTTAAGATGCCATCCGGAGGGAGTCGTATGTTAGACTTTGTGCTTACCTTTGAATGAAGTTATTGGTTTGTATTGATTTTTAACCAAATATGCAGCATTCCAAAGGTGGAGAAACACTGATAAGTAGTCGGAGATGGGCTTAAGATGCCATCCGAAGCGAGTCGTCGCTAGACTCTGAGTTCTGTTGATAATAAGAAGGATCGAATAAATCTTCGTGCCGATTACTCGAGGTAGTAGTTGGCAAAATGTGGATATCTTCCCTGTTGTGCATCGGGTGTTGATCCATTGCCTGTTATCGGAGGATAACCAGGGGCGGTCTTTTAGATAGTTTTCCCGTCGAGATTCGGGGCTTAATCACAGACCATCGTCGGAGGACAACCAGGGGTCTTTCGATAGTTTTCCGTCGATTCGGGGCTTAATCCCGATCGTTGGAGGACAACCAGGCGATCTTTAGATAGTTTTCCGTCGATTCGGACTTAATCCTGGACACTGCTCGTCGTGACTTTCACTGTTTGGAAAAACAATAGAAACTTTGATAGAATATTTGTTAGTCTTATGCAAAGTATGATGCATGACAATGTGTATGAATGACATATGCATGAATTATGACTTTATGAGTAATGTATGAATGATAGATGTTGTGATATTTCAAAACATATCCATCTTGAAGAAGATGCAGATTTCGACTTATTCGGGACGGCGGATGGAGACCCCGAGAAGAAAGAAACTTTGATTCCTCCGATGCACTATCTGACCAAGTCTTGGGCCTAGATATTGTTGAGGAGGGTAGAGATTGAGAAACTCGTTGTTGGAGATCCCATACATAGACCCTGCTGGGGAGAGTCTGGGAGGCAATTTGTTGGGGATCTTGCATATAGATCCTGTTGGGAAGAATTAGGAGGCGCTCTACTGGGGATGCTGAGTGCGGATCTCACTGGAGAGCATTTGATGGTTGCTGGGGGACCGGGTTGGGGCCCGTTAGAATCTCTGACTGAAGAATAGAAGATGTAGATTTTCTACGGTGCACTATCTGACCAAGTGTCGAGTCTGGATACCGCTGCTGGAGAAAAGGAGAATTGTTGAGAGATATCCGCTGGGGATAAACATCTTAGCTGGGGATGAAGTGTTATTAATGTAACATTGCTCAGTTGAGTGGAATCACTGCTCGTGGATTAACATATACTCCGCTGGGGAGGTTTGTTGTGAGCGATACTGCTGTGGCGATCATGCTCTGTGGGGAAATGCATTGGTGACCTTCGTCGTCATCTCAATTCCTAGAGCCCGTAGTAATTACTCTTGTATGCCTACTTTTCGCATGTTTGTGAAGAGATTCTTATTGTCAGATGCATATAATCATTCAAAGCAAACGTTGGACTTATTGCAAACGACAATAGTGAAAAATGTAAAGAGAAAGAACTTGTGTTCATTTGAAATGCGCGATATGGCCAAGTAGTTTGTACACAAGAAAGGTAAAAGCTATCGGAAACAATCTCGTTAAGTTCCAACTATGCTAGTACTCATATATTTCGACTATCTCATCTCCTTGTCGAGAAAGTGAGTAGATGATCTTCGCCATTTGAATCTTGAATCTTGAGTAGTGCGAAGTGTGATCCGGAAGAGACATAGTCGTGCGCTTAAATCCCTAACTTTTGCCTAGACCTCCCTTTCGGTTTTATCCAGGATACCCTTTTTGCCCAAGCCGCCTTTTCAGGTTTTTGACTTGCGGTGTACATGTTTTGTATATATCCTTAACTTTTGCCCGAACCTTTTTGGTTCGCCAGGATGCCCTTATTTTTGCCTAGGTCAGTCGACCTAGCGGGTCTCGTTATGCGTAGTATTTTTTGACTATGTCTGCGTTCACAGGGTGTGGGAAGTCTTCACCATCCATGGTGCTAAGTATCATAGCTCCGCCGGAAAACACTGTCTTGACTACAAACGGTCCCTCGTAGGTGGGAGTCCATTTGCCCCTGGGATCACCTTGTGGAAGAATGATGCGCTTGACCACTAGATCACCGACTTGGTAGACTCGGTGCTTGACCTTCTTGTTAAATGCTCTGATCATTCGTTTCTGATAGATCTGTCCATGGCAGATGGATGCGAGTCGTTTCTCATCAATCAAATTAATCGGTCGGCGAGTGCGGATCCATCGTCTTCGCTTAACTCGGCGTCGGAGGACTCGGTTGAGGTATCCGAACCTCGATGGGTAAGACGGCTTCCATACCGTATACAAGAGAGAAGGGGTTGCCCTGTGATGTTCGTCTTGTAGTGCGATAACCATGAAGAGCAAATGGTAACATCTCATGCCAATCTTTGTAAGTCACCGTCATCTTACAGATAATCTTCTTAATGTTCTTGTTGGCGGCTTCCATGCGCCATTCATCTTAGGCCGATATGGAGAAGAATTATGATGCTTGATCTTGAGCGCATGCGAGTTCGTGATCATCTTATTGTTGAGATTAGAGCCGTTATCTGTGATAATCCTTTCGGGAATGTCATACCGAAGCAGATAAGGTTATGCTTGATGAAACGAGCCACAACATTCTTGGTATGATGCAAACGAGGTCGCTTCTACCCACTTGGTGAAATAGTCAATTGCCACAAGGACAAACGATGTCCATTGGAAGCGGTGGGCTTGATTTCTCCGATCATGTCAATGCCCACATTGCAAAAGGCCAAGGAGTTAGAACATTCAGTGGAGTGCGTGCACTTTGTCGGCATAAATCGCACTTGTGACAAGATCGAGTGTAGCGGTGACAATCGGCTTCCATGGCGGACCAATAGTAACTGTTCTCAAAATCTTTTAGCCATGGTGTGTCCACCGGTGGGTACCAAATGCGCCGTGTAACTCTTCCATGATACGTATCGTTTCACGATCTACATATGGTAAGCACAAGTCGTGGTTGCGCTTGTATAAGATGTCGTTGTTGAGGAAGAATTTGGATGCAAATCTTCTCATGAACTTCTTATCATTGATGATGCCCTGCGGGATATTCACGAGTCTCAAGATACCTTTTCACGTCATAGTACCAAGGTTTCTCTTCTGTATCAAGCTCACAACAATACGCTGGTTCGTCAAACCTCTCAATGATGATATGGGGAGCCTCGTTGTCCCATCTGACTTTGAACATAGATGACATAGTAGCCAATGCGTCTGCCAATTGATTCTCTTCTCGTGGAATGTGATTGAAAGTGATCTCTTGTAGGGATCAAACTCAAAACATGCTCGATATGGAATGAGTTTCGATGTTTCGTATCCCATTAATCGGTGATCACTAAAGCTGAGTCTCCATACACTTGCAAGAACTTGATTCTTAGGTCAATAGCAGCTTTAATGCCCATGATGCATGCTTCGTATTCGACCATGTTATTCGTGCAACTGAGACATAATCTGGCGGTGAAAGGCGTGTGTCCGCCTGTAGGGGATGTGATAATGGCGCCAATGCCATTGCCAAGTGCGTTTGAGGCTCCATCAAAGACCATGGTCCATCGAGATCCTTGTTCGTGTCCTTCGACCGGGCACGGTTCTTCTAATCTGTAACTAGTAAAACATCTTCATCTGAAATTGAACTACATAGGCGATAGTCATCTACGGATTGATGAGCCAAATGATCGGCTACCACACTTCCTTTGATCGCTCTCGAGAAGTGTCTTGGATGTCATACCGTCGAGATCATTTGCCATCTTGCTATTCTTAGGAGAGGCTGGTTTCTCAAATATGTATTTTATCGGATCCATCTTGAAATCAACAAGGTAGTGTGAGTCAACATATCTTGTCTTAGTCGTGACGACAGCCAAAGCGTTGCAAGTTTTCTCGGTGTGAGTATCTTGTTTCACGATCGATAAAATTTTGCTAAGGTAGTATATTGCATGCTCTTTTCGCCGACTCGTCATGTTGCCCCAACACACCCCATTGAATTCTCTAGCAAAGTACATGATAAGAGGTCTTCCTTGACGGCATCGGGATAGGAGGATTACGGGTACTCCTTGATTTTGTCAAAGCGATCCGCAATCGTCATTCCATTCCACTACTTGATCTTTCTTTAGTAACTTGAAGATTGGCTCACAAGTAGCAGTTATATGTGCCATGAATCTGACAATGTAGTTCAATCGGCCTAAGAAACCTCTGACTTCCTTCTTGGTGCGGGGAGCTGGCATTTCTTGAATAGCTTTAACCTTGGCGGGGTCAACCTCAATACCTTTTCCACTGACGACAAACCCTAGGAGTTTACCGGATCTGACTCCAAAAGTTCACTTGTTAGGATTAAGTATCAGTCTATACTTCTTCAACCTGTCAAACAGTTTCTGCAAATGATAAAGATGTTCTTCTTCAGTGTGTGATCGAGCTATCATGTCGTCGACGTAGACCTCTATCTTGTGATGAATCATGTCATGAAATAATGTCACCATAGCACGCTGATAAGTGGCGCCCGCGTTCTTGATCCGACGGCATAACCTTGTAGCAAAAAGTGCCCCATGTAGAAAATAGTCTTTTCCATGTCTTGAGGCCATTTTAATCGATTGTAACAGAAACCATCCATGAAAGAGAAACCTTATCTCGGTGTTGTCTACCGAACATCAATATGAGGAAGTGGAAAATCGTCTTTCGGACTTGCTTTGTTCGGATCTCGTAATCCACACATTCGTACCTTGCCATCCTTCTTAGGTACGGGTACCACGCTTGCAACCCATCGTGGATAGGAATATGACTAAGAAACCGGCGTTGAGCGCTTCATTACTTGACTTTGATTTTCTCGACATCTCGGGACGCATCGAGACCTTCATTTCAGAGAAAACCCTCTTTTCGGCAATCGGTGTACCACAATATCAATGTCTAAACCGGGCATGTCTTCGTATGACCAAGCAAAACCTCAATATAGTCTCGTAGCATCCGAACCGACCTTTCTTTAACACTATTCTCAAGACCCTCCTATCTTGATCTCTTTTCTTCGTTAGTACCCAAATTCACAACCTTAACTTGCTCTTCATGTGGTCAGTAACTCGATCTTCTTCATGTGATCGACAAGTTCTCCGGTACTTCACAATCTTCCTCACTTTCGTCTTGGCTTGGTAGATCGGATTATCAAGTCATACTTAGCAATAGCATAGTTATTAACGAGATTCGAGTGATTCTTGTATCACGTGGGTGTGTGTAAGAAACACATAGCTTTTGAAGGGGTGATAAAGTAAAGAAAGAAAACAAACAATTGAATGCAAAAGTCCAACGAATTTATTGAATGAAAACGCAAACAGATAATAACCCTCGTAAGCGAGTCATGATGCCGGGCAAGGCACTAGGCTTTAGAGTTTCTTGTTGAAACATAAAAATAAAAGCAAAACAAAACAAGAGCAATTACTCGACTAAAGGAGATTGGTATGGCGTCTTCGGTCTTCCAATTCTTGAGCCCATGATCCAGGTTGGGAAGATCCACTGGCGATGTCGGCCGTTGTCGCTTCTATGGCATTCCATTCGGCGCGGAAAGGAAGTTGGCGGCACGTTCGCGTATCATCTTCGTCCTTTGACGGTGAAGCCTAAACCATCTTATCGGTTTGAAAGGAAGATCGGGCGACCCCAAATAGAACTACCTTCTTCAAGCTTAAGCATCTTTCAGTGAGGCCATCCTAGGCGGAGCTTGTGTAACTTTCAGGGAGTGACGGAGAGTCAACAGGCATGACTCTGGGTATTGTTTCAAAAGCTTGACAGGGAGTCTCGAAGAATTCTCCTTCCATCTCGAGGTATCGGAATGACTGTAGATGACTGGCCATATACTCCTCTTCACCACACACTGTAACAACCTTCCTTTCGGGTACTTGACCCGATGCAAAGTGGAGGTAACAGCGCCTGCCCCATGTATCCAAGGGCGTCCGAGTAGGCAAGAGTAAGCTGGACGAATATCCATGACAAACAAAGTGGAGTCAAAAGTCTGGGAACCGACTTTAACAGGCAGAGTGAGCTCTCCAAGTACTGTTCGCTTAGAACCATCAAAAGCTCTCACAATTATATCCGTGTGTGTGAACCACTCAAATTGTGGGATGGTCACTTAGTTTTACCTCGAAGCCTGTAGGCAAGAGGATTATCAATCTCACTCAGAAGCTATGAAGCAATTAGTTGAGTTATTGTTCTTGAAGGAAGCTGTGAAGCAACTCCAAGGTGTGTCCTAAGTTAGAAGTACTTTGCTTTTAGTCTTAGATGGTTTGTGACAAAAGTGGATCTTCTGATCATGTGTCTTTGAAGAGTGTCTTCAAGTTTGTTATTGTTGTTATAATCATCATGTGTGATTGAGGGGGTGAGAGGGGTTTCTCACATCTAAGAGGGGGTCTTAGGTAGAAATTGCATTGGGTAGTGATTAAGTGAGGAGTTGTAAACGAGATTGTTTAGTTCTGAATTAATACTGCAGATAATGGATTTTATCCCTGGCTTAGAAGCCTCCAGATGTAGGTGTGTAGCACCAAACTGGGTGAACAATTCTCTGTGTTCTTCTGTGTTCTTTATGTTTTTCTTGCTCCATTTAATTCTAACTTTTCTGTTTTAATTGATGTCAGACCAGATGTCTCGACATCGTTATATGACATCTGGGTCTACTGCACCAGAATTTCAGAGTGAATAAAACCTAAACTAAAATACAGATCAAGATACAAGGGTTAGTTATGCAAAGGGAAGGTATTAGGAACCATAAACATTTATGATACTCCGCAGGAACCTCTTTTAAAATATGGGTATGTGATATAAAAAGATATGTACAAAATAGATGGTGGAGGTGAGAAAAGAAGTTTTTTTTAAATAATTTTTGATTCGATAGAACTTCCAACGAGTTCTAGGCCTACATACCAACAATGTGCAATGTTGAAATCAAAACCCGTCTAGTTCGAGTAAAAAAGACTAAAATTGGTGTGTTGGTTAATTTTAAGAAGAGCTGACATCTCATCATATCTGAGTGGTAAATGTACTTACTACCCAAAATTATGAGAAATGAGCATTTCATCAACTCAAAGTGGATGATAGGGCTTGGATTTTCATCAACGAGCATAACTCAACACCAAGTGGAAAATGTCTCAATTCACTATATATTGTAGAAGTATAGTAGTTCGCATCACTACAAGAATCATCAAGAGTCTAATCTTTTGAGAAAAAGTAAGAGGAGAAAAGCCAAAATGGTTTAAAAAGTTTGAATGGGGTTAATTGACTTTAGTCTTAAAGTAAATGTCAAAGTATTATTAAATTGGTTAATGGTTTTTATTAAGAAAATATTTTTGAAAATGCATGGACCTAAATCCAAGTTTATTATGAAAGAGGTCCGTGTTATAAAACAAAAAGCTTTGAAAAGAGAGAGAAGATTTTGAAAATTAAAGAAGATGGGAGGAGATGAAGAGGCTATCCGAGGTATGAAAAAGTAAAAGTTAAAGATAAAACAACGATCTAACTGGGTAGGAAACTAGTACTTGACATCAAAAGCCAATACAATATTCTCATCCTTTGGATTAAAATAACCAACATAGTAACCGGACAAAAAAAACCAAGCTCAGGTAAGCCAGTGCTTCAAATGGAATCAAATCTTCATAAAAATTGGACAGAGTAACGATTATATTTAGAGGAAATCCACTCATAGACGAGTATAAACAGAATAGTCTGCACACAGAGAAATAAACATACCAATTTAGACAAAATAACAACGGAGGTCACAGAGTCTTTGAGCTTAGGTCAAGGCCCTAATCCTAAGTCCAAGAATCAATCTCCAAGCACAGGAAAAGTAGGCAAGTCCAAATTAACAGTTCTTTATAATTTTAATCTTTTATTAGTAGTTCAATAAAAACAACAAGATAAAAGGTCCAAGTGGACAAAGAAAATAACGAAAACATAAACATGATAATGGATACTGGAATTAAAATAAAGAGATAAAGAAAGCATAAAAATAAAGATGGAAATTAAATGTTAGTAATTAGTGATTAGTTGTTAGTTAGTTTCGTATGAATGATCCATAATGATTTGAACATTGAGCCTAAGTCAAAGGTTATGAGGACTCATCAGAAGATTGATAGAATCAAAACATCTACACGATGAGCCAACAATTTTATTGGCTATAGCTCCAAAATATAATCATCCTTGGGCTTACAAGTTTAAGTCATGGGCCATAAAGAATCAATCATACAGAGAAAGAAAATAAGATCGTATGGTTTGCGATGATTTAAGCCTTGAGCCTAGGTCAAAGGTTATGAGGACTCATCAGAAGATTGATAAAATTAAAACCTTTATGTGATGAATCGACAATTTTATTGGCCGTATCCCAACACTTAATCATACTTCGACATTTTCAAGCATAAAGCTTGGGCCACGAAGAACCATCTTTCTTATTTGAGGGACAAAATATAGAGATGCGTTAAGCAATCGCCAAGTAACTTATATAGAAGTCACCCTACAATGAGGCCGGTCAATAACGATCTATGTGTTGAAATGACAAGCTAGAGAAATGATATGTAGATCATCCTCTTAATGTTTACAACACATGTAAAAAATAATAATGGGATGAGATGAAAAGGGAGAACAAGTCACAAAGTCACCAATGATTCAAATGAATTCATCTGGTTTAACTTCATCAAAATCAATCAACCATCTTGGTGGATTTGGTCTTTTGACCTATCAACACCCAAGTTCCATTGACGTTAATGAAATTTATATCCAAAATGAATTCATATGTATCCAAGTCAGAAATATTTATTAAATAATTAAAGAAATAAAATAATAATTAAAAATGATTTTTAAAATTGATTATTTAATTGGATTTTTATTGATAAAATACATAATGGTATCCATGCATCAAAATAAAAATCCAAAAAAATTATCCAAGATCAAACAAGTGTCAACAAGTGTTGACAAAAAATTTCAGAAATTTAGGAGACCAAAAATTATTATTTTTAAATAAAATAAAATAGTAAATAAATCAAAATTGGCAAAAAAATAGTAAAATCATAAATAAAAATAAAATGAGGTCACCAATATTTGTCAAGAGACTATTGAATCCTTCCCTAATTTTTTCAGAATTTAAAAATATCAAAAAGTATTTTTAAAAAATTAAATAAGTCAAATAAAAGAGAAAAATCATAAAAAATATCAAATCTCAATCTTAGAGTTTAAAGATTAACTTGTGGCATGGAAAAGTTTTACTGAGTCCCTACGGTGGACGCCAAATGTTCATGTAAACACTTTTGGATAATCTTTCTAAAGCAAGTCAGGTGAGACCATAAATGTAATGTATTTTAGAAGTTATTTCTTTGCTTCTATTCTTGTGTGTTAAGGTTGAGTCTCACTTCTACATTAATGGGAGGCTCTTTTATACTCCATCCCATGCCTTGAATTCATCAAGAAGCGACCTTTCAAGTCCAATGATTAAATGAAGTTCATAATGTTCGTCGTCGCAATCATATGTATGTAACGTCTTCTTCATTAATATTTGTAACTCCTATGCAGCCGTGTAAATACATGTAATTGTTACACATATTGCTCAGGATTGTCTCTTCGAGAACCAAACGAATGATTTCTTAAATAAACTTGAGTTTTCCTACATCTCATGAGTCCTAGCTTGGCTATCATTCTTTTTGGAGTATTCAGCATATCCAATATATCTTTATCGACCATACTGATGTGTACCTCATATTTGAGAATTTTGGAGTGTGCACCTTGTATGAATGCAAATGTATGTATGGTGTATCATTTTTATTGTATGGCGTGCAGAATAGGAAAATTCCCATTTAAGTTTTTAGGAGTAATTATAGGAGGCAATCACAGGAGAATAAGTTTCTGGAAACCAGTTCTCACTAACCTAAGAGGAAGACTGTCGACCTGGAGAAGCAGAATTTTATCCATAGGAGGCAGAGTAACTCTCCTTAAAACTGTTCTGACTAACATTCCCATTCATCAATTTGCTTTCTACAGAGTGCCAGCAAGTATTGCTCGTCAAATGATAACCATTCAACGAAATTTTCCCTGGCACGACGCAAAGGATAAAAGAGGAGTGGCGTGGGTGAGTTGGAAAAACATATGTAGGAGTCGAGAGGAGGGAGGACTCGGGATTAAGGATGTAGTGAAATTCAACCAAGCTTTACTTGTGAAATGGATCTGGAGGTTCATGGTAGACAAAAAAGCCATATGGAGGGGTATCATTCAAGCAAGATACGGAGATCCAACTCCGGTGCAAGAAGCTGGGCACAGATCAACACAGAAACAATCACTTTGGTGGAAGGACTTGTTACAGTTGTGTGAGGATGTCAACGGGATATGGAACAACATTACGTTAAAATTAGGAAGCGGTGATACGGTTTTATTCTGGAAGGACAAATGGCTGGGAAATCAAAAGTTGGCAGAAGTGTTCCCGGATCTGTATCACGAATGCTGGTCAGAAGAGGAGGAAGCAGTGAGTAGCAAAGGTGGCTGGGAGGGAGGAAAGTGGAGCTGGAACCTGTGCAACAAAGGTGAAGTTTGGGGGAAAGAAGCTACAAAACAGTTAAGGGAGTTAGGGGAAATTCTGACAAGCGTTGCTCCAGTAGCTGATCAAGAAGACCAAATCATATGGCCATATAACAAATCAAAGCAATACTCTGTTAAGTCTGGTTATGAGATTCTTATGCAGGTTGGAAGGGACCAGTCAGTAGATGGTAGAAGGAAACAGGTGCTGGATCTGGTATGGGGGGCCGCTGTCCCTTCGAAAATAAAGTTATTTAGTTGGAGACTCGTGCAAGATAGGCTACCATCCAAGAAACAACTAAGCATACGAGACATAATTTTGCAGCAAGAAGATGTAGTTTGTGTCTTCTGCAAAGAACAAGAGGAAGATGTAAATCACATCTTCGTGCATTGCCCAGTGCTGAAGTTGTTGTGGAAGAAGATCTACTGCTGGTGGGAATTGGAATTTTCTCAGGAAGTAGACTGCAGTGACCAATTGCTAAATTTCGTAGAGGCATTGAAAGAAAAAATACCAAGTAGGAATGCTGGAAGCATTTGGTTTACTAGTTGTTGGTGCATCTGGAATCATAGGAATGAAATTGTTTTCAGAAATGCAGTAAGCGATATAGATGAACTGTTTTACAAAGTTATGTGGTTTTCATGGTGGTGGCTAGCGATAGATGAAAAGGATAGAATACATAGTAGTTATTATGAATGGTTTAAAAAACCTGAGTTATGTTTGTAATTTCTAAATGCTAAATCATCGTCATTTCCTGTATTTGTATTTGTTTGGGTTGGAGTACCCCTAGTACTCCTTTATTAAATCCAAAGTTGCTTATCAAAACAAAATACCATGTTTAACATATAATATTATGTTATTATAGACACTCATACTATTGAGTTGTTACACTTCTCTCTCTCTCTCTCTCTCTCTCTCTCTCTCTCTATCTATCTATCTATATATATATATATATATATATATATATATATATATATATATATATATATATATATATATATATATATATATATTAGTTGATAAGGGATAGATATAATATTTGATCATTTTGTGATATATTTTTAATTGGAAAGCATGAACATTATATTAATTAAACAAGAAAGTTAAAAAAGATTTAAAAAATCGAGAATCAAGAGTACACTAAAATAACAAAATAAGCCAAAATCGGAACACCTAAGCAAACACACACACACACACACAAACAAAGAGGGTCACCTCCTAAACATAAACCAAGATGAAAAAAAAAACAAACCAACAACCAACCACCCAAACTCCAAAATCAAAAGGAAATAACCAACCAACCATAACACCATTTGGTTTACTAGTTGCTGGTGCATCTGGAATCAAAGGAATGAAATTGCTTTCAGAAATGCAGTAAGCGATATAGATGAACTGTTTTACAAAGTTATGTGGTTTTCATGGTGGTGGCTAGCGATAGATGAAAAAGATAGAATACATAGTAGTTATTATGAATGGTTTAAAAAACCTGAGTTATGTTTGTAATTTCTAAATGCTAAATCATCGTCATTTCCTGTATTTGTATTTGTTTGGGTTGGAGTACCCCTAGTACTCCTTTATTAAATCCAAAGTTGCTTATCAAAAAAAAAATACCATGTTTAACATATAATATTATGTTATTCTAGACACTCATACTATTGAGTTGTTACACTCTCTCTCTCTATCTATCTATCTATCTATCTATCTATATATATATATATATATATATATATATTGAGTAGTTGATAAGGGATAGATATAATATTTGATCATTTTGTGATATATTTTTAATTGGAAAGCATGAACATTATATTAATTAAACAAGAAAGTTAAAAAAGATTTAAAAAATCGAGAATCAAGAGTACACTAAAATAACAAAATAAGCCAAAATCGGAACACCTAAGCAAACACACACACACACACACACAAACAAAGAGGGTCACCTCCTAAACATAAACCAAGATGAAAAAAAAAACAAACCAACAACCAACCACCCAAACTCCAAAATCAAAAGGAAATAACCAACCAACCATTGATTTAATCTATTCACTAGACACAAGCACAATAGACTTCCAAAGAGAGCAAATTGAAGAGGGGAGAACTAGGTCACAAAAAAACAAAAGGAGGGTGGTTGGCCAACCAGCCCACCCCTAAACACACATCCACTTGAGCGGTCCCACTTCTAGGAGGGCGGCTAGACCTATTAACACCATTTTTCCCTTTCATTAACCTAAAAATCATTAAAATACCCCTAATACTTACCTAGGCAAAGACTTTGGCCTCCCCACACATCTAAACACCATGTACCAAATAGCACAAACAACCTCACATAACACAAAAAGGTGGTATGCTAACTCCACATGCCCACCACACACGACACACCCCACACCACCACCGCTCAACATAATTTAATGCCTAAGAATATTATACATAATCGACAAACAATCAACTTTTCAAAATCCTAGAAAGTCCAAGAAGGACCGCATAAGACCTACTCTTTGGCAGGCCGACCAGAGAGCTAAGATAACCATAAGCAACTTTCATTAAAAAGATACCTACCGGGTATGGGTTCCAAACCCAAACATCATCCTTATAAAACCTCACGTTCCCAACAAAGAGACCAAGATAAAGACTCTAAAAACTATTCCTCCCATACCCGAAGATAACGCCTCCAAAAAACCTCCATACCCAAACTTCCCCTTCATAGACTCCAAAAGAACTCACCACATGAGTTTTTAAAAACATACATGGGTTAAAGTTTAGGAGGATTTTTTTAATAACAAAAAAGTATATTTAATTTTAATTGTGAATTGTGTGTTGTTTTCAAAATAAATTGTGTTATGTGTATTTTTTTATATTTAAAGAAAGTTTTATGTCAAATTTATTGTCAATTTTTTAATAGAATATAATTTTTTTTTTTATCAAATCAAAGTTATAAATACTTCTTACTTGCATCTTCTATGTTACGTTATCACATCCATTTAGATAATTTAAAGAATATTAGAGTTGGTGTTTTTTTACAAGTTAATATTTTATTAATGAGACTACACGATATACATATAATCATCAAGATAGATAGTATAAACTATATAGATTGTTTAAGGTAATGTTATTTTTTGAGGTTCCAAATTTAGACATTCTTGAATCTTCTATCTTAGTGAATATTGTATATTTATTTATTATATGATTGCAACATTGATGACTATATAATTAAAGAATTATATGATTCCAACATTGATAACTATATAATTAAAAGTACTCTTATATAGTAAGAATCATTTGAATAAGAAAGGTAAGAATGTTTACTTGTTATTGTTTTAAAAGATAATTTTAAACTTATTTTAAATTTAGTTTTATTTTTAATAGAAATCATGAAGTTGTTGGTATTAATGAATAGTTGAGATTTAATTCTTGATTTTCTTGTTTTTATATTTTCTTACTAATAAGCATTTCCATAATTAAACATATATACATGTGCACACAAGAGATTACAAAAGAACTTTATCTAAAAGTAAAATACTTTAATGATGTACATGTTTCTAATGACCATTAAACATTTTACTACATTTTTTATAACGGTTACATCCTATGAATAATTGACTTACCAATCAACACAAGAAGTTTTGGATCATCACAATATTAAAATTTGCTTCTCATCATTGATGTTGTCAATTGGTTGAGGGCCTGAAACAAATGATACACAACAATATTTAGAAAATTATTAGTATTTTTTAAATGATACACAATAATATTTAGAAAATTTAACATTCACATGTCTATTAAAATGTATAACCAAACAATACACATGACTAAATTCTTAGAGATTTGCCTAATGGTGAAAGTTTGGGTCCTTCAATCATAAAGTCCGATATCATGATTTCAACAAAAAAAATTGTGATATAAATAATAAATAATTTTACCTAAAAGAAAACATCTTGATATCACATTCAGGCTTTCTTCCATAATCTACATCCATCTTTTTTATTTGTTCACAAGTTGACAAAAAAGGCACATTGATCATATGCAAACCACCGATCTGCACACCAATGTTTCCACTAATAAATACATCAAACACCATCTCATATACTCCAATGTCCGATTTTAAATCATCTGCCGCATCATTGTTAACAATTTCATGATTCTTCGTCATTGTTATGTCCAAATCCGTCTCATTTTGAGGCATTTGAGAGAAGCCTTTAAGTTTAGTGTTACCCAATTGCAAACCTTCACTAATGACATCCACAAAAAGAGGACCATATACAAGTTTGAACTCTTCATTCTTATTTGAGAATCTTAAACCTAAATTTATGATTGCATCCATTTTGTGTGAGTTATAATTAACTTGAAACTTATTAATTTCGAATGCTCTAACATTGACTTTTGGCATTCCTGATTTAAGGAAAGCCAAATATGATATCCCGAAAAAGAGAAAAATTACAACAAATATGAACACTGCAAGACATGACCATGCACAACATGCCAAACAACATGGATGATAATGTCCTGTATCAAATTCATCGACGGAGGTTTCAATATTATGGTTGTGGTCGGGAGAATGGCTTTGATGATTATTATCAAAGGGGATTTCGAAGGCAACACGACGACCTGATTTTTCAATGCTGTTGATGGATGAATTCTTCACCAACGCCGACTTGCTTTCTAGTTCTGCCATTTCTCCCAACCTTTCACCACCGTCGAGAGAAGGGTACACACATATGTCCAATGTTATTTTTGCATAATAATTTTTTCAAATATTGATTATTTGTGTGATTAATGTT
Source organism: Vicia sativa (assembly GCA_021764765.1). NCBI lineage: Eukaryota > Viridiplantae > Streptophyta > Magnoliopsida > Fabales > Fabaceae > Vicia > Vicia sativa. The sequence goes on from CM038794.1 coordinate 158,228,106, forward strand.
ATTTTCTTCTTTAGGTAAATATTTTTCCACCACAAGTGCATAATCTATCTGTATATAGTAAATCAAAGTTGTCATATAAATGCAACGAAGGGTTTCTATACGCACTGTAAGTTTTCTTAAGTAGTTTGTTAGTTTACATTTAAAACAACTCCCTTCTATAAAAAAATTTGGATGAGATGTCATTGTAAAATAAGTTGTAAAAAAGACGGTTTTTATTGACACAATTTCGTATCTAATTCCTTGAATGCAAATTTTAGTGACAGATATTTATATATTCATTTATATCTTTTAACTCTCCCTCGTAAAAGTCCAATTTATTTTTATATTTTAATAGATATTTTGTCATTCTTTCAATTTCAAAATATTCTCCTATTAATAAATAATAATCTAGTATATTATATACTATTTTTATTTTATCTCTTGTTGTTTTAATTAGATCATTAAATTTTGTAATTTGTAATATTTCGTTAACCATATTTGTATTCATTTTCTAGTTTTAAATTTTTTCTATTTAATAATTTTATTTATGATTTTTCACACTGTATTTTGTTTTAAAATAATAATTTTTTTCTTAACCATGTTTATAATTTTGTAAACTTCTCATTTTATTTATTTTGAGTTTTAGTGCTCTGGTACCAAAATATTGATGTCAATTATTTCTTGAAATAATTTTTTATAATTCATTTTTATAATTTGCCATCATCTAAATAGTCTCAAATTTCATTATTTTTTAATAAATTTAGATCTATTGCAAATCCATCATAATACATCCTTTCAACTAATAAAATATTATCTATATTATTTTCTATTACATAGTCTATTTCCTTTTCAAAAAGTATAATTTATTCACATATTTTTTTATATTCTTTACCTATTTTTATTTTTAACTTATTTATTAAATATATTTTTTAAATGGTAAATTCTAGAATGAGGGCTCCAACAAATCTCTCATCCATGGACCTTTATGAATAATATTTAAGAGTCATTAGATTATGTATGCTCACATGATTTTACTAGGCACCACCACACTAGATCTCACCTCGGTCGGTTGTACAAAACTTCTCTCTTATATTTTTATTGTCTCTAACCTCTTGCATACAATCTAAACCATACAAAGTGTTTCACTCATCTTCCACTATCTGAAGCACAAAAAAAATTAATATCTTTGAAATTTCAAAAAGCAACGTATAATAATGACATAAGATTGAAGGAACATGCATCTAATTTGAATTTTATAGGAAATAATTGATTCAATTTATATTATAACTAAAAATTAACACCTAAAAATTCAACCTAAATCGTATAAATTATTTAAATCTACAAAATTTAATCTCGCCTTTCACATTTGAATATAATTCCTTTCCAATTCATCTAGTTGAAATTATGAAGATGAAAACTTCATTTTTCTAATTAACAATTATTTTTTGGATTAGATGAAATCAAAAAAGTGATGTCAAAGGAAATGTTGTGAAATTTGATAGACGTTTAAGGGACAATCGATGGAATTCCTTTTTCTGCTAAAATGGGATATTATAGTGCCATGGAGGCATGGACGATGAAACTAATTTTTTGAATAATCAGATGCTAGAAACAGAGAAATGGAAGAGAAAGGATGAGAGTAGGAAATTATATAAGAAAAGATACATGTGTTCTCATCTAAGCCTTTGATAATTTTTATAATCAATCTAAAGGTGTATAATAATACTCTACGGGTGAGCCATTTAGTTGGTGGTTCATCATAGAAGTCACCTTTGCAAATACATCTTAGTTTTTCAGAAAAATATTTTTCTTTATTTTCAATATTATCAATATCGGTTATATCAAAATCCTTTATTTTTTATTTGTACTTATGTTTTCTTTTTTACTAAATTCATCAATGTACAATTTGTTCTTTCTTTAAACTATATTAGTGGTCCATTATTTCTAGTTTTATTCGTATTCTACCTTTTAATATGTTATTAAGTCTTTTACTTGGTTTCATAATTTGTCAATATCATATTCTTCAATTATTTTAGGTTTATAGAATATAAGTGATTTATTTGTAATTCTAAAAACTTTGATTTACATATAAAAGTTTTGAGTTTAGTTGTTTCATTTTTTTTTGGATAGTAAATTTTTCCAATAAGTGAGTTTCTTACAACTTGCTTCATATTTTCATAGAAGTACTTCTTTATCGGGCTCAAGCTGCACAAATTTTTGAAAACTGATGTTGTGCAATCGATTTGTACAATGTGCAAAATGATTTTTGACTTGTTTTGGATAATTTACTCTTCTTCTACTCCATTCTTTTGATGTTTGCTTTGGATTGTAGTCTTGATCGTCAAATTTCTTTTTAATTTCAATGGACTTTGGGTGTTGATGAGGTTGGAAAAATATATTGTTAATTCAAATCTATCAAAGGATGAATTATTCAATTCATTCTTGGTGCTTTGAGTTAACAATATATTGTGTGCCTTAATCCACCAAGATGAGTGGTTGAACTTAAAGATGAAAGAAATTTGAGAAGATAATCCAAGTTGATCTATCATTTACCCTCCCTCTTCATCTTATCCCATTATTTTTTTATATTTTACATATGTTGACAAACATTAGAGGATGATCTACATATCATTCTTCTCATTTTCTTTTTCAACACATAAATCATGCTTGACCGACCTCGTTGTAGGGTGGCCTCTATATAGGTTACTTGGTGATTGCTTAACATAGCTCTACATTTTGTCCCGAATCAGAAAATGATCAATTGGTGGCATAAACTTTTACGTTTTGTAAAAGCCCTAAAAAATTGCTCGAGCTTTGATTTTGGTTCAACACCTGTGATATTTGTCGTCAAGTCGCTATGATTTTTTAATCAAGCTTCTAATAAGTTTTCACTAACTTTGTCTGATTGAAATTCTCAACCATCTTTGATCAAGTGTTGAGATCTTTAATTGTTCCAAAATGGATGATATACTTGACAAAAAGAAATTGAAACTTGTCGTGTGGTCGTTATGATTCTATCAAAATTATGGCAAGTCTTCATGCGCAAGTTTCAAGATGATCATCTAACAATTTATATTTTTTATTTTATGCCCTTTAATTTATGCATTTTATTTTATCATTTATATTTCATGTTATTTTTCCTTTGCTCACTTGAGCATTTTATTTTCTTTCCATTTTGAATTTGCTCACTTGAGCATTTTATTTTGTTGTCATTTTGAATTTCCTCACTTGAACTTTATTTCTCTTTTTGAAAGCACTTAATAATTCAACTCAAACACTAAAAACTTTTAATTGTTTGTTCTCCGACTCTGTTACTATCCCTATGCTCGGAGTTTGACTTTGGACTTAGGATTATAACCTCAACCTCAGCTTGGAGATCCTGTGATTCTGTTTGTGCTTGAGCTATTATTTTTTCTGTGTGCAGGTTTTTATGTTTGTACTCTCTTACGAGTGGATTTCTTCTAAATACAGTTGTTATACTTCCCAATTTTTGAAAGACATAATTTCATCTGAAGCATTGATTTATCTAAGACTTGGTATTTTTTTCCAATTAATTGCTTGGGTGGTAATCCAAAGGAAGGAATATGGTATTGGCTTCTTGATGTCAAGTACTAAATTTTCCTATCTTGTTAGATCTTTCTTTACCCTTACCTTTTTACTTTTATGCACAAGTTAGCCTCTTCATCTCCCCCCATATTCTTCAATTTTCAAAATATCCTCTCTTTTTCAAAGGATTCTTATTTTCTAAACTCGAACCGATTTCATAAAAAACTCGGACTTAGGTCAGTGCATTTTCAAACTTCTTTTTTTTTTAATAAACTCTTAATCCATTTAACAATACTTTGACCATTTTTTATAAGACTAAAAAAAACAAATAACCTCACTCAAACTTTTTTTGAGCCCTTTGTGGCTTTTTCTCCAAAAACCATTTTCTTGAAAGATGAGACTCTTGTCTATTCTTTGAAATGATGCAGACTGCTATACTTCTACAATATGTAATGAAGAGAGACGTTTTCTACTTGGTGTCGAGGATGCTTGTTGATGAAAATCTGAGCTTAAACCTCCGCTTTGAGTTGACGAAACGCTCCTTTCTCATAATTATAGGTAGTATGCATGTTTGCCACTCGGATACGTCGATGACGTCTATTCTTCTTAAAATCAACCAACACACTGATTTCAGTCTTTTTTACCCGAACTACATGGATTTTTATTTCAACATTTCACATTGTTGGTATGTAGGCCTGGAACTCATTGGAAGTTCTATCAAATCAAAAATTGTAAAAAAAATACTTCTTTTCTTACCCCACCATCCAATTTGTACAAACTTTTTTTAGCACATATACAAATTTTCAAAAAGGTTCTTGTGGAATACCGTAGATTCTTTGGGTGTCTAACACCTTCCCTTTGCATAACTAACCCCCGTACCTTGATCTCATTTTTTAAGGATTTTATTTGCTCTTTTTCCTAGTCCTTTGGATAAAATAAAAGCGCAGTGGCGAATTCATTGTTATTTTACGAGTTGAGTCAATTCAATGTCTTACACTCAAAGTTTTTGCCACTACACACTCAAACACAAAGTAAACAACACAACAGTAATAAAAAGACACATGTATTTTTATCATGGTTCACCGTTAACAAGGTTAGTCGAGTCCACTCATCAAAGTGATTTTGCCTCATCAACAATGACTTAATCCAATAATTAATTTCATGATTACAACCATAAAGACTACTCGTCAATGTCTTTTCAAGAATTCTGACTAAACCATTAGCCCCTTAAGGAAATACAACTCAAAGACAAACTGTCAATGATATCTCGAGTATTCTTACTAAACTTAGTCACTCAAGGAAATCCTCAATAACGCATGTTATTGACATCTCAAGGATACTCACAACAAATTTTTCCCTTATGGAGATCAATTAACTTGTTAAAATACAAAGTTTATACATATACATGATAGCTTCTTCGTAAAGCAGATTACACAAATTTAAAGCTTAGGAAGATAACACTTAACATGATGTAACATAAGAAGCTCTACATGTTTTTCCTTGATATTCTCGACGATCCTCTTAACACATGCTATTTTCTTGTCGTTGAATCTTCTTTTTACTACCATTTGCAATATGTTAGTTTGCTTATTTTGCTTCAAGTAGATTCTCAACAATAATCTTCTTTGTTCTTTTATCAGCTATATTCATTGACTTATAAGTTTTACATAAGATTATCTTCTTATGTATGTGTCTTCTTCTTATTATTTTTCTTCTTCTTCTTTTTTCTTCTTCTTCTTCTTCTTCTTCTTCTTCTTATTATTATTATTATTATTATTATTATTATTATTATTATTATTATTATTATTATTATTATTATTATTATTATTATTATTATTATTATTATTATTATTATTATTATTATTATTATTATTATTATTATTCTACGAGGCTCTATTTTCCTAATAACAACTTATTTATTTTATCTAGTTGTTTATCTCTCTCATGTGTGTATGGTCTACATTATTAACACACAATTCTTCTTCATGTCTTATTCAATTTACCAATTTATCTTTGAAAAGATAAACATAATATATTTGTTGGAGAAATGAGAGATTGAGTATCTACACAACAGATAACTGTTGGGCGAAGTTAGGTATAAGAGGGTAGAGTGGTTGTAGCAGAGTTAGGATGAGACATGTGAACAGTAAAGGTACAATGAACAATCATTTACCTGATTTACAGTGAAGTTGATAGGATGTTGTACTGTAGTCACATGATGATGTGCTTTAGTAATATTTGCATACTTCTTTCGGTTATAACTAACGTCATGAGTTAGAGGCTTCTGAAAGAGTCTGGTGAAGCTTGATCATAGGTCATAATTATTCTCCATACTTAACTACTTCGAGTTAGAGGCTTATGATTATGATATAATATCAGAGTGAGTTACTTATTGCTTGATATATCAAATTTGTAGAAGAATAAAGTTTATCTCAAATCCCTTCAGAATAGATTCTTGTAGATACACTGACTTGATAAGCCAAATTCTAGATTTGATTTTTGCTTCTTTAAGATCTCCTTTCAGACGCCATCCCTTTGAATCAAAGGCTTATGATGAATTTGGATGAAGCTTGTTTAGAGTTCAAATTCATTCTCTATTATGTCAAATCCTGCTAGCTTCTGATAACACCAATCTTTAGACTACGCTAGCCTTCAGATTCTGCTGATCTGCCACTTTTACTATATATGCTTATCTCGACTTCTGGTGCAATTCAACATTTACTACTACATAGTTAGAGTTGCTTTCTTTGTCTTGCATAGTGAAAAAAATTTGAGATAAAATTTTTCTTCATACAAACATACTTGTTATAATCAAAACTCCAAGGAATAGTTGACGAAGAGTTGTTCCAACAATCTTCCCCTTTTTGATGATGACAATACTATGTATTTTGAAGAACAATATTCCTTTAATTAACACACCATAGTTAAAAACATTAGTGTTAGGTTTGTAAGCTCCCTCTGAGTTTAAAACTTTTTAAGTTAAACTTTAACAAAGTTAGGTTTGCAAGCTCCCCCATTGAATAATATTAAAAAAAGTTCATGACTACTTCACAATTAGGTTTGCAAGCTCCCCTTTAGAGTATCATTTAGAAAAAAGTGTATAGTTCATAAAAATTTAATCAATAAGAATGTGCTTGATTTAATCAATATGAAAGATGCATTATAATTTAATACAACATAGTTAGGTTTGTAAGCTACTTCTGAGTTTAAACATATTAAAAAATTTAGTCTCATTTGAAATTTTGGCACTATAATACAAAGGTCAAAATTGATGTCTAAACAAACAACACGATGTTAGGATATATGTTATGACATCTATTGACAAAAAACTTGCTAAAATTGTTGATTATGCAGAAAGATAAATTGTTAGAATTTAAAGAACATAATCAATTGTTAACCCAGTTCGATGCAACATTACCTACTTTAGGGGCTACCAAGCCATGAAGGAATTCCACTATATAATATGAGAACCTCTCACTTCTAATCACCACAATGATATACCTACAACCATAAACCTTGTGACTATACTTAAAACTCAATAGAAGATTACACTTCAAATAAACAATACTTATTTAAGACTGTTAACTAAGAACAATACTCAACCCTTTGCTTAAAAGCTCATGGGTGAGAAAAATAGCTTGATAAACAAGCAACAAATAGTCCACTTAATGCATCAAAATATACATGAGCGACGCATAAAGAATGCAAACACTAAAACCTAAAAGACTCCCAAAACCCTAAATCCTTATGTTGCACACACAGTTTCTTCTTGTGAATGCTTGATATTTTAGGTCACAACAAGTCCTCATATATAGACTCTTGCATTATGGGCTTGGACTCTTCAAATAGATCAAATCTTCACATTTAAAAATATCTACAAGATCTTCTCATAAAAATATGAACAAATCTTTTTAAATGTTCCTAAAAAGTCTCAAAGATCCTTTTTAAGAAATCCAATTAAATATGCATTTTGCTCCTAAATAGTCTCCTTGACCTATGTATAACGATGAGGTATATCCAAAAGGTTCTCATCAAATTACGTCTAGACTGTCAAGAGATAAACAACAACATCGCCTGTTGTACATAGAACAAGATGTCATGACATTTGTTTTCGACATCTTGCTAAAACACACAACAGATCAACTGTTATGACAATTGATGAAGATGTTACAACATCTTACACAACATCATTATAGAACTATCTTTTACCAAAATTTAGCCAATCATAAAACCATGGAACTAACCATCTCATCTTTTGGAAAATTTTGGCTAAAATAACCAAAGCACAATAAACCTGGAGATAGAAATTGCAATCATAAATTTATGACAAGATAATATGTAGTTACAAGAATAGGACCATTACTCCCCCTATTTTAAACAATCATTTATTTCATTAAGTAGGAAGAACCCAAAAAACCAAATATGAACTACCCAAATTTACACATCAGAGACAACATTAGAAGATAAATCTAGCCTCATATTAGGATTTCCTCACATCAGACAAGATGTCAAAACATTAAATAAGATATCATGCACACAACCTTCACCAACAACAAAAGTTTCAAACCAGCACGACAGTTTATGATGCTACCCCTAAATAGTTGCATCTAACAAGCAACCACAATCACTACTCCCTCCTTAACAGTAGCATAATCCTATCAACATGCTAATTAACATGTCAAGACATATTTAATAACATCAAGACACACAAAACACACTAACACTTTACTCCCTATTTTTAGCCAAAACTTGAGGGGAAAAAAGGGAGTAAATGTAAGCACAGTGGAAACACACCTAATGCACACATGCACAAAACACACATAGAAGTAAATTTTTGCATATAAGCATTAAACACACATGGAAACACAAAATTAACTGATGGAAACAAACAATATCTTATGCAACCATACTTCAACAACCTCGGGTGGTCTTCCACCTTTTTCCCCTGTCAAATATCCTCTTGTCAAAGATTGGATTAGATTTTATTGTCATTGACTTAACAATATGATTAGGTGATTTGTTTGACAACTAGAAGAAGATTCATTTTAATTTAAATGGAGATTTAACTTCGAAAATGAATTGAAACAAAAAATATCTTGTTGGAGAGAGTTAAGGAACAAATAATATCCAACAATGTATGCATTATTTTTGGATGGAATCAGATAAAATATCCATTAAGAAAAACCCAAAATCATTATGCTATATAAGGAGCTAAAACCCACATTAGAACACGAGCATTCATATTGAAGATATTAGAGTGCTAAGTTCACAAGAGTCCTTGTTCTTTTTTAAATACACCATTATGTTCCAATAACCTGGCCCAATAGGTTTGTTTAGTTGAGTTATAAGATTCAACATCACTCATAGTTGTCATTGAAGTTGATCATTGTGGTTTGGTGATTGAAGACCAAATACTAAGGTTAGTGGTTTGATAGTAAGTGAAAGGGTATATCATATTTAGAGGGAGTCCTAAATAGAAAGTCACTGGATAGTGTTACGAAAAGAAATTGAACAACATATGGATTGTTGTTTCTTGTAAGACTAGATGTACTAAACTACTAATAATGAATTTCCTTTATTGGGTTGGAAGTCAACCCTATAGATATAGGTGCAAGTTACATCGAAATAGGTTACCAATAGATTGTGTTATTTATTACTTTTCTGCTCCATTATCTTGTACAATTTAATTATGTTGATTCTAGTTTAACTTGTCCTACGAGTTTCCAGGACATTGCGTGCGACATCTGTCCCTCGAGGAACAAAATTTCATCGACATTGATGCTATCAAATTCCAATGAAAATATGATATTATTCTATGTAGATTATATTGGTAGTGACTATGTGGAAGGATACATACAAGGTGAAGTTCTTCTTAAATCTTCAGACATTTCATGGCTAAAGGAATCAGTAGGATCAATGGATAATTGCTACACATGAATAATTGAAGTAGATTTATGAAGCTGAAAGATCCAAGAAGCATCGATTGAGTAAAGGTTGTGCATGACAATTTATCATTAAGATGCATACAAGTCAAGATCCATATAATAGATTTATATTTCTCAGTATTATTATGGACAAATGATTGTATAAATGAAAGAACCGACCGAAAAATCAAAGAAAATAAATCAATGAAGTCGCAATCGAACGTTTTTTTATCCCGCCAAAAGGGAAAGGTAAACATAGAGTACGGAGAAATCACGGTCTGGCGACCGAGAGATCGGGTAAGAAAGTCTGTTACGTGAGGGGAAGGTATTAGCACCCCACACGTTCGTAGTACTCTACGGTATCCGCTTTTACTTTCTATCTAATAGGTGTAAAAAAATTAAACTATATCTGTATAAGAGGTATAATGCATGCAAAAGGAGATAAAGAATACATAAATAAAAGAAAGGAATAAAAGAAAACATAGGGAAAAAGAAGAAAAAATTTACAAAGGTTGCTCGATCAAACCCCGCGATAAGATGCCTACGCATTCCCTCGTGCAATGGGAAAGTCAGAGCGTCATAGTTCAGATCACATATTTTGGTGGGTTTGTGTTTCTAGATTAGAAGACTAAACAACAAACAATGATGATGAAGCACCTCTCACGATGCCGGAACATCAACAACAGAAGGGACGACGAAACGTCAGCAACAGTAGGGACGACGAGACGTCAGAAGCGGAAGGGATGGCAGGACGTCAACAACAGAAGGGATGATGGGACTTCACCAACAGAAGAGGCGACAGGACTTCAACAATGGAAGGGACGACAGGATGTCAGCAACAACAGGGATGACGGAACGACCTAAGACACTACAAGATTTGGTTTGTATCTTTTACTTTGGAAAAAGTTTCAATATTATTAGGATATTTTAATGCACTTGACAAAACAAAGTTTTAATTTTAAGTATGCAAAAGGATAAAGGTAAAATGGATAAGGGAAACTAACATATTTCCAATCCTAATTATTATCATGGAAATTCGATCCAAGGTTATGAACATGAACAAGGGAAACTACTTAGATTATCTACCTAATGTTGACATGCATGGATACTTAACCTAATGTCTAAACTAAAAAAATAACCTAATTGAGTGATCCTAAGGTAAGGATATAAGATCAATCATCTTGGTTAAAGAAAACCAAATGAGAAAAGGGGAATAAGCAAACAAAATGCTTTGGCAAAAGCACACAAACTAAACACCAACAAAAGGCAGGGAAAAAGAGAAAAGGATGAAGTGAAAACAATGAGTGAACAATTATGCATGGTATCATATGAATTGAGGTTAATACACACAACATATATATACAAAGTGAAGCAACTCGATTTTCAAAAATCATTTAAATTTTCGAAAGCTAGTGAAATCGCCACCTAATTTTATTTGTTCCAAAAGGAACGGGAAAATATAGATAAAACCCCACAAATGCGGATAAGGCGGTCTACGACCAAAAATATGGAATCGGGAGTCGGTTATACAAGGGGAAGGTATTAGCACCCCTTACATCCATCGTACTCGATGGGACCCATTTAGTTATAAGTGTTTGTGTGTGTGTGTTTATTGCTAAGCTATGAATACCAAAAGAAAAAGGATTTGTTTATTATTATTTTGAGTTTGGCACGGTTTCGGAACCGTGTGCCTACGTATTCCCTTGTGCAATGGGAAAGTCAAAACTCCGTAGTTCCTCTCGAAAAGGTTTTAAGTTGGTTGCGTTGATTTTATAAGAAAAATCGTGCATTAGACATTTCAAATGCTTGAACTTGGACTTGTTTAGTTTGTTTGAAAATCTTAAGTCCTCATTTGTGTTTGAAATGGTTATTGCACACTCTTTCGTTGGAAAAGAGTTTAATTATCGCATATGAGCAAGAAAAGGATTTTTGAGTGAGTTGAATTGATTTTAAGTGGGTGAAAAGTACCGAACAATAGGACTAGCATCCTACGATTCAAATACTAGAAACAAGATGAGCTCAATGCCCAACGAGTCGTCTATCATCCAAAAGTTTTCTTATGAAAGAGTGAAGTGAAACAAAGTTCACGTTATTAAGAATCTTTAAACAATTGGACTAGCATCCAACGACTTAAAGATTCGAAGTTCCTTTTTTTTACAAGTATTTAAACAATTGGACTAGCATCCAACAATTTAAGTACTTGAGTTTTTATTATGAAAGAAATTTGAAAATGCACTCGACGTTGGATCGAGGTTTGTAATTTAATTATGAAAACGTCTTAGAACTCGATGCGTTGCGTGAGAAATGGAGTCGGGTTATGGTTAATTAAGTATATGGACTTAATCAACCTCATGAGGATAGGTGTTCCTATCCCCAACCATGAGACCCTGGTGCATGGAGAATTGGTATGTAGACCAATGTTGTTTTCGGGTTATGATTAACTAAAGCAACAAGGGCTTTAGTTAACCTCGTGAGGATGGCCATGCCCACCCCCAACTATGAGACCCTTTAAGAAATCAGCCTATGAGCCAATCAAAGCAGAATCAGATTAATTTTAACGTTTAGTTGTGTGCGAAGTGTACAATGGTGAATAATGTCGAATAAACAGATAGTTATCACACAATACAACCAGAAATTTAAATAATTATTATAAACGATTTTTTCTGTTTGATGAAAAATTAACTAATAGTTTAATCGACAAGTCATCAAATAGAAACTATCAGAGTTAATTATTACTTAGTACATCGCGCAAAAAATATCATTTACATAAAAATAAATTAATTGAAAAGATAAAAGTTTTAGAGTTAGCCTGTATGAAGCAATTCTGGACGGTACGAAAAGAAGTCCATCTGATCTTGTTGATTGGTCCGCAAGAGTTCATCATGGGCTAGCAATCTGGTGCGTTGGATCCCTCTCCGCAATACTCCAAGGGCCACAATAGTGTAGTATTTACCTAAAACATTTTTTTTTAAGAAAAAAAAGAAAATAATATCTAACTTAAAAAAGAAAACAAGAAAATAAACTAAGGTGGTGACACTTGTCACCACCCAACCTAAACACCTATTAGTAAATATAAACTAAAAATAAAATAGTTAAATAAAAAAACAGATTATGTTAATTAATTGAAATTAAAAAACAAAGAAAGGAAAAATGGGAAGACCCAACCCATTTGTCTCTCTCGTGAAACACGATCCTCATCTTCCTTCTCTCATCTCTCATCTCTCCAAACCCAGAAACTCATCTTCTTCTCACGGTACATGCATCCTTAACCCTCTCCTTCTCTCAAAACGCGAACGGAACAACAAAACTTCATCTCTCTCGCTGTTTTACCCAGAAAACCTTAACTCTCTCTCTCTCTCTCGCGGTTCTCACACTCATTATCTCTCTCGATCGCCCTCTGATGAAACCCTATCTCTATCGATTCTGTTTGGCTTATTTCTTTTGTTTTCTAACGCTTTCTAATGCTTGGTAACATTGGCTTTGCAGAAGTATAACAGATTTCGACCGAAAATCCAAGGGGTTTCTGAAACCCTAGACTTCCGACACGATTCTGGCGAAGGTGACGGTACCTGAGTCTCGGAGACGCGTTTGGAATGGCTTCTGAGTTGTACTTCGGGTGAGATCGTTCCTTGCTTTATGTTTTTTCCTCTCTTCTTCTCTATTCAGAAACTTGATTTCTAAAACAAAAGATTCTGAAGGGTTTGTGTTTGGGGGAAATGATGAGCCATTGGTTTTTTTGATTGTCCTGTGTGTTAGCTATTTCTGTGTTGAACGATGCTTTGGTTTGGTTTAATGGTTGTGGTTTTCTGAACTGGTATGGCTTTCTGAACTGATATGGCTTATGGCTTTCAAATTTGTTTGTTAGAACAGATGCATCATTTCATTTTTTGCTATGGTTTTTGAGTGTTTGTAAAGAACAGATGCTATGTTGGTCTTCTGCTATGGTTTTTCTGTTGTCTTTGAATTGTGGCTGGAACCTCTTTTGAACAGATTATCCTTGGTCTTGGCTATCCTCTAATCAGATATTATACTTGTTTTCCTTGGTTATCTTTTGATCTCTTATGCTATTTTTCTGATTGGTTTGAACAGATATCTGCCTTGGCCCCTGTTTAGTGTTGTTTCTTTTATCTTTTTTGTGCAACTCCCATTTGTCTCTCCTTGGAAACATATCATGTTGCCTCTGTGATTGCTTGTAGTTATTGCCATTTTTCCTCTTTCAGCTATGATATTTTAATTTGAACTTTGGGCACTTTAGCTTTTTCTGTGTATACCCTGCTGCTGCCTGCTGTCACACTATATTTCTAGGTGAAATTTTTTCACTTATGCTGATAACCATATTTTTCTTGGGTAAAAAATGTTTCTGGTTTGCTGCCCTGTTGCTGTTCTGTTGACTTCTTGCTACCTTTGCTTGCTGCTTATTGATATCATGTTGACTTCATTTGGGCTGAACCAATTTGTGATAAACTGTTGGGTTGGATTGCTTGCTTTGGGAAAACATGATGTTTTTTGATTTTCCACTTCACACCTCCTTTTGTGAACCAATAACAAAGGTCATTGTGATTTGCAATAGGAGGTCATGGCCGATGAAGGAACTTTAGTTCTGAGGCTTTGGTTACTTGAACACAATTAACCTTTTAAAACCTGATTCTCTAACACAACCCTCATGATGAGTCCGAATAGAAACTTTTGCTTGAAAATCATATGTGCTTGAATTATGTTGCTAACCAAATTTCTCTTTCTTTTGTTTCATGTAACATTGGATGATGGCAATGGTGGCATGGAGAAAATAAAGCAAAGTAAAAGAAAGGATCGCGGATGGACTTGAAGACATGAATACTTTGAAGATGCTACGAAAGTTCACCTTTTAGGATTTAGAATTGTAATTTACAAATCCTTTGTAACAAACTTGTAATTTCCATGATAGGATTTGAAAACTTTGTAAATTTTGTAACTCACATTTAATCAAATTAATAAAACAACTTGCTTCTTCAATTTCAAACTCAATTCCATTTTCTTCGCGCAAAAGGTATTGTAATTTGTAGAACTTGACAAATGAATACAAATTTGAATGACATCCGTAGCATCTCATCTGAAAGAATATTGCACTGTACTCAAAAGATGAATTAACCTTAGCTTGAGTCCTCTTGATATTTTCGCTAATGAATTTGCACTCCAAAACAAACATCATTCCTTCCGATGAATTTAAATTCCAAGAACAAATAAATCCTTTAAAAATTTAAATTCCGAAAACAAAACAAATAATTATTTGAATGCCAATTCCAAAAGCAAATAACCCGTTTTGAAATTTGAATTATACTGAATTAATAGCAAAACGAAAGTTCTCTTTAGAAATCCAGCATAATTTTTTCCATGGAAATTTCCCCTATAGAATTTTTCTGAAGCCACAATGATTGTATATCTATGAACAATGAAACACTGAGGTGAAACAAAGGGGAAAATTTTGGGGTGCGACACAAAGCTTATACAAACCATAAACAAACATCAAACATCGTTATGAAGACGTACATGCAAAGCTAATGCACAAACTAGATCAAAACTAGTCCTAAAAGCATACGGAAAATAAATTGTGTGAGATTTTAAGCATGGACAAGATGAAGAAAGAATAATAAGGTAGAATGACATAAAAGCCTGTACCTAACATGTTAATAAATCACTTACATCATGCAAACGAAGTCACACAAAAATTCATGAATAAAAATTCTACAAGAGTGCGTAAACATGCAACAATTATGTGTGGTGAAGTGAATATAAGTGTGTGACATACATAAAATGAAAAGAGAGTGTTAAGATGATGTGATTAAAGTAGAAACATCACATATAAGAATTCAGAATCAAATAACAAAGAAAATATCACCACTACAAATAACATAAAAGCTAGCAAAGGAAGAAGTCAAAATCCAACCCTAAAGTCAACTTAAGCAAACATACAAGTCAACAAGTAAAACAAGGTCAAGAGACAAGATAAAAAGGTGATAAGACATATAGGGTCAGTAGCTTAAACAACCTAAGAAAGACATGAAAACAATCTACCTTCAAATGTCATACACAAAACATTCAACAAGTTAGAGCAAAACTAGTATATGCAAGCACAAACAAGCCTCTAAAGGAAAAACAATCATAAACCAAGCACCTATGAATAGGGGTTAATACTAGGAGAGGTTAGCACATGCAAGGTTAGTATCTTAAGAGCTAATCCAAACATAAACAAAGGCATCCCAATTAAAGAGAAAAGTTTTCACTCAAAGGCACACAAAATTAGGGTTTGAAAACAACAAAACTTGTTAAATTCAAAGCATATAACAATGATCAAGCAAAATGGTCTTAACTGAATAATTAAGACATGTATGACTTGTGTAATAAGTTAACTCAAGATGAAGTTCATGAGCAACAAATGTAGAAGACAAAGCTTCAATACACAAAACAAATCACCTAATTGATAGTCAACACCATGCTAGATGGAAAACACTTGTCTAAAATCAATGATGGATACTATAAATCAAGTGTGGAAAGAAAATTTGATACTTATAGGTCCTAAGGAAGTGATACATCCCTATTATAAGTATCTATCATGAATTTACAATAACTTTTAGCAATGCTACTAATCTAACATGCTAGAGTGTCATGACAATGTGCAAATTTAGTCCCTTATGCACAAAACAAAAAAAATTATCAAATGGCATCAAGAATTAAGGTTCTTAGACGTTATTAGTATAGAAACAACATCAAGGTACCACAATCAAACAGAGATAATAAGAAACATCATTGAAATCTTAAAGAGAAAGAAAGTCTAAGCTACAATGGTGACCAATTTAGCTTCCAAAAGAGACCAAGATGGAATGACAATGAATGGTCATCCATGGGTTCATAGAAGCATCAAACTATGACAAATAAAACATACAAGATCAGAATCATAGTGAATTAGGTATCAAATTGCCTCACATAAGGTATTAAAGGTGGTACATGAAAGTTACCTCCTAAACCATGACCATGAGCAAACTACTACATAATAGAGACAATAGATGAGCAAATTGTGAGAGCTTGAATGGTTCAAGGATGAACTCAAGTCGATGAATAAAGGAAAACACATATTCCTCATAGATTGCACAAGTGCACACCTCACATTCATAAGTTACACAAAACACCAATGCATGCATAAGAGAAAGCTTGGACAAATAAGTAGAAGCATGAGTCATAAAATTGTAACAAAAATAATACAAGCCTCTTAGAACATCAAAAAGTCAACAACAAAAGTATTGGATAAAGATTAACATATTTCATGTTGAAATAAAATCAAACAAGTTTGTCTAACCTAGGAAATCAACAATTAGGAACCCTAATTTGACTTAAAAGTGAAAAGTATCAAAAGAAGTCCTAAAATCTAAAAAAAAATAGTTCTAGAATTCTAAGGGATCATGCAACCCTAATATAATTGAAAATTGATTTAAAAGTCAAGAGAGGTTAGCATACAAACCCTAACTTGAGGTCTAAGCAACCAAACATCATGAAAATGATTAATTCACATCAAAATTCAAACAAATATGATTCATATCAAATAAATTCAATTCAAAATTCACACATCAAGATATGAACCTCTAAAAGTCAAAGAAGTCAACTTTTGGAATTTTTTAATAAAAGAAAATGTTAAAAATTAAATCTAGAAAGATTAATATATCAAGTAAACTATGAAAATATTCACAAAAAATGCCAAAAATATTGATTCAAGGTTAGAAACCAATTACATATCATTAAAAAGGATCAAAATAAAATTGGTGAATTTTTAATACTTGAAAAACTATTTTTAAATTAATTAAAATTGCAAAAATAAGCAATTACTCATATATTTCATAAAATAAATAAAAAAATTAGAAAACTGTGAAATAAAAATCAGATATCACAAATAGACCAAATAGCCTAAACTAGTTCTTTTGTAATTTTTGTACAATGGAAAAATATTTTAATAATAATTAAAATGCATGAAATGCAATATAATGCAAGAGATTTATTTTATTATGCAAAGAGTGAAAGATCATGAAATAAAATTTAGAAATACAACCTATATGCATAAAATGATTCAAAATATTTTTTATGCAATTTATTCATGGAGTAAAATATTTTAGTAATAATTAAAATGCATGAAATGCAATATAATTCCAAAATTTATTTAATTATGCAAAAATTAGAAAATTATGAAATAAAAATCAATGACTCATCATAAATCAATCAAGGGGTTCAGAATAATATTTGTGGAATTTTTTTATCATGGGAAAGTATTTTTCAAGAATTTACAATAAAAACTAATTAAATCAAAATTAATTAATCCCATAATTTATTTGACCAATCAAAATATTCACAAAAATTTCAGAAAAATTCCACAAAATATTAGAGACTGAAAAGAACCTATGAAATAAAACAAAATTATCAAGTCAAACAATCAGATTTCGCCACGCCATCATCTTCAACCTCTAGACAAACCCTAAACGCGTGTTTACACCTAGATCAACACCCCCAACTTCTGATCCTCGTATCTTTCTTGTTTCTTAACAAAATTACATGATTCAAGACTCAAATTAAAGCTTACACGACAAGGAACAACAAGCAATTCGTAAATTTCAAAAAGAATAAACACACGTCAAGAAATCAGACACAAAAATCATCCAAACACAAAATTCCAGGACTTCATATTATGCAACATGCTTCACAAACAAGCAAAGATATACTTTAAACCCAACGTTTGACCAGCTATACACACGCATACATGCTTTATTCCACTAGAAAACAAACAAAAATGAAGATTCGAGTTCAAAAATCTTGCCTCTTGAGTTGAGAAATAAACTCAACTAATGCCTCTGAACACAAAAAGAAATCCTAACCTCTTTATCTCTGAGCTTCAAGGAAGAAGAAAAGAAGAAGAAACAAGCTATTGAATGGAGGAAAATAAAGATTCGAAGCAAAACTTGAAGAAGAAGAAGAAGAAGAGAAAACTCCAGATCTGGTTTTTGGTGCAAGAAGGCGTTTAGGGTTTGCATCAATGAGCTTGTGAGCTTATATAGAGCTCAAAGAGTAAGGGCATTGTGGTCTTAATGGCCCAGAATTCTTTTTTGAAGGTATTTGCAAAAAATCAAAAAATGAGTGTGCTGTGTATACCATGCATTTTGCTCTTTATTCCCTTCAGTTGGTGTGCGTTTTGAGCAGTTGAGAGTGAGTGGAATTGAGTGAAGGAAACACAACATGATGAGCTGACTTGGTAGTGGAATGTTGGTGAATTTGCAAAAATCACAAAGTTGCCTTAAATGGCAATTGAGGAATGTAGTACCATGCTTATAACACACATGTTTAGCTTCTTTTGGCTATGGATGAGGCACTGAAATCGTGCAAGGCAAGCAAGAAATAAGACCTGAAACCAAACAAATCAAAAAATATGCAAAACCTGGAAAATGACCAAGATATTATACAAGTCTCAACATCCAACTTTGAGCCTGGGCCATGGAAAATTGGCTCGTGCGTTTCCCTTTCAACTTGGGCCATGGATAAATATCCTCATGGTCTAAAATATGAGATTTGAACCATTGAAAATGATCAATTATTGAGCGAGATATCATCTTTCAAAGTTGAAGAAAAACGGGTCATGGCAAGGCAAGGCTTGCGCGCGCATTAGCCATTTGAGGTGATTCCAAGCTTGATTAAAAGCTCTTTATGTCCACTTGAAAATGCACGAAGAACATTTTTGAAACTTCTTTTGAATTGAAATAAATGTGCTCTTACTTCTTGCCCAAAACATGTTTGATGAAATGCGCGTGTAGAAGGCAAGAGGAAGGCAAGTCATGACCAACATTTTTCTTACTTTGTGCACAAAACTTCTAACTCAAATATCTTTCAAATGATGCATTTTTGAGAAATTCTACACATTGACAATCTTGTAGCATTTTCCCCAAGCTTTCCAAAAATGTATGTTATGCAACCATTGGATAAAAATTGAGAAAGTTATGACATGTCAAAGTTCTATAGGGTGGACACTTAGGAGTTTTTTCAAACTCCAAATAACTTCTTAACTCCAATTTCTTCAATTTCCTTGATTCAATGATGGATATCATGGAATATGAAAATAAGATGTTTGAATTGATGGTTGACCAAAAGTCCACTTGGTCAACTCTTGACTTTAACTAATTTTGACCAAAATGACCATTTTGCCCCTTGTGATAAATTGACTTGCTTCCAATCAAAATTGAACCTCAATATTTCAACCTTAGATGCTCAAAAATATATAGAAACATATTAAATCAAGTTTGAGTGAAAAATCTGAAGAATTCTTGATTATATCCAAAACCCTAATTTTGCACCTTGTGTTAGGAGATGGCCAATCAAGCTTCAAAACCTCAAATCTTCTGAATTTATTGAGAAATTCTTTGCACCATGATAACTCAAATGATAATAGGAGGATAATACTTCAAGAGATTGACTTAGCCAAGCTTCAAACTCCACAATGAACCAAAACCTAATTTCATCAAATGAATGATTCAGATGAATTCCTCCTCAATTCTTTGTAAAACTTCAACTCTTGAGGAATCAATGAGACAAATGAGATGTCTTGAGCCATAATACAACATTGTGACTTGAAAAATCCAGAGACATGAGATCCTGAGACTCCTTTAGAATAAAATGTTAACACAGTCAAGCTCCATAGCTTGTAGAGGACTTGAGAACCAAAGAACTTTTGATCCCATCACAATGTATGAATGCAATGCAATATGATATTTATAATGAAACATACGCCTAAATCAAGAGGGTAAATTTTGTGGTGCAACAATAAACTCTTACAATATTTTTCAAAATAAAAAGGAACAATGTAGGTTCCAATGGGAAATTATTGAAGACTGCGTGTAGGCATAACAAGGACGAACACCAAAGTATTATAAATCCTAATGCTCTCTCTCTCTCTCTCTCTCTTAATTTTTCGTAGGATGTTGCATGGTTACATTTTTTAATTCTTAAAGTAGTTTTTTGTTTATTCAATTGATATGGATTTATTACGTAAGATTAGGTTTTGTTATAATTGGAACCTAATAGAACTTTAGTCGTGATTAAATTTTTGAGAAACCTTTGAATTTAGAATTTGTTGAAATTGAATAATTGTATAATCACAACATGTATAGTAATACAACTGGATCAATCGAATACCTACATGTTTCATCATTAAATCATCTTTGATATTCGTGAAAATTTCAATACAAGTATAATTCTGATATGTTTGCCATAAATCTTTTCCGCGCAACTCTGAAAAACCCCTGAGAATTCACTTTGGAAAATCAGTTAAATTTTGTTTTAGTCTATTCACCCCCACTCTATATTATTTTCTCACTCCATATTCTCATCCAACAATAAACTGAGAGAAAAAAAGATTTTTTGAAAAATAAAAATGACATACCAAAAATATTTTTGCTCTCTTATCTCAAGGTTTTTTTAATACAAAGAAAAACCAACATTTTTTTGTATCTCAACCACGTTACAATCAAAAGAAATATCTTAATGATCCATGTATGGTGATACATCTTGTGATACTGCTTAGATGAAATACAAAATGTTTCATATGATTTGTGTATTGTCCAACCATGAGGAAAACATTGACCATTTATGAGAGATCATCATTGAGAATATGATTCTGATGAAAATTAATTATTGATATTTACTTATTTTGAAATCTTACTTTGGTAAACCAAATTTTTCATTCTCACGATGTGGTTCAATGATATTATAATGTTGATTATGAAATTGCATTGTAAAAAATTCATGTAATAAAACAACACTTTTTTTAAAGTTTTCGATCAAGTCATCTTACTTCTTTTGAAACATGCATTTTGATCTTCTTTTAACCCATTTAATAGATTTTATTTTGAGGACAAAAAAAAGAAGATAATTTAGAGAGTGTTGATAAGTGCCAAAAATAAATTAAATATGTAAGCACTTATAAATTAAACATAGTTACAAATAATCAAATGAAAAATCTCTAAGTGATTAAAGAAAAGTGATAAAATACATGTTTGGATATTTTAACCATGTATTGATTAAAAACAGGTAAAAAGGACCAAGAAATCACTAAAGCAACACAATAGACCAAGTCAAATTACTTTTCCAACAAATCAAGCCTCGTTAAGCCAATATCATAGGTGCGCTTAGAGAACAAAGGTTCAACATCGCTAAGCCAAGAAACACCTGTGTGGTTAGCAAGCAAAGGCGGTTCATGGCAAAGGAAGATGTTGGTGGCTAAGAAAACATGGTCAGTGCACTTAGCGAGCATATGAAGCTATGATAGTTGTAAGTGTACTAGAATTGCGTAACCTATAGGAAAATATGCATACTAAGAGAGCCTGAGCGATGTGCGTAGTGAGCCTACCCTTTCAAAACCTATTGATATGGGTGTCCGACATCTCATTTAAAGAGATCGGTGGATCCGAGGTAGTTTTTGAGAGAAATTAGGTTCTCACCAGAAATCATAACAAGATATACTATAAGAGGAAGACTAGAGGCGGAAACGCTGTTAGAGGAATCTTCAAAGGATTAATTATAAAGCTACGATGAGTAAGCATAGCTATTTTTTTTTCTTTTTTCGAGGTCAGATGTAGTTGTACTAGTACTTATATTTTGTTCTCGACCACCACGTTCTTTGTAATTCTTCTTAAATTTTAATATTGATTAATTCCTCGTTCTTAATGCTTGTTTTGGACTAGCTATCTAAAACATGTTTTCATGATATAACTTGATATTCAAGAGGTATTGGTCATCACTAGATCCAAGTTTGTCATCTATTGGATGCTAAGCTCCAGACATAAATTTAAGTTTAATATTAACATTTTCGGTAGAAACTTAATCCCAACATATTGGTTAATAGAATGAGATATCGTCTATTAGGTAATATAAACGATAACATGTCGTTGACTGAAACATGAGTTGCAATGAGAGCATCTGAAAATAATATTAATAACTATTTAAAACTATATATTTACTATTCAAGGATGTTACATGAGAATGAGTTAACAAAATCTAACCCCAACAAAGTTTTCTCACAATTGAAACATCAAAAATTCAAATTTATTTACTGATTTTTTACATTTTAAGTATTCACAAAACAACCAACAATTTGATAACCCAAACATAACGTAATATAAACTTCTGAACATTCATTGAAACACAACCAATCAGTACGGAGACAACAATTAAAACGTGCTTTGAGCTATAACAAAAAAGTTTGATCTTTGATAACTGACACCGCTAGTTTTACAAATGTGGCTAAGACTAGATTAATCACCAAAATTGATTTAAAATCCACTAGACACCCACGACCATATAAGCTTCAATAACTCAATGCAAATATTGATATTTTTGCTGATAAACAAGCCCTGATTAATTTTAGTATAGAAAAATATCACTGATAAAATTTTGTGTGATGTTGTGCATATGAAGGTCAACCATATCTTGTTAGAAAAGTATTGACAATATGTTAAAGATGTTTTTTAATATGCAACTTGTGGCCACATGATCCGCGATCAGGAATTAAATAAACACTAAAATGCCATCAACGGTCTAGATCTCACTTTGATTCCATAACGATAGTGAAACACTCTAAGTGCGTTATCCTTTGTCATATAAGCATAGGGCCACACATATTACTCATAATACTAAACACTCTTGTTATAAGATAAACATTTAGTGTATGTGCTCACAAGATCATCTACTTCCCCTCAATGCACCACCAGTCTCTTCCCCGTCATGGAGGACCGACATAAGAACTTGAAACAACGAAGAATATAATTTTGGAGATCATACTCAACACTTATATAACATGCCTAACTCCCTGCCCAATAACAAGGACTCGAGAAAATAATTCTAGGCCAATCAAATGACCCAATAAAACTGATTCAATTCAAAAGGACCAATCTTAAACGCCCTCTTTATCGGGCCACACACTAGTGGAAAGTAACTCACTCATTAGTTGTCAAATCCAATTTAACAATCTCCCACAATCAACTATGTATTCACCCAGAGCAATTTTAACCAATTAAATTATGACATATAAATATTAAAGACTATATTTTAGGAACAAATCTATAAAAGTGGCTGAATGATGTGATTTTATTAGATGTCAAAATTAAATTTTAAATTTATAAAAAATAAATTAAAAAAAACCATTTTTAAAAAATCTAAAATAAACGGGTTCTATTCTATATATGTGAAATTTGTGGCGGGTTGTTTTTGGCGCGCAAAACATCACATCCACATTTTTAGGGTTTACTCTCAGATTCAGTGGGTTCTTCCATCCCTCTTTCCTCTGCAACTCAGGTATTTCGTTGTGATTTTGCCTCTTATTCATTGTAATTCCGATTTGCTTCAAGATTCACCTTGTGTTAGTTTTGCTCGTTCATGCGTGATTTTCGATTTGTGTTCTTCTGTTCTGATATATGCTTCTTGTTCACGTCTAGATCATCACATCACTTCACTCTCTCCGTTCATTTCCCAAATCGTGTTCAATTTTCATACCAATGAATCCTCAACAAGAATCAGAATTTGATTCCGGTGCTCTCAAACCTTATTACAGTTAGTTACATCCAATTCCCATCATAATCAGTGTAATTTCAATTGGGTTTTAACCACTTACTCATTTTTCTTATTTTTACCAGGAAAGTTCTTTCCTTTTGCTGATATGTTTAAATGGATGTCTTATGGCCATGGTAGTATTTATGAAACTCTTACTTTTCATGAAAATGTTAATTGATTATGCATTCTAATTTTTTGGTGGGTATAAAATTATTGTAGATGGTAAACATCCTGGTTGTGATCCTTCTTACTTTGGAAGAAGGGAATTTTCCTTCACTCTCAAAGGGGATTTTTATCTGCGATTCCAATCTTACAACAATGTCCTCGAACTCGAAAACTCCATCAAAGACAAATGCCCTTTAAAGATTGACATTGGACCTGTCTACACAGTTGATGTAACATTTTCCCTCTCTCCCTATAGTTCGTTATTATCTTCCTTCAGTTTTGTTATAAGTCATGCTGCATTTACTAATGATTCGTTTTGTGGTTTGTGGTTCAGCCTGCAAAAAGGCATGCTTATGCACAGAGTGATAATAGTGTATTCACTCCAGTTGAGAGGGAGTTGATTTTTGATATAGTAAGTTTTTCTGACTCGAGTCTTCTACTGAAATCTTTTGATACTTTGGTTTTTTTTGACATTTGTTATACTCTTGTTTTTTTCATGGTGGGCTCTAGGATATGACAGATTATGATGATATTAGATACTGCTGCAAGGGTGCTGATGTTTGCTTGGATTGCTGGCCATTGATGACCGTATCCATCAAAGTGATTGATACTTCCTTAAGAGGTAGTGATTTCCAGGTTTAAATATGCAATTTTAGTACTAGGATCTATCCATCTAGCAGTCCAAGCATCTACATTAGCGCCATTACCTACTGACCAGAAACAACTCATCAATTTTTGACCAAATATTGACAATATTTTTCCAAAAGCTTGAGTCTGTAGGCCTCATGCTTATCTTCATTCTGTTGTTATCTCAACCATATTTTCCCTACAAAACCACACTCCACAAATCATTGTTCCCAGTCTGCAGTTTCCACCCAAATTTTAAAATACAGGCTTTGTTCATTACAGCTAGGTTTCTAAAACCTAGCCCACCTTATTTAGGTTTATTAATATTGCTCCATTTGAATGTATGGTACCTCCTTTCATTTCCTATTTCTTTAAATAATTTTGAAAATGTTTGTATGAAGTGGCGTAATTGAGTTCTCATCTGTTGGCATTGCATTTTAACTCTCAGTACATTCGTTTTTGACCCATTTCTGATCTTTCATCATTCTTAATATTTTTATGCCAAGGATTTAGAATTATATATCCTTCATTCTTTTTTTAATATTCAGTCTCAGTTTCTTCACTGAAACTAAGATGGTTAAAATACATGGGGAAGGAAGGATGTAGAGTATATTCAACTTGCCGTATAATCTTCAATACTAACTTATGATATTGAGCCTATATGTTCATTGATTTCATTGTATGCCATATATAATACCACATATATGAAATTAGTGTTATTTGACCATTAAGTAATTTCATCTTCTCTATCAAGTGTTACCGACTGTTGTTTTGATTTCTGCTTTGCAACAACTGTTTCAGATGAGTTTGGTTTTAAGCATATACTCTGGGTCTATAGTGGACGTAGAGGTGTTCACTGTTGGGTATGTGACGGGAAGGCAAGAAGGTGAGAACCTAGACTGTCAGAAGATCTAAATGTTTCCTTAACCTATATGTAGTACACATAGGCATCATTTCAATTTATTAACTTTACTATTGCAGGTTGACAAATGAGCAAAGATCTGCTATTGCCGAATATTATCGTGTTTACAAGGTATACTTAGTAACTAGTAGTGGGTTTGTCTAGGACTAGGATTAGGTGCAGTCAATAGCTGATGCAGTTACAACAATGTCAACCACTGTATATATCTTTCACACTTTCAACCCTTGATTGCTTTTTCCATAAAATTAGATAAAATACAAGTTAGAGATTGATAGATACACTTGACTACATACAATCAGAATCTGTCTGTCAATACTTGTATTACTGTTTTCTGATTTCATGTTTTGTCCAGGGCAATGAAAATAGTCATAAGAAGGTTTCTTTGACTGGTGGCGCTCTTCATCCTTTCTTGGCGTAAGTCTTAAGATGAATTGCTAACTAGCTTCCTCTTTTCGCTCTGATACTTATTTCACATCCTAATCGGTGCTCTCTATTTCCAGGACATCATACACCAATGTCCTCAAGGACTATTTTGAGAAAAAACTGCTTCCAAATCAAAACTTACTTGCTACTGAGGAGAGATATGAGAAGATCCTAAGCATGATTCCTGATGAATGTACATTATATTATTTTTGTTCTCCTGGTATGGTCCTTGTTAATTCATTTTACTGCTATTATCTTATGCCGTGCATGTTTAACTTTGCAGCTATTGCTTCTGAACTTAGGGGAAGATGGCAAGATAATAGACGGTCCTCTAGTGCAAAAGAAGATATTAATGTTGTGCGATGGGAACAATGCAAGCAGTTGCTGCAATCTGGAAAACATAAGGTATAAATTATTCCTTTTGAGAAAGTTTAGAATATCTCAAGGTAACAAGGCCGTCTTCTCTCTGCAATAGTCGTACAACTTAGTTGAAAATAATTGAATAAGCCTATAAATTGAACAATATTGGTTCTTAGTTTCTAATCTTACATTAATCTTAGATTATGTCTCAAGATTAATTTCTACATTACTTGTTTATTATTATAATCTGCAGATTGATTTCCTTATTTATTTAAGCTTTTTTTTGACATCACCTTATTTATTTAAGCTGAGTAGTCTTGTTTCTCTATAAATAGTTAGTGTTTTGTCTTTTGATCAAGTTTGTCATCAATTCCTTTACTCCATAATCACATTCCTTATTCTTTCATTTTATCTAAATCCTCATAATCTCAACATTATGGAAATTCTTGTTCTTACCTACAGACTACTCACCTGTTTATGCTATATAGAATGATTGCATATCCTGTTATTCATTACAGGAAATCATACCAAATTTGCTGAAACAAGCATTGTCTTGAGTTTCTTTTTATTGTTAATGTCTTCATAATCCTATTTGTAGGCACAGGGGCTGCGTAGATGTGTTGAAGAAATTGTGTTCTCCTATACTTACCCCAGGCTAGATATGGAGGTCTGTCTATCTACTGATCCCATTTTGTTCATATCCTCTAAATGATTTTTCATGCTATTAGGCTATTTTCATTTATATACATTCATATTTTCCCTAGAACATGTCTCCTTATATGGAAGAGCAACATTTATTTGTAGTTTGATTGCATTTAGTTCTATGTACGTTTCAGGTTTCAAAACATATGAATCACTTGCTTAAAGCACCGTTTTGTGTACATCCAAAAACAGGTTAGTATCAATTACGATGCACTGCTTTTATATTGAATCAAAGTGTTGGTGTTTTCTATGGTGAAACCTTACTGATGACATATTTTTTTATAATGATTTTTTGAATAGATAATAGAAATAAAAAATATATTTTCTAGTTATAAATTCTCATAATAGTCGGATAATTACTTGGTAATTACTTGGTAATTCTATTTTGTTCTAGGTCGTGTTTGTGTCCCTATTGACCCAAATCGGTGTGAAGAGTTTGATCCTACTACAGTACCCACCCTTTTCCAGGTAAACTTGTTATGCAACAATAATTTTTATGATCTGCAATGACAGAGAAAAGCTTCCCTCTGCCTCAAATTATACCTTCTCCTATATAGTATCGAGTTGAAAAGGAAAGTATCACGTCGTTGGGCATACCTATAATGAGTATAAATTCCCATTTGGCCTTACTATATCCTAACATTATCTTCTATTAGGTTACTGTTTACTAGACATTTAATGTTTATGTCAATCATGATTTATTGATTTGTAACATTGCAGCTTCTAGAGGAGCTTAATAATGAAGGCTTGAGAGCTGATGTTAATGGTGGTATGTTAATTTTATACTTGAACAATCCTATTTGATTACTGAAATCATTATTTATTCTAATTTGAACATGCCATTGATGAAAGGCTATTGCACTAACAATTGTGACAGAAGTTGAACAGCCTACTAGGGAGATTGCTTCTATTGGAAGCACTGAAAATAGTTATCTGATATTTTCATAATTTCTAATATTATTGTATCTGTTTTCACTTTTCAAAAATACAAAATACAAAATATTTAGAATGTATTTTCCAATGTTTTTTACTGGAATTAAAAACAAGAAAACTGGCCCTATATATTTTCATTTTGCAAAACCTTTTCATTGTCATCTCCACACATCTTCTAATGTTAATTGCAACTTGTTTGGTAGCAGAATGGAGTGGAACTTCGTTTGGAAATTCTGTCAAACTTTTCAGATCGTCATTCTTAGAACCCCTGCAGAAAGCCTGCAAGGTATGGATCATTTTTGAAAAGTTTTTATATTAAACTTGGATAGATGAAAAACAATTATACGCTCGAATACTAGTTTTTTTTACTCTTTTGTTTCTCGTTTATACTTGCATTATGTTGACGCTTTTGTTCTTAATAATTTGATAATAGTACATGAATAAGATTCAGGAGTATATATTCATCATAACTGTTGCTGATAATGAATATTGTAGGAGGAGATAGAAAGATCATATAATTTGAAGTTGCAGCAGTCCAAGAACTCCATAGGTTGGTAGTGCAATACATCCTTGAGACATGTAGAGCTTGAGATCAAATGGGGTCACCACATTTGCAGTTGTCTCAATTTAAGTGATAGAATATTTGTGCTAATTATTTAACTTTAAAGAGGCCCTTTGCATCGTTTTGTATTATTAAAAAACTTAAACCTCTGATTTGTTTCTCACTGCAGTCTGCAAATTCTGATTTGTTTTGCGTTTAAGGCAGTCAATTTCAGTTTATTGTATATAATTTGGATGAAAAGAAAAGTTAGGTTTGCTTTATCTATATAATTATATGTATCTTCTTGATCTCTAAGCTTGCAACGAAGGTTGAGTTGCTCTTTTATAAGCAATTAACTCCTAGATTTGTATAAGGTCATGAACTGATTGAATATCTGCAATATATTATTCTCAAATGTCTAATGAATGATAACTACCCATCTTATGTCAAATGTAAGAAAAAGTTAGTAAAAAATGTATTTATTATAAAATTTCACTTTAATCAACTCCTTCATTTTTTAAGTAAATTGTTGGCTAATTTTTAATTATATTTGAGATAGAAATAATACCACAATATGAAAAGAGATTTTATGAGGGCTACCCAAATACATATGCATTGTGATTAGCCATAAGTAAAAGGAAGGGTGTTTATGGTGAAGGTGGACTACGAATCCGCTTATCCACCAACTTAAATCGAATCGACTTGTCAATTAATTAGACTTTTTATTAATTGCTTTATTTGATTTAATTGCTACCTCCTAAATTGTATTTGCCATTCTCCATTTTACTATGTATCAAATTTGAGAGTGCACCGGAAATTTTAATTAAATATCAGTAATTTTAAATCTCTTATCAAAAATTTTAGTATATTTCAGAATTTAAAAAAAATCTGGAAATTGGATGATAGTACTGGAAATTTAATAAAAATAAAAATTTATAAAATTTTCAGTATTTTTCAGAATTTTTAATTTTTTTCTTTTTATAAAAAAAATCTCAGAAATTTGGGGAGTGTATCGAAAATTTAAAAAAAAAACCAAAAATTTACGGTAAAAATACAGATTTTTTTTGAAAAAAATTTATCTTCTTTTAATATCGAAAATTTTCTTTTAATACCGAAAATTTTAAATACACTGAAATTTTCAATATTAAAATTTTTTTTTTCAAAAAAATTACTAAAAATTTTAGTTGGAGTATCTGAAATTTCAAGAGGCACAATTTTGAAATAATTTTTTTTGACAGTGATAAATTTAATTTAAGGGGTGACAAGATAATTTCTCAACTTATAGCTTTGGTTTAGGTATTGATTGAGTTTTTGAAATTGTAGACCAGTCAATCTAAACTGTTTATGTGATATTTGTGAATCACAATTATATATGAATACTGAATCCAAATTATTATTGTCATAATTTTTTGTTCACCACAATCCAACAACATTATATGTTGTCTTTTATGTTGTCTTTTCCTCCTCCTCCCCCATCCTTCATTTATTCTTTCCTTTTAGATCTAGAATCCAAACACCCCGTACAATCTATCTTTCCTTTTCTCTTGTCCTAATTTTTAGGTCAATGATTTTTGGATTCTACATTTTAAATTACCCCACCATCACAAGTTCAGATTTTAAAAGCCGAAAGAGCAAAAAACACGCTTAAATCGGTGTACTTATTCATATTTTCCATGTTTGTCGTGGGTAAATTATAGTTACCCATAGATATATTGAATTCACTCGTGATGAATTAATGTAAAAATGCCATATAATGTTTTTACTTTGTCTGAAGTGTGACAATGTTGGAATTGTTAGGATGTATAATTTCCGTTAATTCGATTCAGTCGAATTGTGTGAGTGTCGAATTAGTCGTAGTGTGTCGAATTAGCTAGTGTGTCGAATTGTTTAGAATTAAAGTGTTAGACTGTATCAGATGTAATCGAATACAACATGTTGAAGTGTGTCGAAATCTTTTGAGCCTTTGCATGTTTTGGGCCTGGGCAGTGTGTGCCTATATAAAGGGGCTCTCTTTGTAATAGAAAACATAGAGAACAATCAATAATAGATTTTACAATCTTCTTCATCTATCATCAAACAATCTTTCTTGAAAACCCTCTCTTCCAACAAATTGGTATCATAGAGCTCGGTTGCAATTCAGAGAGAATCTAATGGCAAACGGAACAACAACATCTTCGCAGATTCTAACAAATCTACCCGTTTTCAAAGGTGAAAACTATCAACAGTGGGTTGCACAAATGAATGTTATCTTCAGATATCAAGATGTTGTGGAAATCTTGAATGATGGAGTATCGGAGCTGGAAGCAGACGCGATAGATGCTCAGAAAGTTGCGCACAAAGATCAGAGGAAGAAAGATTGTAAAGTCCTGTTCTTGATTCATCAGTGTGTGGACTCTGATGTATTTGAGAAGATAATTGAAAAAGAATCGATGAAATATGCGTGAGACAAGTTAAAGAACTTGTATGGCGGAGGTGAGAAATTGAAAAAGGTAAAATTGCAGACATTGAGGAAGCAATACGAGATGTTTCAGATGAAAGATGATGAATCAACCTCTGCATACTTCTCAAGGATTGTGACGCTGACAAACCAGATGAAAACATGTGGTGAAACGGTCACATATTTGCAGAAAATAGAGAAAGTGTTGAGATCTCCAACTGTAGATTTTGACTACATTGTAGTGACAATTGAAGAGGCCAAGACTCTATCTGAGATGAAGCTAGAAGAGCTTCAAGCTTCATTGGAGGCTCATGAGATGAGATTTAAGTAGAGAAACTCAGAAAGAGAAAAGGTGGCTAAACAGACATTGCAATCAAGATTCAGCAAGAAAGTTGAGAAATCAAAGCAGTGAAAGCATCTTGTAGGTGATGAGAAGTCAAGCAAGAATGCTGATTCGATCAAGAAAGGTGTGGGCAACAAGTACTCCGAGAAGAAAGTTGACACGAAAGAGGTGCAATGTTACAATTGTCAAGGCTTTGGTCACTATGCTCGAGACTGTCGAAGAAAGAAAGTAGCAAAAGCAAAAGAAAGTGATGAAGCCCAATATGCACGAGCAGGAGATAATGACTTAGATGATATGCTGATGATGGAAAACACTCGCTCGAACGCTGAGAAAACCAACAAGTGGTATATGGATTCAGGGTGTAGCAACCACATGAATGGAAATAAGGATTGGTTCACCAAGTTAGATGAGTCAGTGAAAAAGGTGATAAAGTTTGCTGATGGAAGACACATCAACTATGGAGGTAAATGAGACATCTCGATTGTCAGGAAGGATGGTGGAAAAGCTACCATCACCAAGGTGCTGTATGTACCCTCTATGACAAGTAATTTGATAAGTGTAGGTCAATTACCTGCAAAAGGCTTCAAAATGAAACTTGAAAGGAATCAGATGAAAGTCTATAAGGCTGATGAGAGGCTAATCATGAAAGCACCGTTAGCAGAGAATAAAACGTTCAAAGTTAAACTTAACACATCATATCATAAGTGTCTTGCTTCAAGTGCATAAGAAGACAATAACTGACTATGGCATCACATGTATGGACATCTAGACTTCAGGAGTTTATGCATGCTCAACCAGAAAAGGATGGTGTTTGGTTTGCCTTATGTGAAGGAACCAAAACAAGTATGTGAAGAATGTTGTAAAGATAAGCAATCTAGAAAGGAATTCAAACATGACTTGCCCATGAAATCCAAGCGCAAGTTTGAACTAGTTCATTCTGATGTGTGTGGACCATTTGAAGTGAAGTCAAATGGAGGCAACCGGTATTTCCTTACTTTCATTGATGAATTCACCAGGAATATATGGATTTATCTTATTGAAATAAAGAGTGAGGTATTCACACAGTTCAATAAGTTCAAGTTGCATGCTGAAAAACAAAGTGGCTGCAAATTGAAGACGTTAAGAACTGATGGTGGTGGTGAATACATGTCTATTGAATTTGCCACATTTTGCAATGAAGAAGGTATAGAGCATGAAATTATGTCACCCTATACGCCTCAACACAATGACATAGTGGAAAGGAAAAATAAGAGTATACTGAACATGACTAGAAGTATGTTGAAAGCTAAAGATATGCCTAAGAGATTTTGGGCTGAAGAAGCTTCAACAACAATATACATTCTAAACAGGTGTCCAACAAATAAGATAGTAGGAAGAACACCTTATGAGGCTTGTACAGGGTCGAAGCCAAGCGTGAGTCATCTTAGAGGTTTTGGATCAATATGCTTCAGACATGTACCTGAACAATTGAGAAGAAAACTGGATGATCGAAGTGAAGTCATGGCTCTCATAGGTTATCATTCGACTGGTGCATACAAATTGTATTCCCCAATTAAAGATAAACTAGTAATCATCAGAGATGTTCTTATAGACGAAAGCAAAGGATGGGACTGGAGTCAAATTTCAGGTCAACAGGAATCAGACACAGTCATAACTGTGTTCGAAGAAGATCAATATGATGAGCCCACTACTAGTCGAAGTGAACAAGGCAACACTTCGACTATTCGAAATGAAGAACCACCTGAACAAAATGAAAAGAGGTCAACAAGAACAAAAACTAAATCAATAAGGCTAGTTGGGTATGAAAGATTTCTAGATCAAGCAATTGAGGCTGATGGTGACCTACTCGAAGAAGCTATGATGATGGCTGAAGCAGAACCAATCAACTTAAGTGAAGCCATGAGAAATTCGAATTGGTGTGAAGCCATGAAAGAAGAACTTAGAGCCATTGAGAAGAACAAAACTCGGGAGCTTGTTGAAAGAACGAATAAAAGTGGATATACAAGGTGAAAGGAAGACCAAGTGGCGAGATTGCAAAGTATAAGGCAAGGTTAGTGGCTAGAGGCTTTACACAAAAGCCTAATATAGACTTCAATGAAGTATATGCACCGGTTACAAGGCTAGAAACAATTCTAATTGTTATTTAGACGACAACATATAGGGGGTGGAAGATGCATCAGCTGGATGTAAAATCAACATTCCTGAATGGTTCACTAGAAAAAGAAGTCTATGTTACTTAGCCACCAGGATTCGACGTCAAAGGAAAGGAGTCAAAGGTGTACAAATTAAGGAAGTCTCTCTATGGTTTGAAGCAAGCTCCTCGAGCTTGGAACAAAAGAATAGATAGCTTCATGATCCAATCAGGTTTCACAAAGTGTGTCTCTGAACACAGAGTGTATGTAAATGATGTCAACAGTGTTAGTCGAATCATTTTATGCCTCTATGTAGATGACTTACTCATTACTAGAGCAGACGGAGCTGAGATAATGAAAGTCAAGTCGAAGCTAGTGCAAGAATTTGAAATGTCTGACTTAGGGAATCTCGCATATTTCCTAGGGATGCAATTCAAAATTACTGAAGAAGGAGTATTCTTGCATCAGACAAAGTATGCTCAAGATATTTTGAAAAGGTTCAACATGAGCAACTATAATGAAGTTGTCACTCCTTTAAAAACTGGAGCAAAGTTGAATAAGGAAATGAATGAAGAGTTTGTAAGTTCGACCTTGTACCACTACGCAAAAAATGAGTTTTGGCAGCACTACATAGGCAACGCTTTTATCATAAAGCGCTGCTATAGCTTGTAAAAAAAATTTGCTTAAAAAAAGCGCTTCTAAAGGGTACCTTAAGAAATCACTTTTTAAAAGCGCTGCTAAAGGCCTTACAAAGACCCCACCTTAGAAAGCGCTTTTTAAAAAGCGCTAATAAAGGTTAACCTTAGAAAGCACTGCTAAAGCTAGCTTTCGAAAATGCTTTTAAAAGCGCTGCTATATGCATATGAAATGAAAGCGTTTTTTAGGGAAAAAACGCTGGTAAATCTGGAGCTATGAAGGCGCTTTTCAAAAGCACTTTCGTTGCTAAATTTATAATTAAAATTCTAAAACCCTGAAATATCAAAACACGATTTCTATTCAGAAAAACCCATTCTCAGAAAACACAATTTCATACTACCTCTGTCGTTTCCTTCCTTCCTTCATCCTCTCCAACTTCCTCCGTTCCTCCGTCCCTGCGCCCTTCATCGTTTCAATTCTTTAAAAGCCCCTTCATCTTCAAACTTCCTCCGTCGACTTTTAGCGCTCATTCTCCCTGCTTCATCGATTGTCCAATTCATTCTCTTCTATCCCTCTGTCGAGCAGCTATCGTTCGAACTCCCTCTTTCGAGCAACTTCGTCTCCTCTGCTTATATTGGTAAATCTGTTTCATGAACTGTATGGTGATAAATTGTATGTGGTAAACTGATTGTGATAAATTTATTTTGTTAGGAACTGTATGAAGACATCTTGTTGTGTTAGGTTCGATCAGTTTTTGAGTAGAAATGTTGCTGTTTGTGTTAATAATGCTAGGTTATTATGAGTTATCAGTGTATGCTTAAGTAGTGTCGAAATGGGATGATAATGTTAAGGTGTTTTTTGTTTTAGTTAAAGTTATACTGATTGATATTTTTCTAGTTTCAATGAAGGTTTGATATCGTCGCGTTTACCCGCGTAAGATATAACCGAGAAACGTATGGGGAAGCATGTCGTTTCTTTTGTGTGAATTTGAGCGAGAAAATTTATTTTATTTTGAGTAATCGATTGAATTGTGGCTGCCTGGATTTGTTTTAGTCGATTAATTTTGAATTTGAATTCATCTGTGTCCACTGTTACGCTACAAATCTGAAGAAAGTGATTTGAAGTTGAATTGAACAAATAACATGCATTTTTGGATTCCCGGTTTTGTTTGTGAAGCGATAATCATGTTTACCGTTGCGTTTACTTGAGTTTAAGTGTGTTTAGTACAATGTATATAATGCTGATTTTTTACATGTACATTGAATACTAACTTGTTTTTTCTTATTTCTTACTTGTAAATATTCTTTTGCTCATATCATTCATGCAAGTTTCATTCAGTTAATTCTAATTCCATTGTAAATACGCATTGTTCATGTACATTCATACATTCTAATTTCATTGAGCATGATTTAATTTAGGTATTTAAGACTATTATGCTGTGAAATTTGTTGGTTTGGTTGTGATAATCTCGGTTCGATTGTGATAATTTGATTCCAGTGTTATGCTACAAATCTGAAGAAAGTGTTTCGATCGATATACAAATGTTATGTTGTCCAACTCTGTTTGTTATAGATGAAGTGATTGTTGTTTAATTCCGATTGTGATTTATTTCAAATTTAGATGCACAATTTGCTTTTGGATGTACATTTACATTGTTGATCTATTTTGAAATATAATTCATACATTTGGTTTTGTGATACCGTTGTTGAGCTTGTTTGTAATCCGAATTTAATACTGTGAGTTCATTATTGAAGATTAGAGGATGTTGGTTTAAGTGTAAATGTTAGAGATAATGATTATTGTTTGGGATTGGACTTGAATGAGAAAATCGATTTGTGATACCATTGTATTTCTGATAGATGTTTGATTGATTTGAGTTGAATTTTGGGTCGTTATTTTATTCTTACTTGTGAATGTATGGAGGTTTGTTTGTTTGATTATGGCTTTCTGTGAACTTGATTTATCATGTTTTGAAGTTGAATTGAACAAATAGCATGCGTTTTTGGATTCCCAGTTTTGTTTGTGAAGCGATAATCATGTTTACCATTGCGTTTACTTGAGTTTAAGTGTGTTTAGTACAATGTATATAATGTTGATTTTTTACATGTACATTTGATACTAACTTGTTGTTTCTTACTTGTAAATATTATTTTGTTCATATCATTCATGCAGTTTCATTCGATTCATTCTAATTCCATTGTAAATACGCATTGTTCATGTACACTCATACATTCTAATTTCATTGAGCATGATTGGATTTAGGTAGTTGCTTCTCGGATTTTGGTTTAGGGGTTTAGAACTTACTTTGAATTGGATTTTCCATGTTTCGAATGTGAATTGAATAATAACTTGAGTTTCTTTGGTTTTAGTTTCATTTGTGAATTGAATTTCTTGAATGATCAATTACTTGGTTCTTGAATTGTTCATGTTCATCATATAAGTTTCTTGAATTGTTTTATATGTTATGACTTATCCTTGATGTTGTTTTATATGTACAACGCTCATTCTTTGTGTTTCTGTCAGTTTTACCTTCTCGTTTCAACTTCTCGACATTGCTTTTCGGTAAATCCGAGGTAAATTTCTTCCTCAAATTACTGGTATTATAATGAATTTGTCTAACATTGCGTGAATATGTTTCATTTTCTTGCTCAGGATCCATTCTGTGTATACTTTGCATTTTGACAGAAATGCATTATACCGTTTTGTGCCCTAATTAGTTGTTTTTGTTTAGCTTAATTAGTAAAACCATGGATAAGACATGGATGTATTTCAATTGATTGTTGAAAGAGTACGAGAATGGGGTATCAGAATTCGTTAAGTTTGCTGTTGCACACACCAAAGACCCAGTCGAATGACATGTCCTTGTTTGGGTTGATATTATGGGAGTTGGGTTGACGTAGTTCAGTTGGCATTGCATTTAATACGTTATGGAATTGATAAAAGTTATACATGTTGGAATATGCATGGTGAGAAAAGTAAAGGGAATGTTGAATCGGGGGATAATACGACCTATGCTTCAAACGACAATTGCACAAATACATACGATTATGATCGAGTCGAAGAGATTGCAGAAGCGCTTGAAGAAGATCTTAATGATTGTTCCAAAATGTTTGAGAGGTTGGTAATTGATGCAGAGAAACCTTGTATAATGGTTGTACAAAATTCACAAGATTGTCTGCGGTATTAAAGTTGTACAACTTAAAGGCGGTAAATGGATGGTCGGATAAAAGTTTCACAGAGTTATTAGCCCTTATGAAAGATATGCTACCAGAGGATAATGTTCTTCCCAATCGAACGTATGAGGCCAAAAAGATGTTGTACTATATGGGCATGAGCTATGATAAGATACATGTCTATCCAAAAGATTGCATTTTGTTTCAAAACGAGTACGCATCGTTAAATGAATGTCCTAAATACGGTGCCCCTCGATATAAGAAAAAGTTGTCTCCGACAAAAGTCTTATGGTATTTTCCTATAATTATGAGATTTAGACGCATGTATCATAGTG
The DNA here is from genome assembly GCA_021764765.1 of Vicia sativa. Taxonomy (NCBI): domain Eukaryota; kingdom Viridiplantae; phylum Streptophyta; class Magnoliopsida; order Fabales; family Fabaceae; genus Vicia; species Vicia sativa. Next base: position 158,265,891 of record CM038794.1, read on the forward strand.
AAACCGATTCAAGACACTTGACTTGGCATACAAATGAAAGAATTATTGATGGAAAGTTTCGACATCCGGCAGATTCACCACAGTGGATGAAAATTGATAATGATTATCCTGAATTTGGAAAAGAAGCAAGAAACCTTCGCTCGGTATTGGAATGAACCCACACGGTATTCAAAGTATCTCGCATAGCACATGGCCTGTGACTCTTATGATTTATAACCTACCTCCGTGGCTATGGATGGAGCGTAAGTACATGATGTTATCTATGTAAATTTCTGGGCCTAAACAACTAGGGAATGACATAGACGTATACTTGGAACCTTTAATCTAAGATTTGAAGATTTTGTGGGAGAACGGTGTGGAGGTTTATGATGGGTATAAGAAAGAAAGTTTCAACTTGAGGGCGATGTTGTTTGGAACAATTAACGATTTTCCAGCATACGGAAATTTATTCGGGTATATCATTAAAGGTGAAAAGGCGTGTCCTGTATGTGAAGATGGAACCGATATGACGCGATTGAAGCTTGTCAGAAGAATGTCTTTATCGGTCATCATAGATTCTTAAATTCTAAACATCAATATCGTGGATGAAGAAAAGCGTTCAACAGAGATACCGAACAATGTAGACCTCTGCCTGGATTGACAGGTGATCAAATTTTTGAAAAGGTGAAATATGTGAGTATTCAGTTTGGCAAGCCTTTTGCATATAAAGTTGTCATAGATGGGTGGAAGAAGAGGTCGATTTTTTCGAATTTCCATATTGGAAATCTTTGTACGTAAGACATTTTCTTGATGTTATGCATATTGAAAAAAATGTATTTGACAGTGTTATTGGTACGTTACTCAATATAAAAGGGAAGTCTAAGGGTGGACTTAAAGCAAGGGAGGACATGGTAGAGATGAGAATAAGAACTGAATTGGGACCTGTGAAGAAAGGAAGACAAACATATCTATCACCTGTTGTTTACACTCTATCTAGAAAGGAGAAAAAAATATTGTGTAAGTTCCTAAGTGAAGTTAAAGTTCCAGAAGGCTACTCATCAGATATTAGAAGACTTGTGTCTATGAAAGACCTCAAGTTAAAGAGTTTAAAGACGCATGATTTCCATGTTACAATAGAATATTTTCTACCGATAGGTATACATTCTATTCTACCAGAAAAAGTAAGAAGCGCAATAACTAAATCGTGTTTTTTCTTCAAGTCAATTTGCAGTTAGGTGATCGATCCTGAGATCTTACCAGCATTGCAAAAAGAAATAGTTGTTACTTTGTGTGATCTTGGAATGTATTTTCCTCCCTCGTTTTTTGACATAATGGTTCATCTTGTCGTTCATCTTGTGAAAGAGACACAATTGTGCGGACCAACTTATATGAGATGGATGTACCCTTCTGAACGTTATATAAAAATATTAAAACGGTATGTGAAAAACCAAAGTCGACCAGAGGGTTGTATTTCCGAACGATACATTGTTGAAGAAGCGATTGAGTTTTGTACTGAATATCTGTCAAATGTTCAATCAATTGGACTCCGCAAATCTCATATTGTTGAAAAAAAGAAGGTAAGAAGCTAATTGGAAATAAAGTTGTGACAATATCAAGGGTCGAACGGGATCAAGTGCATTTGTATGTTCTGCATAATGAGATTGAGGTTGAGCCGTATGTTGAAATACACAAGGGTGTTCTTCGAGGTTTAAATCCGAATAGAAATGAGAACTGGATAGTACGAGAGCACAATCGAAGTTTCATACCATGGTTTAAGGAACATATTTATTCAAAGTATCGTTCAGATCCCGCTTCAGTAACAGAAAGGTTGAGATGTTTAACATATGGTCCAAGTTTGGTTGTGTTTTCTTATAGCGCATACACAATTAATGGATACACATTTTATACAAAATAATAGGATGATGAAAGTACTATGCAAAATAGTGGTATCACCTTGGTAGCTGAAGCAATGCACATATCAAGTGTGAAGGACTTAAACCCGAAATTTGCAAATTTGTCATATTTTGGGGTTATCGAGCGCATTTGGATGTTTGATTACGAGAAGTTTTAGATTCCTATATTTGGTTGCAAGTGGGTTGAAAATAATAATGACATGCGAATGGATAAGTCATGATTTTTGCAAGTGGATCTTAATAGGGTGGGGTACAAATATGAGCCTTTCATTCTAGCCTCTCAAGCTAAACAAGTGTTCTATGTCACTGATCTGACAAGTACGAAATGGTCTATAGTGCTTTTATCTAACAAAGTAATTGATGAAAATATTGGAGATCATGGTGATATTGGTGTTGACATTGAATCTTTTACCAAAAATGATCAAAATGAGAATGAATCATGTATTAGAAATGATCATAATGAGGGTATTTGGATCAATCCAACCGTCTACGTTGTTAAGAGACGAGTAGAACATATTCCTACCAAGAAAAGAAAGAGACGTTATTGAAAAAGGTAATAGTATATATAATTATAGCCTATATCATTCAATAAAATTTAAATATATGTCATTTTATATATATTCAATATATATATGGATTATTGATTATTGATTTTTATATTTGTCATTTCATTTTTATTTTTTTCTTTATTACCGGTCAAATGGCTAGTAATCAAGAAAACTCACAAGATGCAAATGCTCCAGATGATACTTCAGAAAAAGATATTACACGAGGCATAAATATTATGAGGGGAATCATTCGTGATAGAGATAGAGGAGTAACATATAATGTAGATTGAAATGATGAGGACCAACTAATTGGGTCTAATGCTGCAAAGTTGACAAGCTACATTGTACACTTGTTCGTATGCACATTTCAATCACCACTCCAGGATGGAAAAGAGAAGAGATGATTGAGGGAAAAGATAAAATTTGGACTGAGATAAAGGTACCATATATGGTTGTTGTTATTTTATTTATCTTGACGATAATGTGTTTAAATTACTTATACTAACACACTCTATGCATATGTTTTTTCGTAGAGGTCTTTTAACATTGAAGATACCCGTAAAAAGTATATACTTGGTTTGGCCAGAAAAAGACACAGAGGGTGGAGAGCTTTTTTAACAAACAAGTATCTTAAGGATGAGGAAGGAAATTTTGTTGAAGAGGATTTGGAACGTCCAAAGAAGTATGAGAAATTCATTACACCTGAAGAATTAGTTGCTTTTGTAGGACAAAGAAGAGAAGAGAATTTCAAGAAAGTGAGTGCCATAAATCGCGAGAGAGCATCAAAATCCACATATCCATACAAAAAAGGGAGTTTGGGATATGCACGCTTATAGAAAAAATTGTAAGTAAAATTATAAATGCTACGATCTTATTAATTGTCTCAATGTGTTATAAATGATGATATTATTATTTGTGTCAATGCGTAGTTAGACGAGACAAAAAGTGACGAAACATCACTTCCAGCACATGTGTTGTGGAAGGAAGCTTGTGTGGGCAAGGATTGTGTTGTTAATCCCGATGTTCAACATATTTATGATGAATGTGTAAGTATAACATTGTGTCTTTAATTAAATCAAATGTTTATTAATATATAATTAATTTTTTATCTCCACTAATAATTTTCGATATGTAAATGAATTACAGGAGACCCTACTGCAATCGGTATCAACAGGTGAGTACCATGATAACAGAAGTGTACTTAGTCGAGCACTAAATGTTGCTGAGTATCCAGGTCGGATGAGGGTTAAAGGTCATGGTGTGACTCCAACCTCCTTGTATAAGCATCCAAGGAAAATAAATCCTAGCAATGAAGAAGTTATGCAAACGTTGCAGGAATTACAAGCACAACTCCGTGAATTGAAAAAGGATAAAGAGCGATATATGGCGAAAAGGAGCAGTTCACAGTTGAAAGAAACTAGTGACAAAGCTAGTATCAATTGTAAAAATAAATTTTCCGAGGTAATTATATATGTTATTGTGAAATTAAAATAACACATTTATGTTAATTGACATATATACACATTAATAGTAAAATATTTATTATTGGTTTAGGGCATTTCATCTTGTCAACTATACTTATCGTCACCGACTTATCACCTAGTTGGCAAGGGAAAAGTGCATAACACTTTGGGAGATTTACTTCACCATAAATCGCTCCCAGATGGACATATGAAAGTATCAGTTGATGTTGCTTTAGATCTAGATGCGTTGCAACCGGTACCTGACACTGTTTCAGAGACCACATTGCTGCGAGATGCAATAAGATCTTTTGTTGCATGGCCATCGGACCTCATTTTCATAGATGATCAAGTATGTCGAAAATCATTATGAATCTTTAAGTATTCAACTGTCAATTCTAACCTCATTTTTTTACATGGTAATTTTAGACTCCTACAAAATTCGCATCTAAGGATAAAGGGATTTTGCAGCACGACGAGTCTGTTGCATCACAAAAAGAGGTACGTTTAAAGTGTTAATTATATGTTAGTTATATGATTTTATAGTTTACCTAAGTTATATGATTTTTAGGTACCTACTCAAGGGTCACAACAAGTGAGCCAAAAAATTGGTAGCGTACCACCCAAGAAAAAGGTTCCTCTCAGAAAATTTGTGCCTCGATTCTGGCAGTGTCTTGAAACACTTGTCACAACATCAAATATAATGAATGGTGGTATTCATCAAATGGATATGGATGAAGGTATCTTTGGTTTTTATTGCACCAAAACAATTGGACAAGAGGAAATGGAAGATATTTTTCATCATAGAGAATTAGGCGTCGGTGTTATGCACTCATACATCCGATAATCCGATCAATATATTATTTAATTAGTTGAAAAATTTATTTACACATTTCCATGAAAATAGTCTAATGTTTATTATGTTTTTATTTAAGGTTGTTATATGACAAATTGATGCGCGGGAATTAATTGTCAAACAGATTCCATTTCGTGTCTTCCTCCCGTGTCAGTGGAGCGACAATTGTTAGGGAACCAGAGTCAGTAAGAGAGCACTTAGTCGAGATATTCATGGCCACCGACAGTACAGAAACCTTGTATCTTTGGGCGTATAATACTATTCCTACAGGGTTAGATTTTCTTTCTAAGTTTATTCTAATCTTTGTTTCTTTTGCGTAGAAAATTACCATATAAACGTTTGTTTTAATTTATAGACATCACTGGTTGCTGGTTGCTATGGATCGTATAAAAGAAGTGGTCTATTATCTGAATTCGGTAGATGGTGATTGGACTAATTATCCAGACATGAAGTTAATGATTGATACGTAAGTGAGATTGTTCTAAATACTCGTGTACATTTATATATTTAATTATTTCTGTGAGATTGTTCTAAATATATGTTTTTATTTTGTTAGATCAATACAAGTATTCCGAAGTCAAAGAGAAGCTCGAGTACAACGGTCTAAATCCAACAACATTACATGGATCAAAGTGCAGGTACATTAATTTTCACAATTTTGCTTATAATAGTGACGCTACTTGATAAAACAAGACAACTATACATTCTTATTTGTTTTTCTATGTAGTGTGCTCAACAACAAAACGATATAGATTGCGGATAATTCGTTTTGAGGTTTATCAAAGAAATCCTTCAAATGAATCAAATAGAGAACCAATCACGGTATGTATTTATAATTTATAATTTGTTTTATTATTTATCAGATATTTCATATAATTTATTACTTTTAACTAAATCATGCATATTATATTTTGTTATGTAGTACTTCGATGAATACAAGTGTGAATATTACACGAAACTTTAGTTGGAAGAAATCAAAGAGGAATTGTGTCAATATTTTATTGAGCAAAGAATCATATAAGGTATGAATACATTATTGTGTGAAAATTGTTATGAATACATTATTATATGAATACATTATTGACCGTGTTATTATGTTCATACCTTGCAGGACCAGGACCGCCCGCTCGTCGGATTTTGGCGATTTTGAACTGATTTTATTAATTAGGGCTGATTTAGTTGTTGTTAGGGCTTATTTTGTTATTGTTAGGGATGACTTTGTAAGGCTGATTTTAGTTGTGTTAGAAATATCTGAATTGAATTATAATGGTGTATATATATTTTGGATTACAATGGTATATAATATAATGGTATTATAATTCCTTTTTTGTATATAATCGCTTCTTTGTTGAAATAATGGGATTACGATTGTAAATTACAGGTTTATGGGATTACAATTGTAAATTACAGGTTTATGAAATAATACTGCCAAAAATGCAGGTTTATGAATTATAAATTTTTTAGGGGCCTTAGGCCTATCTTTGAAAGCGCTTTTTAAGAAAAAGCGCTGCCTAAAGGTATACAAAAAGCATCGATTTTGAAAGCGCTGTCTTATGTATACCTTAGACAGTGTTTTTTCTTAAAAAGCACTTTCTAAAGTAGGCCTACGGCAACACTTTCCTTGAAAAAACGTTGCCTAAAGATGCCTACAGAAAGCATAAAAGACATTCTGAAGTAGGCCTAAGAAAGCGCTTTTTAAAAAAAAAAGCGCTGCTAAAGGCCTACTTTAGAAAGCGCTTTATAGGAAAAAGCGCTGCCTTAGGCCTACTTTAGACAACACTTTTGCCTAAACAAAAAGCGCTGCTAAAACCTATAGGAGCGCCACCTACGACAACGCTTTTAAGCGTTTTTAAAGGCCAAAAAAGCACTTTTGTAGGTCTTTTTTGGCGTAGTGTACAAACAAACCATTGGATCCTTGAGGTACCTTTGAAATACCAGACCTGATATATGTCAAAGTATAGGATTGTTGAGCAGATTTATGGAGAAACCTCAAGAATGTCATCTCATCGCTGTAAAGAGGGTGCTGAGATACATCAAGGGAACTATTAACCATGGTGTGTTGTTTCCCAGGAAGTCGAAGAAAAACATAAGTGTTGAAGTCCATGGATACACTGGTTCAAATTTCAGTGGAGATCAAGGCGAAAAGAAAAGCATTGCAGGCTACATTTTTATGATCAAAGGTTCTCCAATCTCCTAGAGTTTGAGGAAACAAAGCATTGTGGTGTTGTCATCTTGAGAAGCTGAATATGTAGCTGCATCATATGTTGCATGTCAAGCAGCATGGATATAAATGTTACTTGAGGAACTCAAGAAAATGGAGCCTAAGAAGATAAAGCTATTTGTTGACAACAAATCAGCCATTAACCTGGTGAATCACCCAGTGTGTCATGGTCAAAGTAAACACATAGAAATAAGGTATCATTTTCTGAGAGATTAAGTCAACAAAGGGAAGCTGGAAATAAAGCACTGCAAAATAGAAGTACAACTAGATGACATATTCACCAAACCTTTGAAAAAGTCATATTCGAAGAGTTAAAGCGAAGCATCGGGATGAGAAGTCTCGAGAACATAAATTAGGGGGTGTGTTAGGATGTATAATTCTTGTTCATCCGATTCATTCGAATTATGTGAGTGTGTCGAATTAGTCGTAGTGTGTCGAATTAGCTAGTATGTCGAATTGCTTAGAATCAAAGTATTAGACTGTATCTGATGTAATCGAATACAACATGTTGTTGATGTGTGTCGAAAGATTTTGGGCCTTTGCATGTTTTGGGCCTTAACTTAGTTTCTGTTTGGGCCTAGGCAGTGTGTGCCTATATAAAGGCCTCTCTTTGTAATATAAAACATAGAGAACAATCAATAACAGATTTTACAAATTCAGTTAAAATCTCTCTCCCTATTCTTCTCCTTCTTCTTCATCTATCATCAAACAATATTTCTTGAAAACTCTTTATTCCAACAGGAATAATATTAGGAAGTGTGAAGTGTGATTAAGTGGGGGAATAGTCTCACATTAAATAATAATGTGAAGATTTAAACATATATAAATGATAGAACCCACTCACTTATCAACAAATATGCTTATTATGTATCAATACTCCTAGTATAACTCCTCCCAATAATGTGTAATATACAATTGAGAGAACCCACTCACCAAATGGTTTGTAGTGTATAATATATAGGTGAGAGAACCAATTCCTACACTATGTATCAATGCTCCTAGTAAAATCCTCCAACAAATATAGCATACTACACTAAACTCTTTTAATAGTAATTTTCAATTTTTACAATAAAAATAGTTTTTTTGGGTCATCACTCTAATAATACCCCTACTGTCTCAAAATAAGTGAATTAGTAGATCAATTCATATATATTAAGTACCTTTTGTTGGAAAGTATTTTATATTTAAAAGTTGATGTTAGAACAAAAAGTTTTAGATGTTATTATTCAGAAGCAGTGTTTCTCAGAAGCAATAGAGCTTCTGAGGTTGTTAGTCAGAAGAAAAAGCTTTTGAGGTTGCGTCCAGAAGTATATTTAGCTTCTGAGGTTCTAGAGTTGAGTTTGTTAGCGTAATTGTTAAGTTTAGTATTTTCTAATTTGTACTGTTTGCTTAGTTATTAAGTTTACCTTTTGTTAGAGCACATGTGGAAATTTACTTTGTGTATAAATAGACTAGTGGTAGTTGTCATTTATAACAACAACCCTATTTTCTTTTATACTTTTAGTAACCGTCATTCTCTCATTATTTTCTCGTCATCTTTGATTCTTGTGCACTAACAAATTGGCATATAGAGCTCCGGCTAGATTCACAGAGAAACACGAGTGAAACATGAGATGTTGTATGATTATTATTGGTTCTTGAATTCGTGTTGAATCTTGGACAAGAATCACATTTTTTCTTATTTTGTGGGATTGAGAAACACTGTATTTGAGTGATATCTAAGTGTACTGTACAAGGTTGAAGATGAACAGAAACGGTAATCTGAGTACCAAATTTCCTTTTTTTGATGGCACGAATTGGAATAGATGGATGATTCAGATGTGCATGCTATTCGGTGCTCAAGATGTTCTTGAGATTGTTACCGATGACTATTCCGGTTGCAGCGGATGCGACAGAGAAATAGAGAAACACGCAGATAGACAAAAGGATGAAAGATCAGAAGGCGTTGTTCGACATTCATTAACGTGTGGATGTAAATATGTTTGAGAAGATTATAGATTCGACGACGTCAAAGGAGGCATGAGACTCACTGATCAGATGTTACGATGGTGACGAATCAGTGAAGAAGGTTAAGCTTCAGTCCTTGCGAAAGAAATATGAGAATCTCAACAAGAAGGACAATGAGAAGGTTTTTGAGTACATCTCTAGAGTGATTCTAATCACTAATGAAATGAATACTTGTGGAGAAACTCTTTCTGAACAAGTAATCATTGAGAATATATTGAGGTGACTTACTCCTTAATTTGATTACATTGTTGTAGCAATTGAACATTTTAAAGATGTGAATACCATGAGAATAGAAGAACTGCAAAGTAGTCTAGAAGCGCCAGAGTTGTGTCTGACTGAAAGAAATTTTGAGAGGGAAGTTGCGCAGGCTCTGAAAGCTTCTTTTGTCAAGAAGGACTAGAAGCTGAAAAAACATGGTAGGTCTCAGAAGTCAGAAGTATTCTATTCTGATGAGAAACATCAGAAGGGAAAAGAGAAATATGACAAGAGAATGGTTCAATGTTACTGTTGTAATAGGTTTGGCCACTTTTCTAAATATTATTGGTCAAACAAATAAGAAGCAAAAATAGTCAGAGGAGATTCGGATGATGAACCTGTGCTATTGATGACTTATGAATCTGATGAGGAACCTATCAGATTGTCATTTTCTGGTTTTAAAGGGGAATAATATGACTTTGAATATTCTTAATCTGAAGGAGAGTTTCTTTATGAGTCTGAGTAAGAAAATGATTTTGAAGATTATGAAGATAAGTCAAAATCTGAGGTTTCTGAAGATAAGTCAGAGTTAGAAGATGAATATAAAGCGGAAGACAATTCAGAATCCGAAGGTGATTTTTAGTCTGAAGAAGAATCGGTAGATGAGTTAGAATCTCAAGGAGATTTTACTTCTAAAGATGAGTTAGAACTTGAAAGTTTTGTAGAGCTAGAGTTAGAAGATGAAGAATCTTTTGGAGACAATAAAGATGAGTCAGATGATGAATCTGATTCTGATCTAGATTTTGAACCCGGTGGTGAACATGCCTCTTAAAGGGAAAACTCTGAAGGCGTAGGTTATAGAGGACAAGCTTCTGGAGATGATCATATTTCTGGTGGATATCATGTCTCTAAAGGTGGACCTTCTGAAGGAGGTGGTTCTGAAGGTAGTCCAACCTCTAACGGTGATCATGCTTCTGAAGGAGGAACTTCTGATTGCAAAACTTTTGAAGGTGATATTTTTGAAGGTAGTGGTTCTGAAGAAGCTAACAAAGATAGATTTTCTAGTGGTACTCGAGCTTTTGAAGAAAGTCCAAAAGGAGATATTGTTCCAGAATCAGAAGAAGATACTTAACAAGTTCAGAGGCCACATAGAGTCAAAAATATACCAAGAAGGTTTGCAGAGTTTGACAAGCTGCAAGATACTGAAGGTACTTTGAGGTATGGAGTGTCATTCCCTTTTGGTGTTAGATTAGAATCAGAGTAGATATGCTATTCAGACTCTAATTGGTATGAAGATAGAGTTGATAGAAGAAACACTTCTGGATATTTTTTTAAATATATGGGAAGTCCCATTTCTTGGTGTTTCAAGAAGCAACTGGTGGTTGCGTTGTCAATACGTGAAGCTCTCAAGAAGAAAGTATTATTGAATGCCATTAAAGAAGAACTTGAGACTTTAGAAGGAAACAAGACTCGAAAGTTAACTGAGCTTCCAAAGGAGAAGAAAACCATCAACGCCAGATGGGTCTTCAAGGAGAAATCTGCATTTCTGAATGGAGTTTCACACAGTAGCAACTAGAAAAAACTTGAAGATGTTCTGATGAAGGATGTCAAGACTGAACACCTTATCTGTTTGAGGGATAAATTGGTATTGTAGATTTTGTATATTCCACGTCATCTTCTCTTTCTTCCATCTAATAATTCAACACACATTCAACTTTTACTCACTATAATAGTTTTGTTTAATAAAATTCAACACCCCACCCACCACTTTAATTTCATATCTTTATTTTCTTTTATGTTTTTTTTAAGTAAATCGATTTTTTGTGTCCAAATCAAATGAACCAAGTCTCTATTTATAGACAAAAAAATGATGATTTTTTTTGAAAATAAAAATAAATAAAAAATTAAACCTAAATAATTAACATGAGATAAAAATGTAACTAATTAAATAATAATTAATTACATATATATGTTCTACGTATTAATATACTTTATTACGGAATAAAATAAATAATATAAAAATATATATAAATATGGGATTTACGAGATATTAATCCATGAGAGATGAGATTTCAAGAATACCTGAATCCATAAGATAAAATTCTTTTGTTAATGATAATTGTAATCCTGAAATACAAAAGTGTAGAGACAGGTGTGTCACTTATTGACTTGTGGATGTTCCTCAATCGGTACTCCTAATCCCTTGAATACTCTTCATATGAAAGAAGAGGTAAACTGCTTGTGTAAGGTATACTGTGAACCATAACATATATATAGTGTCAGGGCCGGCCTAATTAATCCGAAGGCCCTGTTTTAAAATAAAAAATAGATGAAAAAAGAATAAAAATTTATACCAAAATTTTGAAAAAATTGGAAGATTTTGATTTTTTTAAATTTTTTACACCTATATTTAAAAAGTAGATGTAAAATTCTTTTGAAAGTATAATTATTCAATTCATGTGTTTAATAAAATAAGTGTAAAATGTATTGTTCTAATAATTAAAAAAAAATAAACGAGCCTCAAAAAATGTGGGACCCAGAACTGTAGCTATTGCTGCACCCCCTAAAAGTCGGGCCTGTATACTGTGATGGTCAATTATGATTCCCATTATTTTTAAATGGATCATCCTAACATTCACTCATATTTGAGTTCATAATTAATTAATTAATTAATAATTTTTAAATAAAATCTAAATAATCTTTTAACATTATTTGATCACATAATTATTTAAGCCATTTTATTTGATAAAATAATTAATATAATTTAATAAATGTATTTGGTTACGTAATTATTAAAATACTAATATAAGACTAAATTATTAAAATATTCCAACACACAAAAGAAACAAATAACAATTCTCCTTACAAAATCAAGGTCACATCTTCTCCAAATGAGGAATAAGGCATACATTGTTGTTGAAAATAAAATGAAGGCCGGAAATAAGCACTACGACCCCTCCCAACATAACTAATTTAATACAAGAACCTGTCATAAAAATCTAATACTCGAAGGGAAGCAAATGTAAGAGAAGAAGTTCAAAAACTTCTAAGAAATGTCACATGGAAGGTCACCACTATACTAGAAGAGACGAAAGAAATATTATGTATGTGGAAATTTTCAATTAAATACAATACTAATGAAAGTATATACATGTTTAAAGTCCATTTAGTTTCACATAATCTTATGGGGTGGCTCTTGAAGAGACTTTCACACCTGTTGCAAAACTCAATTCTAGTTTCTACTATATATGGTGGTAAATCTAGTTTGACTCATGCACCAATTAGACATAAAGGAGTTAGAAGAAAGGCTATATGTATAAATTTCTTTGGGACTTGAATCACCTATAACCTCCAACATGGTGTGCCAACTTCATAAATCTGTATATGGGCTCAAACAATCACTAAGGACATAGTTTGACTTGGCCAACAAAAGTTTGCTCACAAGGATCATTGGGATCCTCTAGTGGGAATCATAACATCTATAGCTCGGATCTAAGGGAACTAAGGTTTTTTTGGTTTGAGGGAGAAAGAAGTATGCTCGCCAAGGGTGAGACCTTATACTTATGTATTCTCAAAAGGAGGTTGAGAAAGTCAGAGCAATCGTAGTTCCCACTTATGTGCTAGTGGAAGCAAAAACTAATAGACAATGACAAGTGTCATCTTAATGAAAAACGTATCTAATATATTTCATCACATGCATTTTTGAAACTTTGATTGTCCAAATTTTTCATTGTAAGCATTAAGTGTTTTGCTTGAGTGTACAAGCGTTACCACTTACAAGTTAAGAAAGATGTTTGAAAAAACGTTGAATCTTTCATTGTAAGTATTGGGCATTTTGCTTGAGTGTACAAGCGTTACCACTTACAAGTAAGAAAGATGTTTTGTTTGGTTTGAAAAAGTGTTTGACTTGAAAATTGTTTGAAAAGTGTTTGATTTGTGTGTGATACTATAGATGAGATACTTCTTCCATACAGATGATTCATGTCTTATCTCTTAGGAGAATTGTTTTATTATTGATTAGGGGGATGCTTTTAAGAAGACTGTGGGTCCTTGTATTGTAATCCCAAGAGGAGCCTATCCGAGGGACATCGTGGATCCTTGTATTGTGATCCCAAGAGGAGCATTTCCGAGGGACATCTAGGGTCCTTGTATTGGGAGCCCAAGAGGAGGCTATAGGGTATGGTTGGCTTGACTTTAAGAGTGATTTCACCGGAAAACCATACTCTTAGGGTTCTATCCTAGCGAAGGTGATTCTTTGTATTTGAAGCCCAATAGGAGGCTGTTAGAGATTTCCAGGTCTCTTTCTTGTATTAGGCCCAAGATAAGGCTAAACTTAACGAGATATTTCTTTTGTACGAAGCCCAAGGGGAGGCTAAATCAATAGGGGAGTTCTTTTGTACGAAGCCCAAGAGGAGGCTAACTCAACAAATGAGTTCTTTTGTACGAAGACCAAGAGGAGGCTATGAGGAACCTAGTTGTTATACTAGTTGTAATGACATAAATAAACATGAACAAGTATATGAACAAGTATATATATGACAAAGTGTGTGTGTGTGTGTGTGTGTGTGTGTGTGTGTGTGTGTGTGTGTGTGTGCATTCATAGGACTTTATGAAGGAAATATATAAACAAGTGTATAAAACAAGCAAATAAAGCTAGTGTAACTTGGATATATACAAAGAAGTATGAAAGCAATATATAAACAAGGGTTTAAAACAAGTGGATAAGCTAGTATACTTGGATATATACAAGGGAGTGAGACTTACACATTAAGGGAGACCCACTTGTTTAAGAGCAGTTTCACTGAGAATAATGCTCCTCTTAATACCAGTGGAATTGGTGTATAAACAAGCGGATAAAACTAGCAAACGATACTAGTTATACTTGAATATTTGCAAAAAAAGTTGAATATGTACAAAGAAATGAATATGTACACAAAAGGGTGGATATGTACAAGGAAACTAAATATGTACATAGGAGGGTTGAGACTTACACCGTAAGGGAGACCCATGATCAATTTGATTTTGAATTCAAAAGATTTTCGAGGAAAAAACCTAGTTCAGTTTGTATTTTCAAAGATTAATCGAATCGACCATGGAAAAGAGGTGTGTAAGTCAATTAAATTTTTTTTGAAAGATTTGAAAAGTGAAAATTATTCACAAGAAGTTTTGAAAAAGATTAGGTTTAAAAATCAAGAAGAAAACATTTTGAAAAGTATAAAAGAAATACTTAAAAACTTCTATCTTAAATCTAATAAAAAATGTATCAAAAGATTTTTTTGACATAATCATAAAATAGGTATATTAAATGACAAGTTTGCAAAAAATCATTTCAAAGTGAGAAGTTTTGATTGATTTTTGAAAATGTTGACGTTTGATAGAAAATGTGAATAAACAAGTGATAAAAAATTGGTTTTGGTCTTGGAGAGGTTTAAACTCAGGACCTTGCACTCAATGGTGAAAATATTAACCATTGGGCCACATGCGTGGCTTGTTATTAACACGCCTTCATTTAATTTTATTTAAAAACAAGTTTGTGAAATGGTTTGAAAAAGAGTTGAAAAGTGAAAAGTTTGAAAAAATAAAAGGTCTGGGTGGGGTTCGAACCCCAGACCTTGGGCAATGAATGACATGAAAGGTGTGCGCTCTACCACTGGGGTGGCTATGCATCCGTTGATTTAAACACAAACAAACATGTATATTTAAAACGCAAATTTAAAATAAGACATCTGGCGCCATGGCCTTCATCTTCCTGATCGTGACAAACTCCATGGCCAGATTTGAATTTCTTTGATTCCTGACCAAATTGAAATATGTAAAACGCTAAATTGCTCAGAATTTCATCACGATTTCAACCATGTAACTTATTAAAGCTAAGAATAAAATATTGAAGCGAGATTCTAGAAAGTACCAAGTGAACCCTAACTGAAAAAATTCAACTAATCTATAGGCACGGTTGATTTTAAGTGAAATCGAGGATTTAGAAAGCTAGAGCAATATGATATCTACATTTCTAACTATTAAAATGATGTTGAAGATGCTTGTATAAGAGAAACAAATTTTGAAATACTTACCT
Organism: Vicia sativa; assembly: GCA_021764765.1. Taxonomy (NCBI): domain Eukaryota; kingdom Viridiplantae; phylum Streptophyta; class Magnoliopsida; order Fabales; family Fabaceae; genus Vicia; species Vicia sativa. The sequence continues at coordinate 158,281,143 of CM038794.1, forward strand.
CTTGAAGCAAATTTGCAGGACTTGTATGAGTTCTTCCAGATGCAAATTTTTGATACTGCGAGCTTCCTTGGACCTTCCTGAGTGTGTTCCAACTCCTAGCTTGCTTCAAAGCTCAAGGATTCTCCTACCCGAGTCAAATTGCAAGTGACTGGTTTTTGAATGAAGGATGATGATAGAGTTGTTACAGAAGTGGATTAAGGGTTTGGATCACTTCTATATGATGTATGAAAGGTGTTTGAATGATTAAAAGAAGAAACGCACGAGTGGATTTTGATTTTCAAGTTAACGCTCAAAACTTGCACAAATGGAATTTTCTTGAGCAAACTGACTCTTGGCTGTTTTTGTGATGGTTTAAAGGTTCAAACAACTTCTAAATAATGTTTAGAAGAAGTTTGAATGATACCTTTGGTTAGAACTTGCAAGAATTGAAATTTGGAATTCTAACCTCTTTGAAAACTTAAAAATTTGCAAATGAAGAAAGAAATGAAAAAACAAGTTTATGATTGTTTTGGTGTGATTTTCAAATGAGGAAAGGCCTTTATTTATAGGCCAATATGTTTGTAGATCAAGGCAAAGATAAGCTTTGTGATTTTGCAACTTGGAGCTTAAGGAATAAGAAAGAAATCTTCACATTAAATGCACATGGAATCTTTTCTAAATCATGGTTAAATCACTCAAGTGATTATATCCTTCTTAAATAGTTGAATTTGGATATTTTTGAATAAAAACTTATCCCTTGGTGATGACAAGGCTTCTAGAAGGGAAGGAGATAAGTTTTGGCAAAAACTTGGTGAAAAATGACCTATATTTTCATGTTTATGGACCAATATGTTCTAATTTCAAAATCCTAGCTACACAAATATTTTTGCAAGTTCTTGGATATTTTGGAAAGCTTGGAACAAGATCTACAACTTTCATGTTGAAATTTTTTCTTTAATCAAAATGGATCTAGGTAAAAAATGACCATGAAAATGATGAAAAAGTGATAAAAACACTTGAAATTTTTTCTAAGTGTTAGAAAATTTCAAGTTTTGACTTTTTATTGACTTTTCACACTATTTTTATTTTTTATGATCATGATGGATAATTTGAAATGCTTTGATGATTGAAAAGAAATTGAATTTCAAAAGTTGACCAAAAGTCAAAGTTTGACTGATATGGATAGTTGACTTTTTGTTAGATGATTCAGAATTTCTCTGATGATCAACCATGGCATCTGAGATGTTTTAAATCAAGAAATTAGGTCAAGATATTGCATTGATGATTTTGAGATTATTCTCCAAGCAGTTAGGTCATTCATTGAGCAAAAAGTCAATGATACACCATCCTCGACCAAAACCCTAATTTGGCCGATTCATGATAGATCTTGAGGAAATGATAAGAATTTGAAGATCAAATGTTAATGATTGATGAAGATAGATCAATTAAGGTGAGTTAAGACTCAAACCCTAATTGATCATATCTTGAACTGATGAAAAATTTGATTCAAACCCTAATTTGGCTCAAGGAGCACACACAAAAGTTATCTTGTTCTGAAATTGTCAGTGATGTAATGATGCATATATGAATGATATGGGATGGTATCTTAGGTCAAAAATTTGAGTATGACACATAGAGAGATACATATAAATCATAACATAAACTTAACAAATACATTTAGTTAAACATAAATCAAACATTACAAATCAATATCTGGGTGGACGTTGCAATATCCTCATAATGTCATTGACGATTCTTGATAAACTCGCATCTAGCTCAATTGGAACTTTCTCCCTAAAAATTTAATAAGTTGACCACATAGCTCGTAAATCAGCGTCGTTCTTCAGTTCACGGTTCATGAGCTAAAGATTCCCTTCATTGTCAATCGATGGCGAGTGGTACTCAATCTTCTCTACCTTTCGGCATTGCTGTAAGGTACAAGTTCATGCAATATTCACACACCTCTTCAATTGTGGTGTACACCGTGATATCAATTCGCGAGGCGGTACATCGTCGGGAAAATGAATAACTCCAATAACCCATGTGATGTCTAATTTCATGTCCATTTCTAGTTTTTCGTGTTGTGGTAGGGAGAAATATAAGAGGAGACGTATTTTTATAGTAGAAGGATGTAAACATGGACCATAGAAATCCTATCCTTGTTTCAGCGGCAAAACCGAAGGTTAATATCTGGTTTCCTACTTAACCAAAACCAAAATTAAACTTCTGGTAAAAGGCATGGGGTTGAAAAACCAGAAACAGAACAGAAAAAACAAGCATATTCACAAAATCTCATATATTCAAATTTTTTGCATTTGGTCAAATTAAAAAAATGAGTATATTTCCACATCATAATACATTAACAAAATGAAGTTAACACTAAAATGCTACCTATCTACTTGAAAGAGCCGAAAAAAGAGTCGGCGAATATATCCACCGATGGCACCCCTTTCGACTTTTTCCTATTTATTTCTATATCTATTTGTCTCAACTTGTTGTATTCTTGCATCATTTCCATGAATTCGTCCGGCCATGTCTCTGATGGTTCTGTGAAATGAAGCTCTCACTCTGGTGATGTCGGTGGTATATGGCATCCTGGTTTAAAGTAGACTTGAACAAAATGCCGTGGATTCGAAATCCACCCAACACAAATGATATGATCACTAGGATTTGGTGTAGGAGCAATGCAAAAAGGAAAATAAGTCTCCAAAAAAACTATATCTTGTCAGATTAATACATACATTGTCATACGCACTCGCTATGAGATGACCCATTTCAGGGAAGTGCATCCATTTGTCCTTCGGTGCACATCCAATCTTAGCAGGTACTAGTGCGTGATGTATTTCCTCAACCTTCCCTTTACTCTTGAACACACGTGTGTACAACTCTATGTGTTTCGTCAACTCTATGATCAAAGTATCTCGCACAGTATTGTAATACTCTTCACAACTACTGATAAGTTCCAAAATATAGTTATTTTGTATATATATTTTGTGGCACTTATCCGTTCTTGTTTGTTAATAATCGTTGAATAACCCCGCTTTTTATTGTAAATACGTCTTATTGCGTTTTTTGTACATATTATACCGTTTGATTAGTTTTGTAAATATTTTGTAGGTATTTGTTGCATTATTGGAGCATTAAGAATAAAGTCCAAATGGAGCTCCAAAATGCATTGTTTATCAATAAAGGAATGAGGCTAAAACATTAAAGCCATGGAAGTTATGCAGGAAAAACAACAAAATTTATTGGTTTGAGAGATTTCACCGGGCGATGGCCAGGCGAGGGCCACCGCTTCTGCATCGCTGGGAGATGGTGGAGCGAGAGGAAGAGGATCAATTTTGAGGTTTTTCCCTGCCTTGTTTCGCTGCTGGTCGCTGGGTGAGGAAAAGAGATTTCGCCGGGCGAAGCTAACCGTCACCGGGCGACGGTATATTTGTTTCAGGTTGAGGACGTGGCTTAATTTGAGCCAAGTTAATAAGAAGGTTCTCCGGGCAATGCTTTATTTCGCCGGGCGATTCTTGCAGAACAGAATTTTCTTTATCTTTCCTTTTCATTTCATTTTTGGTTTTATGATTTTGGGGTGTGAATTTTTTGCTCCCAATTCCATCACTCATATAGTTTTTAGCTTAGAAAACAACACTAGGGTCTTACTCATGGATGATTGGAGGTGGATTGCTCTTCGATAGGCTCTGACAAACCGGTGCAGATGAGTAGTGTATCTCCTCTCTTATCTTTGTATTTTTCTATTTTGTTGGTTATGTATGTATATCTACTCTTACTCATGTATATTTTTTGCCCTTGGCGTTGTATAAGGTTTAATTTACAAATTTGTGTTGGTAGTTGTCTTAGGTTTTTACTCTATGTTAGAGATTTGAGCTTTACTAGAGATATATTGCTTAGATTCTTACCTAGGATGGTTATCTGTTAGTTTCTGAATGCTAGAAATGGGTTTAGAGCTGACATTTACTTAGAGTATTTGATCTTAATGCCTCTGTGTTGGTGAAGTATGCCAGAGATGGGTATGGAGGTGACGCAGTTGACTTCTGGTTGTCAATGTATGCCAGAGATGGATATCGAGGTGATTCAGGAGGATTCTCAATTTGGGTTAGGAATAGCTTAGGTTGTGAGAGGCATATGATGACACAGACGAGTATCGTAGGATGAGTATAACAGGACGGTAGATTTAAGTCTGTGAAGGGTAGTGTGCATTCGTTCCAGACAAGTTGTCTATCCTTTATACTTTTTGTTCATTTACTTTGTCTTTTATTTTCAACTCATTTAATCTCAAACTCATTAACGGTAGAATTGTCGAACGATGAATCAATAACCAATCTTTGTAGACACGATACGATATAGCCTAACCGGTATATATCACCTGGTAAAAATAAATACTTTACTCTTTGCTTGCCGCTTTATACCGCCTCAACAAAATGACGCCATTGTCGGGGATTGGTTTTATTGTTTCTGTATTGCGATAATTCTGTTGTTTTTGAGTTTTGTAATTAATGTATATGTTGTATAGACTTTGTATATGAATTTGTATATTGTTACTTGTACATATGTGTGTTTTTCCTTCTTTTCAAGTATTGTTGTAAGTTGTCTCGTATTTGTAACGTTTGTTGTGTGGTTGTTAGGATATTTTATTTAGGTTTGCATGGTGTGGAAATACCATGGCATGACGAGAGGAGGTTACTAGTGCTCACACAATAAAGGCGTCAAGCTTACGACGTAAAACAAGCATGTTTCTGTTTGTTTTTGCTTATGTTTGTTTACGTGTGTGGTGGCTTGTGTTTTAACAAGTTGAAATAGGACTTGCTCTTAATTTTAAATCTTCACTTTTCAACTTGTTAATTCATTTTCACCAATTTTTTCGTATTGTTATTTGTATTCGTTTTGTTTTGTCAAATTGTGTTATCCGCAAGCTCGTTGTGTTTAGCTTGAGGAGTTTTGTTGGATGTAAATATTGTACATTTTATTTTTCTAATTCTTTTGTTGTTGTTTGAACTCAAATTTTGGTTTGGTAGCTTGAGGTAGCAATTTGGTGATTTTCCGAGTTGAATCGTTTCAACTCGCGGATGTATGGTAATAATAGTTTTCAAAGTTGGTACATGCCAAGTACTCGTTTATCGCTTTCTATAGCATAACATGTTTAGGAAATTTATCATTTGTATAATTACCATGCCCTTCATTCTTTTTGCATTACTTGCTCGTGAATTGAATCACTTTAGTTCCCTTTTTACCCATAAATGTGAGGAAGCTTTCCATTGTTTACATATTGAAGGCCACATTCTTGTTTCAACTGGATTTTATTATGCTTAATCTTTTGTTTTGTGTTGATTGTATGAATGCATAAAAAGGATCAAGGCATTTTGTTTGATTTTGAGCACAAATACCTTGGCCAAATATTTAATTCACCTTGTGAGTGTGTGATCATTTGTTAATCCCTTTGAGCTTTTATCAATATTCATGTTTATTTGAACTTGATGCTTTGTCTATGAGTGTCAATTCACATTTTTTGTATGGATGTTGATTTCTTTATTTCTTGAACCCTCAACTTTGTGTTGATTGTATAGATTTTTTCCTTGCCTTAGAAAGTAGGGAGTATTCACATAATGATGTTGGTTGAATTCAAGTTGGGGAGACGAATGTTTATGTACTTATATTGTGGTTGGTATGAGGTTATGAGAAAAGAAAGAAAGAAAAAAAAGTGAAGAAGAAAGATTAGAAAAAGAAAGAAAAAAAGAAAAAAAAACTTTGAAAAAGAAAAAAAAGAGTTTGAATAATGTTGTGTTAATAAGTGAGGTGTTTTGGTTTGACAATTTATGATGAAGAAGAAGTTTGATTGGAATTATATTGTTTGGAACTTTGTGAGTTGATCACTCCCTTAGGTTTAGGCAAGTTTTTGTTTTGATTAGCTTTAGGACTTATCACTTGTTTGTTAACCAAACCATATTACAACCTTGAAAAGCCTATGTGATTCTTGCATTTGTACTTTCAATACATTTTTGGATGAATGCATAATTTGGTCTTTTGTTTGCAAGATTGTGAATAAGTGTTTTTTGTCCCTCACCTTTGTGCGTTTTTCATCTACCGATAAATTTTTGCTAGGTGTAATTCATGATTGAGCTTGTTTTGTTTTAGAATATTTTGCATGATTTTTGTACTTAGGATTTATTTCGTTTATATGTTATTGTTGTAGGATAGTGGTAAGTATGTATTTTGTCGTGTACGTTTTTGTTTGAACCATACATTTGTTTTCCATTTCAAAAACTTATAGATTCGTGATTCTTTGATTATCATTCTTTGTTTTTTTTGAGTTATTTGACTTTGTTTGAGGGACAAACAATGTGTCAAGTTGGGGAGAGTTGATAAGTGCCAAAATGTAGTTATATATATATATATATATGTTTTGTGGCACTTATCCGTTCTTGTTTGTTAATAATCTTTGAATAACCCCGCTTTTTGTTATAAATACGTTTTATTTCATTTTTTGTACATATTGTACCTTTGATTAGTTTTGTATATATTTTGTAGGTATTCATTGCATTATTAGAGCATTGATAATAAAGTCCAAATGGAGCTCCAAAATACATTGTTGATCAATAAAGGAATAAGGATAAAAGATTGAAGTCATGGAAGTTATGCAGGAAAAGCAACAAAAGTTGCTGGACTGAGAGATTTCGTCGGGCGATGGCCAGGAGAGGTCCACCGCTTCTCCGTCGCCGGGTGACGGTGGAGCGAGAGGAAGAGGATCAATTTTGAGGTTTTGCTCTGCCTTGTTTCGCTGCTGGTCGCTGGGTGAGGAAAAGAGATTTCGTCGGGCGAAGCTAACCGTCACTGGGCAACGGTAGATATTTGTTTCAAGTTGAGGACGTGGCTTAATTTGAGCCAAGTTAATAAGAAGGTTCACCGGGAGATGCTTTATTTCGCTGGGCGATTCTTGCGGAACAAAATTTTCTTTATCTTTCCTTTTCATTTCATTTTTGGTTTTATGGTTTTGGGGTGTGAAGTTTTGCTCCCAATTCCATCACTCATATAATTTTTAATAGATTAGCTTAGAAAACAACACTAGGGTCTTTCTCATGGATGATTGGAGGTGGATTGCTCTTCGATAGGCTGTGACAAACCGGTGTAAATGAGTAGTGTATCCCCTTGCTTCTCTTTGTATTTCTCTATTTTGTTGGTTATGTATGTATATCTACTTTTACTCATGTATATTTGTCGCCCTTGGTGTTGTATAAAGTTTGCTTTACAAATTTGTGTTGGTAATTGTCTTAGGGTTTTTACTCTATGTTAGGTATTTGGGCTTTACTAGAGATAGATTGCTTAGATCCTTACCTAGGATGGTTATCTGTTAGTTTTAGAATGCTAGAAATGGGTTTAGAGATGGCATTTACTTATAGTATCTGATCTTAATTCCTCTGTGTTGGTGAAGTATGCCAAAGATGGGTATGGAGGTGACACAATTGACTTCTGATTGTCGAGGTATGCTAGAGATGGATATAGAGGTGATTCAGGAGGATTCTCAATTTGGGTTAGAAATAGCTTAGGTTGTGAGAGGTATGTGATGACACGGACGAGTACCGTAGGTTGAGTATAATTGGACGGTAGATTTAAGTATGTGACGGGTAGTGTGCATTCGTTCCAGACAAGCTGTCTATCCTTTATACTTTTTGTTTATTTACTTTTTGTCTTTTATTTTCAACTCATTTAATCCCAAACTCATTAATGGTAGAATTGTCAAACGACGAATCAATAACTAATCTCTGTGGACACGATACGATATAACCTAACCGATATATATCACCCGGTAAAAATAAATACTTTACTCTTTACTTTCCGCTTTATACCGCTGCAACAACTACCAAGCAAACAAGAAATACCTCGAAATCCACAATTACCGTCACCACCCACATTGACGATCCTTTCAACATATTTATGCATGAAAACCAGCATTTGATCAATGAATGTTATATTTGATTGAGTTGGTGTAGGCGGTGGTTTGCTAATACGAGCACCTTTGGAAGCATATTTTTGAGATTTCGGTGTAGGTGAGTTGGGAAATACTTTTTCAACATGTTCATAATACAAAGGACTCCTCGTAGTAGAATTGTCACTCGGTGTAGGTTTCAAATTCTTCGGCGCACCTTTACTGGTTGAGAGGGTGGTTTCAAATTCGTGGTCTCCGGAAACGCAATCTTCCATAACTCTTCTTTTATCTGGAGTTTGGTGGCGTCATCGGCTCTCCAAAATCTCGCTTTTATCGATTCTCATTCGACAAAGATTGAGATATTTGATTTATCACTTTTCATTTTCTCGTTATCGTCAAAACTAAGTCTCTTCCAATGACTAGAGACCTCATCCATACGTATCGGGATATTACCACTCATCTTCTGGGATATGACACAAGCACAAGTGAGACCATATGTTTTCACAATAGTGCACCTACACTTTGAGGTGTCATCACCCATATTTGAAGCTCTTTTGGCCTCATGAAAAATATAATTAAGTGCCGCCCGAGAGATGTTACCGACCAATTGAGAAAATATCATATTCTCCTTGAACCTGTGTTCCAACACCATGATACTATGACCAAATGGCGTTTGTATCTCATTATGATGGTTCAGTATCATATGGTTCACAACTTCCCAACCCGTAATCAAATCACCTTTGCTATTTGTCAACCAATTCTTGAGACAAGCATGCGCAGATTCAACTCAGTTTGATATTGTATGACCGAGGTGCATAACCTGATTAGTCCATGCATAAAAAAATTTCTCTTCACCTGATCAAGTATTGTGCTCTCCATCTATTTCAACAGATTCAAATATTTCTCACACACAACTCGGAATTGTAAAACAGCATCAGTATACATCACTTTTGTAGATGCATTAACAATAACATTTCATGCAACCATGATTTTATCCACAATAACACCAGACTTTACCAACTTTCCCACAATAGGTTTAACCCGACTTCTCACATTTTTTGTAATATGGTACCTACAAAGTAATGCGGAAGATTCAGAAATACGCTTGCAACGACATTCATTAATGTCGTATCTCGGTCGGTAACAATTACCTTTGGCATATCCTTTTGGTCCTTCAATATTGACCTATACACGTCTAAAGCCCATTGAAAGTTGTCTTCTTTTTCGCACTCAAGAAATGCAAAACCAACTGAGTAAGTCTTCTCGGTCGATGTAACACCAACAATTTCCAACAACAATAGCCTGTACTTGTTGGTTTTGTACGTCGAATCCATTACGAGCACGGTAGGAAACGTGTTGAATAATTTAATGGAATCAGGATGGGTCCAATAAATGTCTCTAACAGTTACTCCATCATCACCATGTCGGTGCCTACAAACATAATTATTCTCATCTAGAACTTTCAAAAGGTGTTGCATTTCAGTTCGATCCTCCCAAAGGGCTAACTTTGTTTAATAGCGCTTATTGTACACTTGTTTGATATTTGAGGTGCTCTCTGGTCTTTTGTGCTTCAAAGTTGCAAGAATGTTTTTGGGAGGTACCAAATTCAAAGTCATGTCGAAAACACAAGTTTTCTTATCCGGAAGTAACCGACATGCAATTGGATGTCCGACCAACTTTGGAGTTAAATCATGATTGTGTTCATCGCTAATCACATTAAACTTCCACTTATTGTTGGCCATGAGATAACCACACAATCGAAACTGACACTCCCATTTTCTTGTGCATGTTTCCTTGCGTTTTCAATTTTGAATGTGAGGTACATATTTTCCGCTCCTTTCGCAAGTCAAAATAACAAAGACATTTCTTCTATCAGTGCTGTTATCAGACCTTGCTATCACATTACCAAATCCTAACCTCATTGTCTCTAAACGAATCCACTACAACATATCGTCCCGTAATTCTAATTCTTGAATAATTCAAAATGTTCACGAACATCGGCTGTCTTAATTACGCGAGACAGAACTACGATCGACGATACAACTTCGATCACATCAGGCTTATGAATGTTATCGCGGTGCACCATACCTATGTAACATAATAAAAATTAATTATATATCAGTCACAGTTAAAGCTGTTGGAAAATTTGACACAGAGACAAAACTGGAAATAGACTTCCAGTTTAGTTCACACAGAAACCGAAAATAAACATTCGGTTTGTACGTAACCTTATTTTTAGCAAAAAGTTACAGATTAATGTAATGAATGAGGGATAAAAGGGATGATGATTACCTGAAATTCTTCTTTGTTGAGTTTTTTCTTATATGATGAACCACAAAAATGAGGATTTGAAGTGGAAAATGGATTGACAATGAAGAGGTTTTTGAGAGGTTTGGAGGAGGAAATATGTAATGGTGGTGATCACCATGGTTGTTGCTTATAGCAATCAGTCTCGTGACAAAACCGAAAACATACTTTCGATTTCATACAAAATATTCAGGTGGAGTGAAATTCAATGTTCCCGCTTCTATAGCCGGAGATATACTTTCGGTTCCATACCGGAAGTGCATCTCCGGTTCAGTTTTAAAGAAAATTCAGGAGTCACACCATATTTTGCCCGAATTGTTTAAAATAGAATATGAATTAGAAATAAACTTCTGATTTTGTGAAGGACATTTTCAGATTTTCATAGAGTGCGCCCCATCCCATAAGGCGGATTAAGAAATTCACATGAAAAAATTAATTATGAAATTATAAGTGCTAACCATATTCCATATATTCCATGACTTTCTAACAAAAACCTTCATCAATGAGAAAATTGATTATGAAATTACAAGTGTTGACTATATTCCATCATTGGCAATAAACTAAAGAAATTTTAACAAAAGCTCTTCAAAGATATTATAATATCTGACCGAGTCTAGCTATGATAGTCATTTAACACCCACATATTTAGAGGGAGTATAAAATAATTAACACATAACCAAATGATTCTACAACTCATTAGGATTATGATTTAATATAATTAATTTTCACTGTAATTAAATTTCAGTTTCAATTTCTGCATTTATGTATTCTATTTATATTAGGGGTGTTCAAAACCAAATCAAACAAATTAAAAATCGCAAACCAAATCAAACCACACCGAAACCGCAACAAACCGTATTTAATGCAGTTTTGTTCGGATGTTTTTTAATAAAATCGTACGGTTGGTTCGGTTTGCGGTTTATATTTTGCAAACTGAACCAAACTGCATAATGTCACAACTTATCTTTTACTTAAATCACATCCAACCTAAACTTAAATCTATTATACATTAGTCTTATGATTACGAACAATTTTTTTTATTTGTTCAGTTCCAGCTTTCTCAAATCTCTCGTAACATTATCGCGTCATCTTTGCCACATCCATCTTTTCTCTTCTTCTCTAATCTCAACTCTTTTATATTATTTCTTTTTCACTTTCTCATTTTTATAAAAATGTTCTCTTTTTCAATTTTCTTTTTATCGCACATTTTCTTCTCTAATATATATATATTTTTTTATGTTATTTCTTTTTCATCTTCATTAATCTCTCATCTCTTCTATTTTTTTGTTTTATTATAATATTTTTGATATTGTTTTATGCTATTATTTTATATTTATTATTTCACTTTTTCTAATCTAATTTTTAGATATTAAATGAGAAGTTGTTGTCCAAATATGATGAATTTTGTTGTTATTTGGTAGTGTATGAATGACTAAATATATAGTTATGTTGTCATCTACATGTGTATGTATGACTCAATAAAATATTTATAAAAAACCGAACCAACCCAACTGAATCAAACTGCATTAGTTTGGTTTGAATTTTTTCTAAAAACTAACTAAACCAAATCAAACCGCACGTTTTTTTTCTCTTTTCTCTTGCAGTTCAAATGGTTTTTTGCGGTTTTTTGCGTCAAAACCGTCGTAACCGCACCGCGAACACCCCTAATTTATACGACCTATGTGCCTTATGTGTTATATATATACAACTTAGATTTCAGTTACAATTTCTGCCTTATGTATTCTCTATATAAAACCTATGTATCTCTCACAAGAAGAAGGAAATATAAAGTATATTTTTACACAAGGATCATCTATCATGCTTTTACAGAGACAACCTCATTGGGCAGAAGATTACTATAATGAAGCAAAAGAGCTTTGATAATAGGTTGTTCAGTGTTCACCTCTCATCTAGAATAAGTAATTTCACATTTATCTTTATTGATAGCACCAAGAAAACAACTGAAATATTAAATCTTGGTTAAAAAAAAGTAACATGTTATATCTCCACTATTAACATGCCATGGCATGTTACATGATGCAGTAAACATATCCAATGAACTAACAAACACCTCAAAAACATCAGCAATTGTACTATAATCAAGATCATCAATTGAATCATGATGTTAATTAATACATAAGAATTCATTCAAAGAAAATAAATAACTAAAAGAACTCCATCTATGAGAAATATTGAACAATTGGACATAGAAAAGGTTTGAAATGAATAGAGTTTAAGAAACCTTCATGTCTAAGCATAAAGCATGCACTCTTATATACCATGTTAAGGAAAAAAAAAGACCATAGTTAATCATTCTAAGGAGTTTGAACATTTGAGTCCTTAGATTTATTCTCTTCGGAAGATGGTCGGTTCTCTGAGTCAGATAGCCGGATTTCTTCGATCATTCTAACCACTTCCTCCATGTTTGGTCTCATATCAGGCATTTTCGCCACACATGCCATGGCAATTTGCAACATTTGCACCATTTCTTCTTCAATGTTTTGGTACCTCATTAGTTCGACGTCGAAAACCTCAGCTGTCCACTCCTCCCGAACGACGGATTGGACCCATCTAGGGAGATCAACCATATCGTCGCGTCCTGGTGATTGAAGAGGCGCTTTCCCTGTAAGCATCTCTAGAAGGAGGACACCAAAGCTGTAGACATCTGATTTATGAGAGTGCTTTCGGGTTTCAATCACCTCAGGCGCGCGGTAACCTGCAGCTCTAGAAGGATTTGCAGGAACATTCATAAGTGAGGTTAGGCCGAAATCAGAAATGCAGCCGTCGTTATCTTGGTTGAGGAGAACATTTGAGGATTTGATATTTCCATGTGTGAATTTTGGACCGCCGACAGAATGGATGTGAGCGATTCCTCTCGCAGTTCCAAGGGATATTTTTACTCTCGAGTCCCAATCTAATGGACTTCTTCCACCTCCTCGACTGCCTGTAATCAAATCAAGGGAAAATGAAGTGTTTCAACTTGCTTATGTATATACTCTAGTAAGTGAGATTAAACTATGATTAGCATATGAAATTATCCTAAAACACTTCAAACCAATGTTTTAAAAACCGAACTGAACATCGATCCGGAGAAACCTCCAAGTCATTGTTCAAATGCTTTAACCCGCGGTTGAACTACTCAAATAGCCAAACATACACATGGTTGGATTGCGATATAACCGGTTGAACCATCTGGTACGGTTTTTAAAACATTGCTACAAACTACTAAGAGTTAGAGGAAAAGAAAAGATTACATACCATGCAAGAGTGTAGATAGGTTGCCAGCGGGGACATGATCATAAACCAGAAGCTTTTCATCTTTCGAATAGTAATAAGCGCGAAGCGGTATAGCGTTTGGGTGTTGTCCAACCCTTCCCATAATTTCCATCTGTTGTTCAAATTCCTTTTTGCCAACCACAACTTCTTTCAACCTTTTCACCACAACTGTCATTGACTCCTCCAGTATAGCCTTATATGAGGTACCATAGCTACCTTTTCCAAGAACTTCTGCTGAAGCTCTCAGCAAGTCTTCGAGATCGAAATTGTAAGAACTTCCCTCAAAGAAAACCAACTTATTCTTCTCAGGTTCTTGCACTCCACTACCAAACTCTTCTTTCGGCTTCTCGCCCCTACCACCACCGCCACCACTAGGGCCCTTCTCTTTAACTTCTCTAGAGCCTCCATCATCGTCACCGTCTTTCTTCAAACAACAAAGAACAATAACAAGAGCTACAAAAAATAGCAGCACGGCTCCACCAACCGCAATGGCGATGATAGCTACCTTACTCAATTTATTTTTGGAGCTGCCTTTTCCCGGAGCGGATGATGGAGTGGGAGTCAAGGCAGGAGGAGGTGGAACCGTAGAGCATGGCTTTAGAGGCAATCCGCATAAACCATTGTTTCCTTCAAACGATGACTTAGGATAAGTACGCAGTTTTGAAGGGATAGGTCCACTCAAATTGTTGTAGCTTAAATTCAAATTACCAAGCATAGTAACATTGAGATTCGGTATGCTTCCCGATAGCGAGTTGTTTTGGAGATTCAAACTTTTCAGTTCTGTCAAATTTTGTAACACCTTTGGAATTCTTCCGGCAAAAGAATTATAAGACAAATCAAGAACAACTAGTTGGGACGACAATGAGGTAGGAATTTCACCGGAAAAGTTATTATGCTGGAGGTAAAGATACTGAAGAGACGGAAGAGAAGCAACATCAGCAGGCAGGTTTCCACCGAGCAGGTTGGATCGAAGGCTGATAATTTTCACGGCATCAAGCTTTCCAAGCGTATTTGACGGGATCGAGCCAACTAGTCCAACTCCAGGGAGCCGGACACTAGCAACTCGAGTGTCATCTTGATTGCAAGTGATGCCAACCCAAGATGTACAGATTGACGCGGATGGATCCCACATCAGGTTTCGACGGTGAGGCACAGCATTGATAAAATCAAGAAGAGCTTGCTTGTCGGAATTAAGATCCGCAATAGCCCGAGGGAAAAGAATAGCTATGACAAAAAGGAAATAAGCCATTGAAGCAGAATAGAACTTCATGGACATTAATTTAAATTGAACTTTCCCAGCCATCATGTTTTCCTGTTTTATCAACATGAACATAAATCAAAATTAGGATCCACCAGAATAAAGAAAAACATAATTAAAAAAAAAAAAAACTCATCAAAGTTGAATGAAGTTGAACAATTTTTCTTGCAAGATATATAACTATTTCAACTTTACAAATAAGAGTACTCAATAAAGTTAAAACAACTACTTTAAGCATGTCTAAACCTAAATCATAGGTACAAAGCAATTACAAAGAGTAACCTAAGGTGAAAATGATGATTGTTGAAAGCTTAAGCAAAAGAAAAGAACAGTGCATGGTTTAAAAGTACTAGACAACTGGTAAAAAAAGTTAATCTAGAAAGAGAAACAAGTTTTTCTGCTGCTAAAAGAAAGATACTACACTGTTTCATGAACAACCAAAGAAATTCATAGATTTTGACAGAAGAGGAAAGTGAGAAAAAAGTCAAATAATTTTCTAGCCAACATGAACTAACATCAAAGAGAAACAAGGTAAATTTCTATAATGAATTTATTGAACAAAAAAGAACCAATTTTTCTTCAAATTTACAAGATGAAAAACAGTTCAAAGCA
The DNA here is from genome assembly GCA_021764765.1 of Vicia sativa. Lineage (NCBI taxonomy): Eukaryota > Viridiplantae > Streptophyta > Magnoliopsida > Fabales > Fabaceae > Vicia > Vicia sativa. The sequence goes on from CM038794.1 coordinate 158,296,508, forward strand.
GTTCAACAACTACTAATGAAAAAAAAAAAAATGTTTCTCTACAAGTACTTTCAGATCCTAAACAAATTCCCAAACACAACATTTTACCATCAGAAAAAAAAAAACACTTTGAAGCAAATTCTAGTCCTTAGTGTTGAAAAGTACATTTTTTGAACAAAATTGAAACAACCCAGATCTGCATGTGAGAGAAAGATAGAGTTTTGAATGAGCAATGACCTGAAGTGAAAAACAAGGTAAAGTAGTAGCATTTTTGAAGAAGAAACTGAAAATGGTGAAGTGGGTTAATTAAAAAGAAGCATGGTACATTGGTAACAACTAATAAAGTAAGGAAATTTACATGAAATTCAGGAACATTTGAAGCTATATACAGAAAAATAGTGGTAACAAACAGCTATTATAACAAATGAGGAAAGAGAGAAGGAAAAAACAAGTTTTTAATGAAGATAAAGTACCTAGATTGAAGAAAGTGACTTAATTTTTTGTTTAAAGATAAAATAAACAAATGAAAAATGGACACTGACCTCAATCAATTCAGCTTCCTTCTCTTTCTTGACTGACCTTCCATGGACTTGACAAGAAAAAAAGTTGAAACTTTTTTTTTATCTTAGTTTCTTATAAATGTATATATCTTTGATTTGATTTTTCAATATATAATATAGTTTTGGTATGTGAAAGATTGAGACATGAGGGTTTATTGGATGGTTGTGATGTGAGAGAGGTGAGAAGACAGAGCAAGAAACATCATTATCTATATAATGGTTTGTTTTATCTAGAAAAAAGAAAGTGTATATAAAAAGCTACTACTATTGCCTCAAATTATATATTATAATGTATGGATTTCATGATTTTACATTACTTATAGTAAAATTTAATTAATTTTATATGAGAAAAATAAATTAAACATGATAATTGATAGCGTGAGAGAGAAGAATTAAGAAAATTTTAAGAAGAGAGTATCATATATGATAAATCATGTGATACAAAATATTTATGTTTCTTCAATATTATAAAGTAGGTCATAAGGTTACATAATTTAAGGATGGTTTTTCTTCTATGAAGGAACTTTTACAATTTTTTTCTTATTTGAGTATGATAAATGATAATTCATGTGATTTTTTTTACAAGAAATGATAATTCATGTGATGAAATATATTAATGTTTCATTAATATTATAAAATGACGTAAAATTTAAGAAATGATTGTTCTTTTGAAAAAAAAATACAGTGTAAAATATTTTAACTATTAATTAATCATGAGTGTATATTCAACTGAGTCTTATTTTTAATTTTAAAAAATTGATAAAACATGATAAATTATTATAATTATATTGAATGATAGTGTAAAACTAATTAACACCAACAATATACTATCTTTAACCTCTTTTTTATAAGTGCCTTATAATTTGAAAATGAAGTACTATTTTATATTTTTTAATGAATTTTTTCCTTTATTCTGTTCACTTAAAAAATGCATAATTTTTTTTTTTAAAATTGTATATTCAATATTTTGAATGTTTTTAAGTTTTTTATAGATATAAAATTACTATTATTATTTTAAATTTTTATACAAATGTTCTAAAGATGTGAGTTAACAAGTCTCTACCAAAAATTAAGACTTAAGAGTTCATAATGATATTGCTTTTACAGGTTTACTTTTTTTTTTTAAAGATAGTAATTATATTCTACCAGAATAGTTATCATAGACACTATAAAAATATGTATTATAATTAAAAAATATTGGTAAATAAATAATTTTTTTATTTTGAAAATTATATAAAATGAAAAATAATAGTTTCTCCTGAATTTATTTATACTTTCTCCGAATTTATTAACAGAAAGTATAATAAATTAGAAAAAAAAATAAAAAATAACTGTAGTTAATATAATCTTTTAATGTCAAGAGATAATTAATATCATCTGAAAAAACACAATAGTAACAATTTTTTACAAAATAGATTAAATTATTGTGAGTGTCATTTAAAAAACAAAATTTAAAATCGGCCTCTCTTTTTCTTTCTTATAAATAGATCTATAAATGAGTTAAAAACGGTGCCTCCAGGCTGTGAGTGCATTTATCATAATCCTAGGAAGAGAGCTAATTCTTCATCACATGCACCAACGCTTTAAATTAAATCAAACCTTGACTTGCTTTAACTGTTTGGGCTAAATAGTGAATACCATTCTCATTATTATTCCAAATTTAGGTGAAGTCTAGGCCAGTGTTATAAAATTGAGAAATTCAATCCTTCAAAATTGAACTAATATTTATTACTTTTTCAATGAAATTGGAATTTAAATGCAAAAATATATAATATTAAAAATAAAATAAATAGATTTTCATATCAAAATAAAAATCATATCTTCATTCAAAATTTCTCTTGAATATAGACTAACTTAAGAATCAGTTTGTGTTTGGCGGCGAGTTGGAAAATATGGTCAATTTTTCTCCGGCGAGTCCAGAGAAGAGTACGGCGGAAAGAGATTTGCAGGAAAGAAGCACAAGAAAAGTTAAAGATCATGTTGAGGAAGGAGAGGGGAGTGGGAAGCGTGAGGAGGAAGGCAAAAAACTGTCATTCAGAGATATTATGACAAGGAAAAATGTTGAGTTTGTGGAAGAAGAAGATTATGGAGATGATGTTGTGGTGGAGATCGGGGTGGGAGACATCCGGGTAGATGAGAAGAAGATTGGAGGTTATGAGTGTCCAACCTTTGTTTTCTCTGTTGAAGAGGAACAGAGGATTCTGAGGCCATGGAGAAGAGGGGTAATTGTGAAACTTTTAGGGAAACGAATTGGCTATAAAGCTCTGGAGAACAGATTGAATCAGATGTGGGTTCGAAAGGGAGTTATAAGCATCATTGATCTGACTAATGACTACTATTTGGTAGCATTCTCACATGAGGATGATAAAAAAGCGGCACTTGCAAACGAACCCTGGTTTATCTACGATCACTACTTGACTGTAAAGGATTGGAAGCCAAATTTCCAACCTGACAGTGATACAATTTACGAAGTGGCGGTTTGGGTTCGAATTTCGGGACTTCCAATAGAATACTATGATACAAGGGCACTAACAATGTTTGGTAACCGAATTGGTCGTACTATCAAAGTGGATAAGACAACGATCAAACAGGAAAGAGGCAAGTATGCACGAATATATGTGGCAGTTAATTTGACGAAACCACTGCTAGCCATGTTTAGTATTCAAGATAGCAATTACAAGATTGAATATGAAGGTCTACATATGTTATGTCTTAGCTGTGGGCGTTATGGCCACTACAAACAAGGTTGTGCGTATAAGGAGAAGGAGGCTTCGATTCTGGATGGAAGTAGCAGGAGCAGAGAAGAAAATACCAGAGCAGATATAGGCACAGAAGTGAAACAAGCTGGAGAAGGAAATACATAAAGCCCGTGGAGAGTGGTGCAGAAACCCAAACGCGCTAGGAAAGGAATTGACGGCCGGAAGAACAACATTCCGGTAAGAATTTATAACAAAGCCCAATCTAGTGGATCTAGGTTTCTGGCTTTGGAAGGAGATTATGCAAAATTGAATGGTAATTATTCGGAGGTTAATGAGCAATTAATAAGTTATGAAGAGGAACAACAAAGAGTGAGAGAAGTGAATCTGGAGGACGAGGAAGTTTTTAATGTTTTTAATGAGAAAAAAGATATGGCAGCTGGCATACAGATAGAGGAGGAAGTAAGGAGAAGTGGGGAAATAAATGGTGCGATGGTGATTAATAAAGGATTAATGGGTGAAGGACACATCGACAAAGATAAAATAATGGGGGAAACAGGGAGTGGCAGGAGGAGACGAAATCATGAAATAAAAAAGAATCATGTTACTTTGGTAACACGTGGAGGTATAACAGTTAAAGAAAAAAGTAATAGTTTAAGTTAAAAAGGTGTGGAGGACATGTTTAGTAATTTCAAAATAAGTGAAACCAAATGTATAGACAACATGGATCTATTTAATTTTAAAAGAACAGAAAGAAATGATGGAATGGAGGAAAAAATAGGTGGTGGACATGTAGAGGTTGGAAAACATGTAGAAGAAGTTATTGTTCGAGATAAGCCTTCTGATGATGAAAGCACGAATCTAGAAAATATTTTTAAATTTGAAACAATAATTTGGGACTATAGCATAGGTTGGATGTCATTGACAACTGTGGCATGGAAGAGATACTTATGAAGGAGACTATCGAGGGAGTCTGTGAAACGCAGACTATGAATTTAGTGTGTTGGAGTGTTGGTTACTTTATCCTTTCTCTGTTTTTATGATGTGTACAAATCATAAGATTATGGTGTGGAATAGTAGAGGAGCTGCTAGCAACTCCTTCTATAGATATTGTAAACATTTGGTTGATAATTACAAGCCTGATGTTTTGGTAATTGTTGAGACAAGATGCAATCCTGAGAGACTTTCCAAAACATTCAGACAACTGGGGTTTGATGCGATGGAAAATGTTAAGAATAGAGGATATGCTGGGGGCATTGTTTTTGTCTGGAGGAAGGATATCATTAGCTTGATAACAAGCTGGAAGTAGGATCAATTTATTCACCTCAAAGTGAAAGGAGAAAACAATAATGATTGGTGGTTCACAGCAACCTATGCAACTTCTGTGGGAGGATCTTTACAGAATTGTTGAAGATATGAAGGAGTCGTGGTTAACAGTCGGGGACTTCAACGATATAGCTTTCTCAGATGAAAAGAAATATGGTAAGGCTGCTTCAGCAAGCAGGTGTCTGAGATTCAAAAATCTAATGGAAGTGTGTAAAGTTAGTGATTTGGAAACAAGGGGTCCTAAGTATACTTGGAGAGGACCAATTTTTCATGGTGGACAGCATATCTATGAGAAGCTTGATAGAGCTTTAATTAATGATGAGTGGAGATTGCGCTTTCCAGACTCGTATGCTAAGGTCTTAATGAGGATGGAAATTTCAAATCATCACCCTGTTCTTATTGTTCGCGTTAAAAAGTGACGCGCTAGAGAATTGAATCTGAATTCGAATCCTCTGGCTCGAAACGATTTACTCTTTTGATTTGTTTATAAAGATTCCGCGAGCATCAAGCTTTATTATTTTCAACACAAGAAATTATGATTTAATGATTATGAAAAAGGGGAAAGCTGTTAATACCCTCAATTAATTTTGATATGTGTAACGACTAGCGCAAACTAGACGCAACACATTGGGGAGTATTCTGGGTAAGGGGGTTTGTTATATAAAGGGAATAGATGGAGCACCCTAAATATATATAGTTATCTATAGCTTTATATATGCATATGTTTGATATGTTTGTGTGTTTTAATTGCTATTTCTATGATTGGGAAAGTTTCTCCTTTGGGATTTTAAGAAGGATAGATTATGTGGGATCCTAGTGTTTGTTATTATTGTGCTCGCAAAGATCTCTGGATCTTCTGCATACATATCCCCTAGTGGGAATCAGAGCATTTGTAGCTCGGTTCCAAAGGGATCTATGGTTTGTTTGGTTTGAGAGAGAAAGAAATTTGCTCGGCAAGGATGAGACCTTGTGCCTACGTATTCTCAAAGGGATGTTGAGAAAGTCAGAGCAATCATAGTTCTCACTTATGCTAGTGGAAAGCAACGAGATGTTATTAAGAGACACAGATAAATGTCATCTTAATGAAAAAATGCATCTAATCTATTTCATCACATACATTTTGAAAAGTTTGACTGATTAAAATCTTTCATCGTAAGTTATAGGTGTTTTGCTTGAGTGTACAAGCGTTACCACTTACATGTTTAAGAAAGATGTTTGAAAAATGATTGAATCTTTTAATTGTAAGCATTGGGTGTTTTGCTTGAGTGTACAAGCGTTACCACTTACGATTAAGAGATGTTTTTGTTTGAATAGAGTTTGAAAAGTTTTTGATTGTATGTGATGTGATAGATGAGATACTTCTTCCATAGAGATGATAAATGTCTAAATCTCTAGGAGAAATTGATTGGATTAAAGGGATGCTTTTAAGAAGCCCATGGGTCCTTGTATTTTAAGCCCAATAGGAGGCATTCCGAGGGTCATCGAGGGTCATCGAGGGTCCTTGTATGAAGCTCAAGAGGAAGCTATAAGGTATGACTGGCTTTGGCTTTAAAAGGGATTTCACCGGGAAACCATCCTTTTAGGATTAAGAGCAATTTCACCGGGAAATTATACTCTTTGGGTTCTATCCTAACACGGGTGATTCTTTGTATTGGAAGCCCAATAGGAGGTTGTTAAGAGATTTCTTGGTCTCTTTCATTGTATGATGCCCAAGAGAAGGCTAAACTCAATGAGGAGTTCTTTTGAACGAAGCCCAAGAGAGGCTGACTCAGGGAGTGTTGTCTTATATGAAGCCTAAGCGGAGGCTAAACTCAGATGAATGAGTTTTCTTATATGAAGCCTAAGAGGAGGTTGAACTCAGATGAAATGAGTTACCTTGTACAAAGCCCAAGAGGAGGCTAAACTGTGAACCTATTGGTTAGACTAGTTGTTATGTTATAACTAGACAGTTGTATAAACAAGTGTGTGTATGATATGTATTCACAGGAGTTTATGAAGGAAATATAAACAATGCATGATGTTTATTTACAAGAGTTTATGAAGGAAATATAAACAAGTGTATGTGAAACGAACGTTTAAAACGAGCGTAACTTGTTTATTTACAAGTTTGAATGTGTACAAGAAAGTAAATATGTACACGAACGAGTATTTATGTACGAGAGGATGTGGATGTACATAGGAGGGTTGGGACTTACACCATAAGGGAGGCCCATTGGTTTAAAAGCAGTTTCACAGGGAATAATGCTCCTTTTAATACCAATGGTATTCAATGTATATACAGACGAAACGGAAACAAACGATCGAGGTTTATTTGTGTTTGAGTATTTACAGAGGTGTCTATATTATTTACAGGTAAAAATTTTGTATGTATATGAAAAGAATTTGATATGTACAAGAAAAATATGTATGTACATAAAGAATGTTGGGACTTACACCGTAAGGGAGGCCCATGATCGGTTAAGAAATTCGAGAGAAAACGAATTCGGTTTTATCGTTTAATCGGATCGATCATGTAAAAAATGTAAGTTTTGATGAAAAGTTTTAAAGAATGTTATTTGAAAGTGTTTTTGAAAAGTGAAGTTTACTTATGAAAAGTTTTGAAAAGAATCGGGCTTCGAAAGTTTGAAAAAAATCACCTTTAAAGGTGTTTTGAAAAGTACCTAAAGTACCATTTTCGGCTCGATCAAAATATAATCGGATGAAAGTTTTTTCTGAAAATTTTTGCACTATCATAAAATAGATACATTAATTGACAAGTGTACAAAAAATCACCTCAAAATGAGGAGTTTTGATTGGGTTTTGAAAGAGTCAAAGTTTGAAAAAAATATGGATAGAAAAACAAAAAGTTTGGCAAAAATGGTCCCAAGGCTACTCGAACCCGGGACCATTGGGAAAGGCGTGGCAAGAGAGTTTTAAGAGTGAGCTGGCAACCGTTGGGGCGGTGATACATCCATTAACTTATGCCAATTCAGTTAAATATATTATAAACTCTTATTTTAAATTTGAAAACACGCGCGAACTCCATCTTCGTCTTCCTCAATCCTTCAACCAGCCATAGATTTCTTGTTTCTCAATGAAAACGAATGATGTAAACATCAAACTTGCACGAATTTTAACAAGGAACATAATGGTAGTGGTTAATTTCATTTATTTTTGGTTTAACATGATTGATTTTCCAGAAAACGTGAAGAACCCTAAAACTGAAAATCTTAATTGAAATTGTGTATGGTTGATGAATTGTTCAATTGATTGAGGGTTAATGATCGTGGATAGTGCAGAAAACAAATGGCCAAGAGTTTTTTTGATTTGAATCAAAGAATCATGGAGTTCGAAGTTGGTGTTCTTACCTGTTAAAGCTGGAATCGAATTCGATGAAGGAGTGTTTCCAGTTGTGATTTTGTGATTGCTTGAGCACCAACGGACCTTATGGAAGGTGTGAGGATGGTCTGCACATCATGAATTCATCTGGATCATTCTACCCAAGTCGACCTGCATATGGTTCAAAATGAAACTCGAATTTGATGTTAGAGCTGTTACAGTTTATGGTTAAGGGTCTGCATCATCTCTATGATGTATGTTGATGAGGTTTGGATGGTTAAAACTCAAGTTGCTCGAGCCAAGCTATGAATTCAAATTCTAAGGCAGTTTTGGCAAGCTTATATGCATAGAATGCAAAATCTATTTTTCAGCTTGGTTAGTGTTGATTTTATGTTTCAAACAAGTTTCATGTTGGTATTAGAACATGTTAGACACCAAATTACTTAAAGTTTTTCACAAGTTTTCAAAAATGCAAGTTTTCTCAATTTGAACTATGATTCTTGAATTTTAAGAAAGAAGAATGAAAGCATGTACTTGCATGGCTTTGGTGTGGTTTGAATTGGCAAATAAGACCTCTATTTATAGGCCATGAGTTCTGAATGGTAAGTACAAAGAATTGGCTTTGGTAAATTCAACTTGCCTTAGAGGGAAAGGAAGTCATTTTTGCATTAAATGCAAAAGGAAACTTCCTTTTAACCATGGTTAGTTCTTACCTTGATCTTATCTTATTACAATTACCCTCCCTCTGATATTTATCAGTTCTAATCCTCAATTGGCAAGGTGGCATGCTTCTAGAAAGAAAGAAACTCAAAATGACCTATAATTTCAAAGTTTGTACTTGAAAATTATGGATTTTGGAGCTCTAAGTTTCAAATTCAAAAGTATGGCTAGACTCCATGTTTTGGGTTTTTTCCAATTCAAAGTGGAACTATGTGAAAAAATGTCATGAAGTTTGGAAAAAGTAAGAAATTTTAACACTTGAAAATTTTTCTAAGTGTTGGAAATTTTGACGTTTTGTTGACTTTTCCAAATTTCTTGATTTTTTATGATCATGATGGATCATTTGAATTATTTTGATGATTGAAAAAGTTTTGTTTTGAAAAAGTTGACCAAAAGTCAAAGTTTGACTTTTCAGTGCAGATGAAATTTCATCAGATGATTCAGAAATTGACTGATGAATCCTTTGGACTTCTGTGATGTTTTGAATCCAGAAATTAGGTCAACATGTTGTATCTAAGATGGGAAGATCAATCTCTAACCAAAAAAGTCATTCATTGATCAGAAAAATCAGAGATTGCTTATCCTCGATGAAAAACCCTAATTGGTCGATCCTCGATAGATCATGAGGAAAAATTTGATATCTGAAGATCAGAGGTTGATGGTTTGATCAAGATAGATCAAATGAGGTGAGTGAAACTCAAACCCTAATTGCTTGCCTCTTGAATCAGATGAAAAATTGATGAAACCCTAATTTTGACCTGTAGAAGCTACACCCGATTAATTCTGTTCTGAACTGTTAGTGATGCAATGATGCAAATGTAAGGTGGTATATTAGGTCAAAAATTGGGGTATGACACTTATTAACCTTAAGGAGGAGAAATTGTGGTAGAATCAGAAGGCTTTCAGATTTGAGAATGCCTGGATACTTAATGATTCTTATACAAAGATGCTTCAAGAGTCTTGGATTAAAGATTAAACTTTTTCTGCCAATCTCCAGAATGTTGTTACTGGGATTGAGAAGTAGAAATTTGAATCCTTGGATAAGGTTAAGCGTTTGAAGAAAAGTATTATGCAGCGCTTGGAAGATATCCAAAGAAATCTTCAAAGGAATGATAATGCTGGAGGAATGAGAAGGCTTGAAACCAAGCTGCAAGAGGAATTAAGCAGAATTTTAAATCAAGAAGAGCTTATGTGGCATCAAAGATCAAGAACCATGTGGCTGCTGATGGAGACCGGAACACGAAATACTATCATATGAAAACAATTTCTAGAAGGAAAAGGAACAGGATTATGATGTTGAGGGATGAAAATGGCACGTGGATTGAAGAAGAAGTTGTCCTGCATAATCATGTCACTAGTTTCTATGAGAAGTTGTTTAGTAATTCTATGTTGACTTGCAACTGGGAGCAAACATTAGTTACGTATCTAGAGTTAGGGACTGATAACTCGTTTAATATTTTTATAATTATATTTTAAAAAAATTATACTAACGTACACGTACTTTAGTTTTTAAAAAAATGTCGTACTCTGTACCGATACCCGTATCAGGTACTAAATACATACACGTACCTATGCTACACATGATCTCTATATTACCTTTATGTAAACATCAATATCTAGATCCGGCTTGATATTTGCATATTTTTCTTTTTTAGATGATAATTCTGCTAGCAAGTCCGTATGACAATGGAATTTTAAAATTTTACATTATGTGGTAAACTTTCATTTCTACATATTATTTGGGGTAAATTGATGTACAATAGTATTTCACGGCCTGCACCAGAGAAAGGTTTATCCTTAGTGATTCCACTTTCTTTGAAAGTACGAGTCATACTCCTTTTCCTCCCGCTTCACGATATCAGATCCTATTTCGATATCATTTGAAATTTATGTCGATCTTAATAAGAAAGTAGTTACTAGTTACTAAACTGTTCAATATTTCTAAGCAAATAGGATGCTTCTTTAAACAACGTGGTGATTTGGAAATGGGTAGGTTAGTAGTATTACAAAGAAGAGAACAACAATAAATATATTGTCATACCCCAAAATTTGTCTTCCTACTTCTCAAGACAGTTCACATCTCCATACTTAAGGATTTCACAAGGGTTGACCAGACAAACTTTCTTCTAAGCAACCTATCTAAAACTAGAGTTTTGATTCTCTCAAGTCAGAATGAATTTCTAAGGCTCCAAGTGGTCATCATACCTCATCATATGCTTCAAGGGATCACCATGTCAAGTTTCAAGACTTACAAGTCAAATTTTCTCATCCAATTGCTCAGATGGTTGAAAATCAATTGTATTGGACAGAAAGTCAATTGTGGTCAACATACAGTCAAACTTCATAATTTTTGGTCAACATCAATATTCTGAAGTAATATGCATCATTTGATCAAGGGTTTACCATGATTCCTCAAGAAAGTCAATATTTGATCAAAAGTCAAAGTTTCTAAATTAGGGTTTTTCAGACAAAAGTCAACAGAACTTTGACCAAGCATAACTTTCACATACTTTATCAAAAAAAATTCCACCAAAGCTCATTTTTTCAATTCACAAGTTCCAAAAATGCTTCATTTGGAAGTTATGGAAAAAACCATCAACAACAAAAGAAGTAGTGAAGGAGAGCTTTCCAATAACACTCATGTTGAATTGAAGAACAAATTGTGCAAGTTTGACATTTTGAGTAGCAAATGCAAATATTTTTCAAATGGGCTTAAGATTTTATGATCCAAACTTGATCTTGACATTATCCATGGCAAAACTCTAGTTCCTCTCATTTATTTGATTTATTTTGGTATTAAATCATTTTAATTCAATTTAAATAAAATAAAATGCAAGGAGTGAGGTCATGACATGTTGGGCTTATTTTCCAAGCATTTTGAGGATCAAGGAAGCCCATGCTAGTGTAAAACCAATATTTTTGGGAAGATTTGATAAATATTTTCAATGAAATATTTTTGCATTCAAGGCAATGTTTTTTCCTTTTATTCTTGACCCAATCTCTTGTCCTATAAGTACACTACAAGATTAGAAGCAAAAAAAAAAAGAATCCTTGCTTCCACAACAAACCCTAAAGTTCACAAAATTCCCAAAACTAGGGTAAACACAAAGCTCTCGTTACAGCCATTCTAAAACGATTTCAAGTATTCCATCATCCTTCTGAAGCTTCCAGGAGTCGATCCATACCATTTCACAAGTCCAAAGCTCCTTAGAACATGCAAATCATGTAGCACCGGTTTGGTACGTTTTTAGAATTCGATTCTTTTGATTCATGCATCACTAATGAGTTTCGATTGCTTGTATGATCTCAACAGGTCCCTTAGAACAGGTTTGAAGCATTAGAAGCAAGCTTTAACGTGTAAATTAAGAAACACCATTGTTAGGGCATAAAAATGATGAAGCTTTGTATGCCCTGATGTAGCCACTTTCATACCATAATAACCATACCATGAGATTTGCAGGGTCCCAATTATTGGATCGGGGCGTTTTTCTTTTCTTGTTTTTGATTGTTTTGCAGGTTCAGAGGTTTGGCTTATCGGAGAAGACGACCAGAGTTTTACTCCGGCGTCGTTGACCTTCTTGGACCGACGCTGACCCAGGCGTGGCATATCCCCTCCTTCTGATTCGCTATTGTAACAAACAGGGGACCCACACGCACGTTTTTAATTATTCTGATTTTCTGGAATTAATATCACATATATATTTATTATTGTAGCATTATAACTGGATGTATCACCACCCCAGCCGTTCAACATGCACGTGCTAGTCCCTTGCCCTCTCTAAGGTCACAGGTTCGAACCCCACCTTTTGCTCTTTTTTTTATAATTTCAGGTTTTCACAGGTTATCACATATAATCAATTGGAAGCATGACATTGACATCACGTGCAGTGTGGTCCCATGGTAAACTTTTGAATCCACAACCCCAAGGGCGTGGGTTCAAACCTCAGCAAGGCCAACTCAATTTTTATCACTTGTTTTTCTAACCTTTTCTCTTATTTCTTATTTTTCTAACCAATTTATTTTCTTTTCAATTAATTTTTAAACTATTTTCTAAAACTCTAAAAAATGTTTAATCTTAGATTTAGGTTAATAAAACCTTTATTTAATTTTTGACACAATTTTTTTTATTTTTCTTCGCATTTTCCACTATTTTCCTAATTAAACCTTAATTAAGTAGAATTAGGTTTTTCTACATTAAAATCAATCCAAAAAATATCAAAAAATATTTTTCCTTTGCAATTAGGATTTAGAAATTTTCGCATTTAAATATTAGAAATTGATGTATAGGTCGCAAGGTTATTTTTGTAATAGCGTAGATTTACGTTTCTGCCTTTACTTTCCGCACTCCTATTATGTATTTGCCCCAAAGCCATGTAATAGCGTAGGATTTACTTTCCGCACTTTAATTTCTGCACATATTTAACTGCTAGTAATTAGGCATGTATGGCAAGACTAATTCAATCAATATAGCTAACATTAAATACAAGATAAAATATCTGAATACAAACACTTTCTTTGCACCCACTCACACCTTAGGGTATCCTCTCTTGTTTCCTTTCGAATACATGGTCATGTCCCTCGAACGTAGAGATATCTTAGCACAGTTGCCTATACATAACATCATCATAGTCCCTTCGATACAAAGATCATAGTCCATCGATGACCCTCGATGCTGCCTACGAATATATAATCTTGTCCCTCGATTGTTGCCTACGAAAAGTGATGATCGTCCTTACGAATATGCTAAGGTATCCCTACATGTTGCCTTCTATGACCATACGATGACCCTACGAACGTCCCTTTACATCCAACAGATAGTTACCTACCAACTAATGGTATGGATAGCGTTACCCTAAAGGAAAGCAAAATAACATGGAAACGACCATTCTGTGTAGGTAATAAGACTTTTTTGCTTGCTCCAATTAATTCAAAAATACTTTTTACACCTCACCCTGTTTTCAAAAACTTTTCAAACACTTTGTATACATTCTAGCATGAATCATTACAAAGTTAAACACTTTTCCAAAACAAAACATTTCCAAACACTTCATATACATTCCAGCGAGAATCATTATGAAGTCAAAGAGAAATGCCTTTTCAAAAACATCTTTTCAAACACACACACAGAAAGCAATTTATAAAGTGAGTTAAGCAATTAAGAGCCCGTAGATAACTACAGATGGAAAGGGTGCTAATACCTTCCCTTTTCATAATTGCCTCTCGTACTCGGAATCTAACGAAGGTCTTTTTCTGTTCTTTTCGCCTTCCCTTAATTGGATAAAAGAAAAGTCGATGGGGACTCTTGTTATCCGCAATATTTGTGATAAAACGCAAAACAAACAAGTTAGCTCTCCCACCGTATCATAGATATTCTAGGAGATTTAGTAGTGGGGTCTAATGTTAGTTGTTTCTTTCAATATTCTTGGGTTGGAGAGCAGGATTAAGAAAGAAAAAGTGAAAGAGTTTATTGTTTCTAAATCCTTAGACTTTTTGGCTATTCAAGAGGCAAAATTAACGAAGTCTCTAGGAAAATTCATTGAGTGACTGGAGCATCTCTTTGTTTATTGGGAATAGTGGAGGGCTTCTCTCCATCCGGTGTAGTTCTAAGGACTCTTCTCTTTTCTCCTTTTTTTTCTCAGTTATAGAAGTGTGTGCTTGTTATGTGGGAGTATCTAGCTTCATTTTTTTATGGTGAATATTTACCCTAAGTGTGCCTTATCTAAGAGAAGGGATACATGGGAGAATTTAATATCGAAAAAGCTTTTAGGGATTTTCTATGTGTTTTGAGGGATTTTGACTCTATTTGTTCTTTGAGTTAAATGGTTGGAGGTGTGGACCACTCTAGTAGTGCATGGAATTTAGACTGCATTGACTTCAATAATTTTATTTTTCAAATGGATTTAATTGATCTTCCCCTCGTATGAAGGAAACTCACTTATTTCCAATCCAATAAGATATCGACTAGTAGATTCAATATGATTCACTACAACAAAAAATACATCTTACCTTGTACATGAAGTGAATTGTACCTCAATCACACAGACGAGGTAACGAAGGGCGACATGAAAACCTGTCACTTTACCCCTTAATTTATAAATAACCAAAGGGATAGTTGAAATGCTGTTGGGTTCGATCCCCATGGAATCCTTTTTGTAATTTTTAAATGGCAAAAACATAAATCCTCTCGATTTTAAAATATAATTGACAGGTAAACAAGCTTGAGTTTATTATATCTAATATGAATTACTTGTATCATTTAGCCCCAAATGAACACATCACTTTTCAAATTGGTTTACAAAATAATGACACGAACAATTATATTTGAAGAGCAAATTACACAAATCAATGATTTTTGAGCATTTCCCAACTCATCACTCTTCTCATGTTCTTTAATGATTAAAATCTATCCAATTATTCTTGATTTCTTTCATACTTTTTCAATGAACAAGTATGGAAAAAAGTTGAACGAAAACTAGAAGCATTGAAGATATTTTAAGAATTAATTAAAGAACATGAGATGAACGATGAGTTGCAAAATGCTCAAAACACATTGATTAGGGTTATATGTTTTTCAAATATAACATAATTTTTCATATTATTATTTCCAAAAATAATTTAATAGATTATATGTTCAAAGAAGGTTAGTGAAACAAACAATTGACATTAGATATACTGAACTCAATTGTATTTTCTATCACCATAATATCCTATTGACATGTTCAGCGTAACAAGATGAGAGCTGCACAAAGAATCACAAAAAATATAATCTTAGTCTCAAACAAACTCAAACTCAATAAAAACAACTAAACCCTAAATATATAGATTGAAATTTTTTTCTAAGTATAACAACTAGACAACAACAATAACATCAACAACTAAAAAAACAATAATAAATGACAACAACATTAACATCATCTCAATCTAAACAACAACTAACATTAAGCAACAACTTAAAAAAAACAATCTCTCAATGAAAATACAACAAAACCAACAATAAACCTATAACTTCAATCTCAATAAATCTATAATGTATTTATCTCATCAAAAATAACAACATATATCATCAATCTCAGTTTAAACAACAACAAGATTAAACCATTAAGGTATTGAGTCCCAACACCAACAACAAACAACAATAAAAAACAACAAAAACAACAACAACAACAACAACAACGCTAATATAACATGAATATTGATGTTAGACATATCAGATATGTGAAGAAGAAGAAGAAGGAGAAGAAGAAAAATAAATGGACAAGATCCTTAAACACATATCTTCTTCATATTTCCTTTCTTTTTCAAGAGTTGGGGATGATATGTGTTTAGGAGTCTCGTTGTTTAGAGCTCTTTGTTAGGATTTTGTAGGAGTTTTTTTTAGGTAAGTGAAATTGGACAGAATCTGTAATGGACCTATAATTCCGTCGGTAATGCTGGCAATGAGGATGAGAGGTGTATCTGCACAACACTTCAATGCTCAAGTAAGTAAGAGCGCAAATAGATACAAGAAAGTGTCTAGGTTTTAGAAGTGAGTGATGAATATTAAATACTTGTTCCTCACAAGTGTGAGGGTTTATATAATTCCCCTAGTGTAACACCCCTTCTAAAATACCCCGCGAATTAATATTTAAATCAGAGTTAACATATACGAAAGGACATTGCAATTTGCTAAAAACATAAAGTAATCTCATTAACATGTCATGTTTTTACTGAAGAACTTTATTAAATATAATTCACGACCAATAATTATGTTCTACACAGCGGAAATAACAATCAAAACGGAATAAACTCCAATTCACGAGTATTCCCAAAATAAACCAATAATAATAGAGTATAAAATAAAACTCTCAGAAAAACGTTCCCCAGTGTTACAACTATCAGAGCATGACACTGACACACGGATAACTAAAATAGAACAGCTCTATAAGCCATCCTCACCAACTCCTGAGCAGCTAACACTTCAATCTGAAATCATCAAAGTAAGGGTGAGACTTCATCAACAATTAAAATGCATTATACGTTTCTTTAAAGAAATAAAACAATCAATACATTATTTCACCCTCATTAGTATCTTCAGATTTCAGTTCACAAATACAATTCACACAGATCAATATGCATATAACAACAATTAATGAAATTATAACACTGGAAGTCATCCTAACATGTTATAATTCCATATGCAATGCAGACTCAATGCATGTGGTACCAAAACGTGAACTAAGTCACCAACATCGATTCGTCCATAATCACCCGAACACGAATCCATCCTCATCACCCATAATCACCCGGGAATGGTTATTGGCAATACGAGCCAAATTCCATACAATGAGAATTAACTCCACCAGAATGCATATGCATGCACATCAAAAGCATGCCACATTCAATTAACGGAATATGATCACAACATAATTCCATACATAATCAACACCATCAAACAACACATTATAACAACATAATCATGAATATACAACATTAATCACAACACATGGAATTAAAATCTATTAAGTATATACAACATCAACGACGAACAATCACGAATTACAACGAATTCTTCCTACGGAAAACCATATCAATCCATCAAGATTCAGTTACTAGGTTTTAAAAATGTTTTTAATAAATAGTACGTGCTTCCAGCTTTCCAACGGTACCAATTACGACTAAATCGGAGTTACGGTCGCAAAGATATGACCAAAACAGTTTTTCAAAAGTATATATTCAATTCTGTCCAGCTTGGGTCGATGCATAAGCTCATGCATCGATACAAAACTAGCTTGCATCGACACAAGCATCGTATGCATCGATGCATACATAATAATTTTTCCATTTTTAAAAGTTCCTTCAGTATGAATCGATCCATAGCCCTCTTGTGTCGATACAAGACTCTCTTGTGTCGATGCATAACACGCATGTGTCGACGCATAACCCCAAAATTCACCACATGAGCCCATCCAAACAATTTTGTATCGATACAAGCCTTATTCCAGCTTCTGGTTTTCAAACATTTTGCTACTTGTATCGACACATAACAGCATGTGTCGACCCATACTGCGTTTTTTCACTAAAAACCAGTTTTGTTCTCACTGTTTGCAATCCCAATTGATTTACTCATCGCCAACAGTCATAGTACAACAGAAACAATAATTATTATGTATTTTCACATTCAATTAACAACAAAACTACACTCCCTAATTAATCCACAATCAATTTACACATATTAACCATTCTTATAACTCCAATTGAGGTTTTTACGTCGGATTATATCATTAGGGCATAACCTAGGAAATTCTAATTTGAGATTCCTAACGTATCAATCCATCCTATTGATTATCAAAACCTATAAGGCATATTAACCAGACAAAATCACCCCTTACCTTGCGATGATTCTTCGAATTTCTGACGCCTTGGCTTTTCCTCTTTCTCTTCTCTTCTCAAAAGCACGTACAGTGAATATTCCAATTCTTCTCACTTTTTCTTCTTATTCCTTTATTTATTCCTTTTTTATTATTCCAAATAATATAAATTAATTAATTAGAATAAGTAGAGCCTTTTACTCCACACACCCTCCAATTCAACTTCACACCCCAACACTCCCATTTATTTAGTTAATTAATTAAACTTCTAATTAATTTAATAATTAAAATTCTAATTATTTAATAATTGAATTATTTGGGGTGTCACAACTAGCGCATGGCCATTGGTTCCTATTTTTGGGCCTAGATATTCGGTTCCCCAAAAATAGGTAACTACGAGGAACTAACCCTTGTAACAGATAGACTTGCTCGGAACTAGCCGTTGCTTCGATCAGGGGCGTGGTTACGGGAATACGCGTTATGCTCATTCCTGGATGATTTCCTCGCACATGACAAACAAAGTTGCTGGCGTGGGCAGATGGTGCTATCGAGTCTAGCAACAGTCTTGTTAGTCCTGGGGACAACCGATTATGTGTTCCCAGATAAGTTCAAAGAGAAATGTGCCTTTTGTTTGCCCTAACTAATTGGGCCAAAGTTATTGGCCATCTTGGATGCATAAGGGGATTAAACCATGCTTAGATGAACAATTTCACCTCAGTTGGTGAACAAAACTGAGGTGAAAAGTGAATTATTTTTGGATTAAAAACATAAACTGAAGTTGATGGGACTCGAAGCCTGTACCTTGAAATAGTTTACCCCTCGGTTTTTTAGAAAAATCGATGGATAAACTAATTTAAAGCATAAACTGAATTTGATGGGATAGCTTGAGTTAGTTTACCCCACAAATGTTTTAGAAAACTGAGGGAATTGTTTGTCCATTTTTATTAAAATATGGTGCATTAAGATATTATACACCTCAATGTTTTGTTACGTGAGGTGAAAACATTGTCATAAAATATATATTTATAACAATGATTTTTATTTCAGAGGGTTGGTGGAGTTTGTGGTGAGTTGTTTCCCAATGGGCTTTGCCTATAGTTGTTTTTGGTCATTGCCTTATCATCCTTAGATATAACAACCAATTTTTGAGAAGTTAGTTCTTACTTGATGGAATGACTCCAGTTCTTTTGGTTGGAAATTTTTTGTCTTGAAAGAGAAACTTAAAACTCTTAAAGGGGCGGTGAAAGTTTGGAATAATAGTGTTTTTGGAAATCTTGAGTCCGAAATAGATTCTTTGAGAGAATTAATGGGTTCTCCAAATGCTAAAGTTTATATTGGTGTGATTTATGTGAATAAGGTGTGCGAGTATGAGAGCTATTATAGATCTTAGGTCATTGCTTAAGATTAAATATTCTCAATGCTTTCAGAGGTCTGAATCTAAGTGGTTTAAAGAGGGTGATGCAAATATTGGATTCTTTCATGCTTTTGTGAAAAGTAGGATTATAAATAATTCAATCTTTACTCTTAAGGTATGGGATAGTTCGATCGAGGGGGTGGCGTGGCGGAGTTTGAACATAAGGTGGTTAATTTCCTTTCTAGTCAATTTAAGAAGCCTCTTGTGGATCTCCCGCAATTAGATGAGAAGACGTTTCATACTCATTCTATGGCGGAGAGTACTTATCTTCCTCTTCCTTTTCTAACTTCTAATCTAGATAAGGCGATTGCTCTATGTGATGGTAAAAATATTATAGTTGGTGCATTAAAATGACCAGGCGTAGACCTAAATACATTGACAATATTTTACAGAAACACGTTCTAACGCAAGCTCTGAAAATAATAAGAGACGACCAAGTAAATATCTCAAACCATATTTAATGACTAATTTAAAATTTTGAAATGCTATTAAAAATAAGTTGGAAAACGAGGTGTTATTTGTATCAAATGGTAGAAAGTTATTGAAAAAGGTCATAAAATGATGGCGTGCAAAATGTATTTAGAGACTTACAACAAAGTGAAAGTTGAAATGTAGAGATATAAAACAGTTCAAATTTTCATTATATACACAACCATAAAAAATAATTTTATATACAATTAATTACAAAATTTAATTAATTAAAAAATAAATACAATATTTTGCATCTCCTTCATAATTATAATCACCTCATGAATCCAATTAAAAAAAATTAAAATTTAAATAAATTTAAAATTTTCTCTATTCTTATTAACTATTTCTAAAAATATTGATATATATTTGTTTCCATGTAATAATTCCTCTTAATAAAACGCCTAACGATGTTTCAAACCTAGCAAGTAGCAACGAATAGTAATCAAAAGAAATCCAAATGTCACACCAATTTTACATAGTATTTTAAAATTTCAATTTTGAAATCATTAATTTGAAAATAACATTTTAGGAGGTATTTGTTTTATGTAAAATATAAATGTCCAAATTCAAAATTAGACTTACTCAAAAAATCTTCTCTACCTCACTTAAAAAGATGCAAAGTTTCGAAAACAATGTCAAGTGTCTTAAAACGATCGAAGAGGAATTATAGATTCAAAACACTTATCAATTTGTTTATGAGAGTTTGTTCGAAGTAGTTGCTGTGCATGCAAGGAAGAAATTATATTTTGTTTGTCTATAATTTATGAAAGAAAAACTTGAATTTTATTTTTCATTCGAAACATATTCAATATATAAATTACATATCCAACCACATAAATATTAAAATTTATCTTTTTCCAATAAATTTTTTATTTGAATAATATTGATAAATATTGATTAATGGTGTATATAATTACCACATGACATTTAAAATATTTGAAGAGAGTATTGATTGAGTTATATTAACATAATACTGATGTCGATGACATAGTAAGACAAACAAATCCACATCCAACTGCTCTCTCCATCCAACCACTTCAACCTTTTGGGATCTGCTTCTCCATTTTTTATTTGACAAAATCTAGATCTCTATTTTATTTAGAATAAAAGAATAGAAACTTAAACAAAAGAATCACACACAAATGGGACTGCAAATAGCATAGCATCAATTAAATCATTATAAATTATAAATATCGTGGTGCGTCTCATTTTACCTTAAGTCCTAAAAAAATAAAATAAATAAATGAAAATAAATATGATAATTTAACTCACTCCATCAAGAGAGTAGATCGACGGACGACGGACTTACTCACCTGTTTATTTATTTCTATATTTTAATAAATTAATTTTTTTATGTTTTAATTAAATTTTTCATTTATTTTTTAAAACAAATTTTTATAAAAATTCTTTTTAAGAAATTTTATTTTAAAAATATTTCATATATTCACAAATAAATATATAAAATATAAATATTAAGAATTGAAATTACTAAAATTAACAACAACAAAAAAAAGGATTTAAGATGAAACAAATTGAACGAATAAACGCGAAGGACTTTGAAGAACAACAAATCTGACATGGTCAACTTTTATTGGCGGAAGTCTTTAGCGAAACAAACTTTGATGGATAGCAGACCCAAAATCTCAAACAAATCCGCCATTTTTAGCGGGTGCGCGAGTCGGTCCTATGATCCACAATCTATTTGCCGTCCGTAATTATTGTAGGCAGAAATTAAATTGTGAAATTTTGATTGATTTGCTAATTATAAAAGGTAGAAGAAGAATTGAACTTATAACAAATTTAAAAAAAAAAGGATTCTACTCCTAATTTACTTTGCAAACTTTTATATATATATATATATATATATATATATATATATATATATATATATATATATATATATATATATATATATATATATATATATATATATATATACTTAATAATATATTCAACTATTTTAAAAAATATTAAATTTTATTTCACAATACATAACATTATAAATAAAGTTTCTATAATCTCTTATTTTAAAATATTAAATTTGTCATATTTTTATATTGATCAACTCAACAATTATTTAGTGTGTGTTTGATTATGTGGTTAAAAAAAATTAATTTTGAATGAATTGATTTTTAAATTCAGATAAAAATCATGTTGTTTTCTAATGCAGAACCTAAACACATCATTTATAAAAGTGCTTATAAATTAAAATAAATTAAATGTAAAATAGTTTATATTTAAATAAATTTATATTAAAATAAATTAATAAAAATTATATTTTAAACTAAAAAACTATATATCCTAACTACAGTTAGAATCAATTTTTAATTAAAAGCAATTTTATATTAAAAGAATCAAACATCTTAAAATCTTTCACAAATCAATTCTACACTTTTAAAATTATTTTTAACTTTTTAAAAAACTAAACCAAATACACTTAGTCTAATAATAAACATTATTTTAATAATAATTAAATCAATTATCTTTATTATTAAGTTAAAATATATTATATTTATTAAAAACAAACTTATATCCTAAAACATAAACCAAAATTAGTCATCTTATTAAAATATTATTATAATTAAAAACTCATATTAAAACTTGCTTAATATATATATATATATATATATATATATATATATATATATATATATATATATATATATATATATATATATATATATATATATATATATATATATATATATATATATATATATATATATATATATATATATATATATATATATTGTGATACACCATAATTCATTTAATGTTACACTTATAGAATAAGATTGAAACATAGTGGTAGACTAGTTTCAAACAAAACATCAATAACCAATTCTTGTCCTATGAAGTGGATAGATAGTATGGATCTATATTTATCATAATATTCCATTCAAAATCATAATTTTTTTCCAAATTTTCTAATAATTGTTTTATAGTTTTTTTTTAGATCTTCCCCGTTAATTTTCTTTCTATCTGATATATTTTTCTTACCACATAATTTATATGTCTTTTCACTGCATACACAAATAATTTAAATATATTTTTCACAATCTTCTTTATTATAAGTGCATTTAGAGATGGTAATTTGGCCCATTCCTAATGGATATCCACAATGGGTAGGATAAAAACCCTCATAAATGGATATGAGCACGAACTCAAATAATTTCCCATTTAAATTAGTGAGTATGGGCATCTTAGTACCCAATTCATCCCATATCCGCACAATATATATTTATATAATTTAATTTTTATTATTATATAAAAATAAATGTATATCAATTATCAAAAATACATCAATGTTAAATCATTACATATGTGACATAAATGTTCGTTTATTTTATAATTCAGCAATAAAATGATTGAAAACATTTAAACTTTCTTAAAAACTTAAAATGATATGATATTTTATAGTAGATATATTTATTTTTTATTAGAAATACGGGTGACGTGACGGAGATGGATATGGCTACTTATCTACCTAGAAGACACATGTACGAGCGTTAAGTTGTTACCCAAGCGGATATGGGTTCGGGTACGAGGATTTTTTCCAATCGCGGGTATGAGAGTGGATACTATAGTACCACACCCATCCTCATTGTCATCCCTACATGCACCCCAATATTTTCGATAGATTAGTTTCAAATAATTAAAAAAAGACTTAAATAGTTTTTTTTGTCATTGTAAATTTATGTGTTTTTTATTTTTGTTCCTGTATTTTTTTTAAATGATCTCTAGATATTAAATCCTTTTGATTTTAGTTTCTAAAAGTAAAATCCACAGGAACATTTGAAAGAAAATTCGCGTAAAATTTGCAGATTTTCTTGCGGATTTCAATTTTATGGACTAAAATTAGGGATAGAAAAACGGGTCCGATCCGTTGGACATATTCGTTTTGCCCGCACTTTAGTGCAGAGAGGACTAAGAAATTAGATACTCATCCTCTTATGTGATTGCTCCCGCCTGTTCTGTTTTCTTTGCAAGCTTTTGCGGGCACATTAACATAAAATTTTATATTTTTATACTCAAAAGGTATAGTGCCCGCAGACATTCTCTATCCCACGCTCACTTTTTGACGGGCAAACATATATTTTAAGCCTTCATCCTCAAACTATGACTGTCTTACCCCGTCTTACTTTTTTTGCGGGTTTTTACATAACGGATCTAAACGGGACAGACATGCCCGTTTTCCACCCTAACTAAAACCAAAAGGATCATTTTTAAAAAAATAGAAAATAAATAGACGTAAATAAAAACGCAAATTTAGAGGGACAAAAGACTATTTAAACATTAAAAAAATGACACAATTAAGTATTTGAAATACACTTATTTAAGACAATTTTTTAAATAAATGATATTTATATAGTATAAATAGATAAATTGTCCAGATTAATCGCTAATTTTTTGCTTTTTTTTCTTATATATATTTTTAAATATTTGAATATTAATATTTTTAGTATTTGTTCGTAACATAAAAATTCACAGATAAAAAGGATTAAAATATGTTTTTTACCTGTAATTTTTATTGCAAAAATGTTAGCGTTAGAGACAAATACGAAATTGTTTTTAACAATTAAAAATTATTTATTAAAAATACAGTTACACAGACAATTTATCTATTTAAAGTTTAAACCCATTTATATTTAAAGAGAGAAGTAATGCATGGTAAACTAAGCCAAAGTATTAATTAATAAAATAAACTAACCAATTAAAAAACAACCCAACAAATTGTAATTATATTTCATGGAAAAGAAAATCCTAACCGAAAAAGGTGAGAGCAGACAGAAATTCTATCTAATTAAATATTTAAGTGGCAACCAAAATTAATGATGATAGAATAAGCACTTCTACAACCATAAACTAGTGGTAATTTTGTTTCAAAATTTCAATGAAGCAAACTATATAACAGCTAGCTAGGTCACTAAACAAGAAATCTATTGAATGTGAAGGTTCAATGTCAACTCTATATATCATGATGTTTCAACTTTTAGCCAAAAAGCAAATTATTACAATTGCAGTGCCTAGCATGTGTTGAAAGGGATCATTCACTTGTTTTGTGACCCAATATGCTTCATGACAATCATATGAGAATAGAATTTGAAAGTGTTGTGGGGGAAGTTTTTTTAAGCTTAGTTTTAGTATTTTTATAGAACCTATATTAATAGGTGCATATAAATTGTAAATGTAACCATACAAAAGGGACCACATATTTAATTGTACCAAACTTTATTATCAATTAATGGAAAAATTATTATGTATATAATCTTGGATTTTTCATCTAAGTCTTGTAAGTGTCACGTGCTAGTTTGCCATTTATAATGTATTTGTTTTCAGTTTGATTTTCTTCTTCACTTGGGTATATCACCTTTTATAACTTACTAGATTTGTTTTTCAAACATTCTTCCCTTTGTAGATTTTTTATAATTCACTTTCAAAACGAAACTTCAGCTTGAATTTTGTACGTAAAAAACATGTGTAGCTTTAATGGTGGATCTTGTTCCCTATACCATACATTTATCCTTATATTGGCTTCTCTATCTCAATCAATTTGTGATTTTATTGATAGGATGAATAGAATTTTTTATGAAATGATAATTTAAATTTTGGTGAAATTTTGGTGTGCATCTCGATGGCCAGAATAAAATCACTAAGCTCAAAAAGAAGACATGTACTCCAAACATGGTGAAGTTGATCTTCGATGCAGTGACACAGAGGTGAACTGATAAGGTTAGCACTATAAAGCATAAGTCAGTTACATAGTCTGAAATGAGTGAAGTGAAATTATGAGATCAGAAAAGTGTATCTTAAGTCTCACGCGCGTCGAATAAATATGTTGGATAAGTTTTTATTGGACTTTGTATGGTTGGGCGGAGTATATGGATCTTGCTTGCATTGAGCATTTTGCCGACCCAAAACAGTTGCCTTCATGGCTTATCGAGTGTTTATCATTTAGAAAGTCTTCCAAATTTGTGGTCAACATCTCGTTACCAAAGTCGGTCATAGAGAGAAGTGGTAAGGCGATGGGGCAATTTGAAGAAGTAGTGGATAACAAACGCATTAAATGCATTTTCCACCATTGATACGTTTTGTCGATTTTTCAAGCACGTGACTTTAGGCATGTAGGTTAGGGTGCGACATTTTTCTCTAGGGAATTCAAGTGAACTTGAGTTCGTTGGTGTTCTTAAGGTGAAATTTGACTATTGATTTTCAATTTTATGTTTTCTCTTTAATTTGACATGTTGCTCGTTTCCCCTGTTTAAGGGTTTTTATTTTAGGGGGGATTTTTTTCCGCCATTCTTGAGAGTCAACTTCCCTTTTGTGAGTGATTTCCTTTCGTTTCAATAGCCTTTGTTTGAGCATTTGTCTTCTTTAGAACAATAATTTCCCATTCTGCATTTAATCTCTACCCTTTTTGCCATATTTTGTTCGCTCTAGGTGCCATTCTTACCCTAAGCTTATTTCTTCGAACATAATTTTTATTTTTGCTATGGATCATTTAATGGATCTTCTTTTAAATTTGTCTAGTGATTAGAAAAATAGTTGTATTTCTCCTTTAATTAGAACATAAACATCTATTAGTTCAGACTCCCACATTTCAGTTAATAGTCATTATGCCCTAGTCATTATAAATGTGTCCAATGGGTCTTAGACGTAAACGTTTTCTTGATAAAGAAACTTTTCTTGATGAATTTTTCTTCAACACTCTCCTTTTTAATGATAATTCTAAAAGTGATAGTGCAATCAGTTTTGTGTCTGCTACCGCCGCAACCATTGGGGATTCAACTTTCCTTGATTTAACTTCACTAGAGGCGGAAGTTATTGCCTTGAACAAGGAAGAGTCTCAAACTTTCATCAGAACTTACCACTCTATCTTTGTTCAGGATCGAAGTGATGTCGAGATTAAGGATCATTTTGCATGTGGGATCCAACCTACTAGTATCTATTGGCTCAAACCATCATATATCTTTTGGGCTACCGAGATACCTCTAAGGAGAATCGATCTTGTGTAGTTGGTTAATGCAGACAAGTATAGTTGGGTGGGTTCTGAAATATTAGGAACCTCGTTTGCTTTAGATAGTCCTACAGTCGTGAGAGAGGTTAATTTAGAAGTAGGTTGTACCTCTAATTGATTGATTCTCCTTGTGGAATCAGACAAAAAGGTGTATTGTTAATTACTTTCTATGAATTCATATTTACTCCGATAAATTTGTAGTTACCTTCGTCTGAGTTTGAAGTGGAGGTGTTGAATTTCTTGAAGATTTCCCCCTCGTAGCTACATCCCAACACATGGCTTTTATAAAGGAGTTCCAACTTTGGGATGATTATAAATTTTTGAAGCCCTCATATAGACTATTCTTCCATCTTTTTTTCGTGGTGCATACATCCACAAAATAAGGTTCGGGGATGAGGCGCTAATTTTAGTGCACAAAAAAGTTCCTTAGTTTGGAACTTGGGCTGAGAATTAGGATACGTTTCAGGATCGTTTTATGTCGGTAAAGCTCTACATTATGGGAGTTCACCCCCCCCCCCCCACACATTCTAAAAGGTTCCTGATGGGAATCCCATCTATGTTAATTTCCAATGTTTACCCCTAATACTTATACATATACGTTCATAAATTATTAGGTTCTGGTTCACTTAAAACATGAGCCTCACGAGTATATCATCTCTTTGGATTCTCTTACCCTTAAATAGGTTAAAATTAACAAAGACCTTGTCATTATCTATGAGAGTCTCGATTATGAATAAGGGTTTTTCCCTTTTGAGGCAAATCTCTCCGTGTAGATGAAGCGATCAATATACACCAGCTTTATTTTGGGAGTGGCCAAAAGTATGGAAAGAAAAGATATTTTTGGCAAAGATAGAGATTTATCTCCCCATTGATTTTTTTACGCGGGATGTTTTAGTATTTGCAGATACAATGTATTCCTTGAAGAAGGTTTTTGAAATTGCTAAAAAATGGGAAGCTATAGATGCTGCCACTGCTTCTTCAACTCGGGCCCTCAATCATCATCGAGTTGATTCTAATGTATATGTTGCCACTAAAATCCCCAAGGTCTCTTCTAGTTAGGACTATCTTCTGTTGAGGATGTTGTTGCAGATATTGAAGATCAGGCTTCCTATCCTCCTATTAATAACAACATGGATCAGGATCAAAGTCCTCCTCTAAAGGGAGATTTAGTAAAATAGGCTTGATTGTCCATGGGTTCTTTTTCTATTTCATTTATACCTCTGCTTAAGCTTCCGCCCATTCTTCCATTTCGGATTCCCCGTACTTCTAAAGAAGCACTTTATTCAATGTTTGGAGAAATTATTTCATACCTTCGGAACCTTCTTGAGACATAGAAGATGGAACTTTTTAAGCTACTTTATATACTTACCGAATGACTTCTATGTTCTATATAACTATTGATAGATGGTGAGATGTTCTAGCCATGGATAAATCATCCAAGGAAATATATACATGGAAGGTCAAATGTAAGGCGACTGATCACGAGAGATCCCAACTCTAAAAGAAATTTCCAGCCCTTCAAGAAGAGATAGAAAAGTTAAAGTATCTCCGGGAGAAGCAAAAGTTCATGGTCATTCACTTTCTTGATTCCAAGAATGTAGAGATTCAATCTTCTAGAGGTTTATAAGGTGGAGATGGCCTCTGGCATGAAGAAGGCTCTAAAGGCTCTTCAACAGGAGAATGAATCTTAGGATAAGAACCAAGAAGTTTATGAGGGACACTTGGGTGACTTGAGGAAGAAGGCTAATGAAACACTTAATTAACCCCTCAAAAAGATGCATAGTTTCTTTGACTAAATGGTTGATCAATTGCAAGAACTTATTCATTTCTTTAAGATGAAGGGCGCGTGTATGTTATTGTTTGTGGTCAACATAGCAAGGATATGACTTCTTCTAATGAGTCATTTTTGAAAGAAATGGATTAAGGGATATTTTCTATTTTACGTGTTATAGGCTAGTCAAAGGTCAAATGCAGGTGAAATTCATATATTCAGCTTAACCATACAAAGCTTAATAAAAATTATTTAACGTATATAATCAACACACATAAGACTTAAGATATACTTTTCTGATCTCATAATTTCACTTCAACTCATCTTGGACTCTATAATTGACTTGGGTGTTAGATTATTATTCTTACGAGTCCACACAAACTCCAATGTATTGGAGATCAACACCATCATGTTCAGGGTCCATCACCAATCAAACATAATTTTGATTCCAATATGAAAAATTGACGCCGCCCATGGAAATTGACTCTTAATTCTCAATGAATTCAATGATCAAAGCTCATTTGATCCAAAGTCAGGTCGTAAAGAAATTGCATCCAAAACTTATTTCATCCCTAACCTCGTGTCAGAGAACTCCTCCTCTAAGCCTCACTTCTAACTATCAATTTTGATGATTGTAACTAGGAAGATCGAAAGAAAACGTTGCGGCTGGGACAATCCCTTCGTTATCGCTAGTTCTCACCCTTTTTGAAAGAGAAACCAAAAGAATCCAAGAAGAAGTTTTTCAAATTCTTCACTCACATCTTGACCCACATAATGTGGTCTGGGATGGAGCTTTGGTGGAGGACGATGGTTCTCAGCCTCAAAGCGGTGATGCGTGATTTTTGTTTCTTTATAACTTGTATTCAGCGTTGTTCCCTGATTTTTTACATATAACTTGTATGAACAAAAATATTTATTTATCTACCTTTCTTTATCTGGTATTTTAATGCTCGTCGTACTTTGTTTAATATTATAAATTCTATATCGATATGGATTGCATGGATTCTTTTTTTAGCTTGGGTTCTTTAGCGACGCGTGTGCCCCGACCTCGTTATTGAGTCACTTTATATGTCAATTCAAATTGCCCGATGGTAGAAATAGACTCGACTGATATGCCTCCCTTTGTAGGTGATTGATGAATTTTTCTTCTCTTTCCACTTTAACTTGTGCATGGGAGATCTACTTTTGTGTTGATCTCGAGCTATGTTTGGATCGGTCAAGCTTCAGGTGCAAATTGAGCCTTTTAAAGTGGTATGGCTTATCGCGATGATACGGAAAAAATTTGAATTCGCAACAAAGGTTTATTTCTTTGACTGCAATATTCATAGATTCTTTCGGTTCTCTTTCAGTAGGGAGAAATCAATCATCAAAATCGATAGGTATATTGGGAGGCTCGGATGAGGAGTTCTCTGACACGAGGTTGGGATAAAATAAGTTTTGGATGCAATTTTTTCGTGATTTGGCTTTGGACCAAATGAGCTTTGGTCGTGAAATTTCACGTGAATTAGGAGTCAATTTCTACATGTGGTGTTAATGTTTTGTCTTGGAACCAAAACTTTATTTGACTGATTATGATGAACTTCGAACGCGGTGTGTTGATCAACCGAAAACTATATTAATTTTCTTAACATTTTAACCCCCTTATAAAAAAAACCAACTATTAGATCCCCTAATATCATTTTTTTTGTAGTCTCCTATGACAAAATAGTCTAATTTACATAGGTGATATTGAAATTATGAAGTGGTATTTTTTTAATTGATGCCATGACATTAAAAATATTTAAAATTTTATTATTTTATTTTTTAAAAGTTTTCTTTATAATAATTAAACATTTTTAATTATTTTAATTATTTTGTTTAGAAAATTTTATTTAAAAATTATATATTATAAATTTTAATTCTAAAATATATATTTTGGGCCTATGTTCTGAGTTCTTTTCAATTAAAAAATGTCAACTCATAATTTTAATGCAATCTATGCAAGTAAGACTATTTTATCATGGGGGTCTAAAAAAACATGAAATATGATATTGGGGGACCTAATAGTTATTTTTTTTATAGGAGGACTAAAATGTTAAGAAAATCAATATAGAGGGACCAAAAGTGCATTTAAGCCAAATAACAATAAAACCCAAAATAAGTCTTATAAATATATATATATATATATATATATATATATATATATATATATATATATATATATATATATATATATATATATATATATACTCTCATGAATATTAATTATACGTTAAATAATTTTGATTAAATTTTGTATGGTTGAGCTGAGTATATACATCTCGCCTGCATTTGGCCTTTGAATTTTTTTGTTTATCACCACCGGTATAGTCCGGTTCGGGAGTCAGTTCTGGAATCAAGTGGTTTCAGTCCCTTCTCGATCGTCGTTGCGGAGGATCGAACCGTAGTTCTCCCTACCAAGTTCAGTGACAATCACCACTGAACCAACCAATAATTGGTTTTGGCCTTTGGCCTTTGGCTTTTTTTGTTTATCACCACCGGTATAGTCCGGTTCGGGAGTCAGTTCTGGAATCAAGTGGTTCCAGTCCCTTCTCGATCGTCGTTGCGGAGGATCGAACCGTAGTTTTCCCTACCAAGTTCAGTGACAATCACCACTGAACCAACCAATAATTGGTTTTGGCCTTTGGCCTTTGGATAAATTAGAACACAGACAAGAATTCAGTGCCTTTAACACGTGAACGGTACCGTAACTTTCTCTCTTTCTCTCACCTACAACCCTCTCTCTCATCTTATTTTTTGTTTTTATTTTATTTTTCTTTATAAAACATGCCAATATTTACCTAAAGGTACATAGACTAAATGTATTGGATCCTATCCCATCATAACACATAGAATAGAAAGTCCATCGTTAATCCATTTCTCGTGAAAGTGAAACTCGTTAGACTATGTATAATGTATAATGTGGGTGCTGATTTTTTTTTCAATAATTGAATGTGCGTAATGGGGTGTTGAACGAAGTGTTGAAAGTGAAGTGGATTAATTGGTGTTGAAAACATTCAACATATTAAATGAGGGAAACTTTTATAGTAAATCAATTTTTTATTAATTTTTATTTTCATCAAAATTTATCATTTTTTGTCTATAAATAAAAACTTGATTCATTTGATTTGGACACACAAAAAAACATCGAATTTATTAATGGAGGGGTTGCTTACAGTGATTTCTAGTAAACAACCGCTAGTCTTCCAATTATTAATTATTATTGGTTACTTGCAGGATCGACTAGATTGATCCTAGGACACATGTGTCATAACTCATTTCCATGTTCATACCCATTATCTTGATAAATTTATATTGTATGTTAATGTAAAATGTAAGATTCTTAAGAGATCTCTCTAAGATTATCTATAGAAATACACTGACTGAATATATAAAAGGAAGGCTTCAAATTAAACTTAAGATTTAACACTTGAACGTAAAGACAAAGAGTTTCTGAGAATATAAAAGTTTCTGGAAATATAAAGTGTTTGAATGAAAGAATAAAGTAAAAACAGAGTTTTCGAAAGAGATAAATGTGTTTAAAGGCAAGTAAAACAAGAACATGAAAGGAAATCGAAAGATTCTAAGAGCAAAAATACTGTAAAAGTGAAAGAAATATAAAAAGACTTGGACTTAAATTAAAAAGAATCATGATGTTCAGTACGTACATTTTGTCTTCTAACTCGTTTCCCTTAAGTCACGGTAATTTGAGTGTTTTGAGATTTTTTAGTACACGAATGAACCCACCAATTCAAACATAAAGACACCTATTTATAGCATCCTGACCTTAACGGTCCTACTCTAAAATCATGCCACGTTCGAAGCATGCAGGCTTCTTACGTTTCCTGACTTCCACGCGTCTTCTAAGAATGGCGCTCTTATTTGAAATTCGAATCCTATGCCAGCGAAATACTTCTTGCCTTTTTCGATTCGAATTTGTAAATAACCTGCCTGGACCGCTCCAATTCTTATACATTGCATAAAAGAATTCTTTACATCTAACCACTAAAAAATGCCAGATCGAAGTCCATCACTTATTACTAGAAATCGAATAGTCCTTTAGAGCAATGGTTCTATATTTTCAACCAATATTCATCATTAATACCAACCTTTTTATGCGTTTATTCGAAGTATCCTTTTGATATCCACACAACTTCTTTATTCGAAATTTCCAGCTAACAGGGGTAGGGTGTTGAATTTTATTAAACAAAACAAATATAGTGAGTAAAATTTGCATGTGTATTAAATTATTAGGTGAAAGAAAAAGAATATGATGTAGAATATAAAAAGTAAAAAAGGAAGATGTTAAATATGTAAACCATTGTATATAGTCTTATAACTTGTTTGATTTGGCGTTGGAAATCATAGAATCACGGCAAGATATCATGTCTATTCAAAAGCTACATTTTGTTATATTGGAACATGTCCATGTTCCAATATATTGAATTTAAAATTATTTTAAGTCTCACATTGTTAGAATGATTTTTGTGGTTGAAAAAAATCCCTTAGTACCATATTGCTTAGGTGAGAAGTTTTAACTAGCTTACTTCACTATATAAGGAGTGCACGTGTTTCATTCCAAAGTACACCAAAAACTATTCTATTAGTCTTTCCTTCCTCACTCTCATAACTATGCGTCTCTCGAATTGTTGGAGCGCCAACTTCTTCCCTTTTCTTTCTACTCGTTGAATTTTTCGAGTACTTTCTTGAATTCTCTTTTGACAATAATTTTAATTTCTCCTCATTTGAGTTGAGAAATTATCTAGTATAATTTTTGGATTCTCTTTAGAGAATTAATTGAAATTTCTCTTTATTTGAGAAATTATTTTGAGTGGTCAAATGACCATTATTGAATTCTCTTTGGAGAATTATTGAAATTTCTCTTGGTTTGAGAAATTATTTTGACTGGCGGATATTCCAGATACTACGGTGGTTGTTATACCATTTTCAAATTATCATAGTACTATCAGATGGTGTATTTTTAGACCGATTATCTATCGCACAAGTAGTAATCGTACATTATAGAACTGAGTTGTTTTATCGTGGAGGTGGCGTGATAGTTTGACTGCTTTGGGTAATTCTGGACAGTATCGCGAAACGTATTAAAGAGAGCGACCTAGTCCGCGACTCAACCCGGTAATTTCTTCGATGGAAAAATTTTCAAAATCGTTAAACAACAATTTTAAGACGTTTCAAACTCATGCCTAATGAAGAAATTCAGGTACTTACAAGATTGTCTCGGACAAAGCGTTCAAGTTTGAAGGAGTGCATTTCAAATGTTGACAACAAAAGTGAGGTTTTCTTAACCATAAATAATATTGTCAATATTTTGATCGATCAAATTCCTTTGTTCCATTTGGGTCGTCGAATAAACTAAAAGAAAGAAATCTATGAACTCGGATGAAATTGTCAATTTCAATGAATCAATTTACAACATAGATTAAAGCGAATGATTCTGACTAAGGGAAGAAATATCCTTATAGAAAGAGAATGACTATAACATTATGAATGGATTTGTAAATGCTATTGAAGTAATTGTGATACTCCAAAACATGTTTATGAGGATCTGAATAACAAGTATTGAAGAAGATGTAGAAAATAAGAATGATGTTAACCGCTACTTCAAGTATCAATCGGCACACAGATGAAAGGTCGATGGAGGCTCAATGTTACAAACTTCAAAAGATTGCTTATAATGTCATTGCAAAAGGTATGTGTTTAGATGCACAGTTTCAAATTGCTTATATTATTGAAAAACTACCCTATAGTTTGAATGATTTTAAAAACTTAGCTTCGCTACTAAACAAAAGAATTTTTTATTGAGAATCTGATTATTCTCCTTGAGTTAAAAAAAATCTTAGAGACAATATCAAAAAAAGAAAAAAGTATTTGTTGTTTCAAATTCTAAAGCCATTTGGAAAATCACTAAAGAACCAGAACTGCAATATTGTGAACCGAATTAAGAATGGGAACCCTTATATGGCCCCAATTGCTTTAACTAGGCAACAACCACCACCTCAAAGAAATGACGTTGGTTTTCCTTTGTTTTAACTACGGAAATCAAGTCATATATGACTAAGAAATGCAGAAGTATGGTTGAACCTGATGATTCTCCTAATGCACAGGTCAACCTGACTAATGAGCAATTTATTGCTATGGTATTGAAATCAACATGGTTGATGAATCTGATGGTTAGTGGATAGACATTGGCGTCTCTCGTCGTGTGTGTTATGATTGTGTTATGTTTAAAACATACACAAATACTAAAGATAAGAAAGTGTAGTTGGGAGATGTCCACACCACTAATGTTCTTGGAATTGGAGACATGGAGTTGAATTTTACCTCCAAAAAGACTTTAATCTCGAAGGACGTCGTACATGTTCATGAGATTAGGAAGAATATTGTTTCTAGTTTTCTTTTAATGCAGTGTTTAGTCAGTATATTTTGGGGTAGATTTGTACACCATTACAAAGAATGATATATTGAATGAAATTGATATAATTAAAAAATTTGTAAAGAATTTGAAAATGATTTAGTAAGAATTTGTAGTGATATAGAAGTTGTATGATTTAATGATTTTTATACATGGAATTGTACATGAAACGATTGCACCATATTATCCTGAAATGAATGGTAAAGTAGCAAGAAAGAATAGAATTTTTACTAAACTTGTTGTTGTAATTATATTGAATTCTAGTGTTGCACCTCATTGGTGGGGAATTTTATTGATTGTTTGTTATGTCCTCAATAGAGTTCCCAAGTCAAAAATTATGATCTCTCCTTATGATATATTAAATAAAAGACAATCAAACTTGTCTTATTTGAGAACTTGGGGATGTCTGGCTTATGTCAGAATTCCGGACCCGAAACGAGTTAAACTCCCTAGTAGGGCCTATGAACGTTCATTAGGTATGCAACAAACAATAAGGCATATAGGTTTTAAGACCTAAATGCTAAAGTGATAATAGAATCAAATGGTGTTGAATTCTATGAAGATAAATATCCTTTCAAATTGAGAAATAGTGGGGGCACTAAATCGAATCACATTTATATGATAAGAAACACTAAATGCAACAATGAAGTAGAAATTGAACTTCGACGAAGTAAAAGGGTAAGGTTTCTAAAGACTATAGGTCCGATTATATGGCTCATAATGTAGATGAAGATCTAATAAATCTTCAAGAAGCCTTGTCATCTCTGGATACAGAGTTTTGGCAAGTAGCTATTAATGATGAGATAAAATCTCTAGAATCTAATAAGACATGGCACTTGGTAGACTTACCTCCTGGGTGCAAACCAATCAGTTGTAAATGGTTTTGAAAAAAAACTAAAACTGGTGGAACTATTGATAGATACAAGGCGCCTTGTCACCAAGGGTTTTAGACAAAGAAAAAATATAGATTTCTTCAACACATTCTCTCCATACACAAGAACTACATCCATTAGGGTACTTATTTCAATAGTTGTTATTTATAACTTAATAGTACACTAAATGGATGTTAAAATAGCTCTTTTAAACGGTGACTTAGAAGAAAAAATCTATATAGAACAACCATAACAATTTGTGATCCATGGACAAGAAAACAAGGTCTATAAGTTATATAAGTCTTTGTATGGGATAAAAGAAGATCCAAAGCAATGACATGAAAAGTTTGATAACTTAATGATATCGAATGGGTACAAAGTGAATGAAAAATCACAAATGAGTTTATTTTAAATTTGAGACTTACATTTGCACTATCATATTTCTATAAGTAGACAATATACTCATATTTGAATCGAATATTAAGGTTGTTAATGGTGTGGAATCATTGTTGTGCAACAACTTTGATATGAAAGACCTTGGAGAAGCGAGTGTGATTCTTGGTATCAAGATCACGATATTCGAGCAAGGAATTTCTTTGGATCAATCACACTATGTGGAGAAGATCTTAAAGAAATATAATTACTTTGATAGTAAACATGTGAGCACATCATACGATCCTAGCGTGAAGTTGTTTAAGAACACTAGTGAAAGTGTTAAACAAACAGAATATGCAAGCATCACCGGAAGTCTTAGGTATTCCATTGATTGTACTAGATCCGACATTGCATGTCGTGGGATTTTTGTGCAGGCTTACCGGTAAACCGAGTAATGAACATTGACAAGCTACTGAGTGAGTCATGCAGTACCTTAAAAAGGACTATGAATATCGGTTTACACTATCAAAGATTTCATGGTGTACTTGAGGATATATGATGCAAATTGTAATACCTTATCAAATGATTTCAGAGCAACTAGTGGCTATGTATTTCATAGCTATATGAGTTGTATCTTGGAAATCAAAGAAACATACTATCTTGGCTCAGTCCACGATGGAGTGTGAGATGATAGCATTAGAGATTGCTAGTGAAGAAGCAATTTGGTTAAGATGCTTTCTAACTGAGATTCCTTTTTTGGGAAAACCTATTACATTGTGTTGATCCACTACGATAGTACCGCGGCTATTGCAAAATTCGAGAACTATTATTATAACGGCAAAAGACGTCAAATTAGAAGAAAGCACAACACCGTTAGAGACTGTATCTCCAAAGGGGTTGTAAAAGTGGATCATGTACGCACTGATGAAAATTTAGCAGACCCTTTGACGAAAGGATTAGCTAGAGAGAAAGTCTCCAATACGTTATATAATATTGGACTAATGCCTATAGGTATATGAGTTTCTCACAGAGGTAACCCAACCTAAATGAATGGAGATTCCAAGAAATAGGTTCAATGGGTAATAACAAGTTATGAGTAATATGAGCTGATCATGCTAAAGTAAATAAAAGAAGCATGAAGCCTGAAGTAATAAGAGGATGAGATAACATAAACTCTTAATGAAATCTATACTCTGTATGAGGGAGTACCTAGGCTACATGAGTACTCTTGATAGACTCACTTATCTGATTGTGGAACTTAGGCCGATTCCTATGGAATTTCGAGGAAATATTCCTAGAGCCTTCACTAAACCGGGATACACGTGCAGGCCCATTAAAGCATGGGCTATTAGAATACACCTTAAGAAAAGGTTGTGTGTGGGTTTGATGCCTGAGGTAGAGTTTAAGACATTTGTGTCACTCTTGTTAAATAGAAATCCCACTTTCTACACAAAGGTTTAAGTCGTAGACACCTTTTTTTATGCACAATCTTAGAAACGTTTGACGTTACTTCTTTAAATTCAAGTGGGGGATTGTTGGAACATGTCCATGTTCCAATATATTGAATTTAAAATTATTTTAAGTCCCACATTGTTAGAATGATTTTTGTGGTTGAAAAAATCTCTTAGTACCACATTGCTTAGGTGGGAAATTTTAACTAGCTTACTCCACTATATAAGGAGTGCACGTGTTTCATTCCAAAACACACCAAAAACTATTCTATTAGTTTTTCCTTCCTCACTCATAGTTTTCTGTCTCTCGAATTGACGGAGCGCCAACTTCTTCCATTTTCTTTCTACTCGTTGAATTTTCTAAGTACTTTCTTGAATTCTCTTTTGAGAATAATTTTAATTTCTCCTCATTTGAGTCGAGAAAGTATCTAGTATAATTTTTGGATTCTCTTTAGAAAATTAATTCAAATTTCTCTATGTTTGAGAAATCATTGAGTGGTCAAATGACCATTATTGAATTCTCTTTGGAGAATTATTGAAATTTCTCTTGGTTTGAGAAATTATTTTGACTGGTCATAGTACTATCAGATGGTGTATTTCTAGATTGATTATGTATTGCACAAGTAGTAATCGTATAGTATAGAACTGAGTTGTTTTATCCTGGAGGCGACGCGGTAGTTCGAATGCTTTACATAATTTTGAGTAATATCGCAAAACTTCTTAAAGAGAGCGACCTAATCCGCGACTCAATCCAATAATTTTTTCGACGAATTTTTTTTTCAAAATCGTGAAACATGTTACTTCTAAAAATCATAGTGGAATGGGCATACAAACTTACGTTTGGTGGCTGACAAGCCAAACCAAACAGGCTATTAGAAGAAGTTGTATGCTTGTTTTGTTGACCTCAAACAAGAGAATACACGTGCCCTTCATATTAAAGAAAATGAACAACTTTCCCAGTCACACTCATACTTGATTGAAAGTGATCTGTATTAATTATTTTATTATTAAAAAATTGTTTTCTCATGTCAGCTTGGCAGTGAAGTAGAATTTTTGTTGTACTCGACATTAAAAATAAAATAGCTAAAAAATATTTTTAAAACATAGTATGTAGTACTGTAGTATTTTATTGATAAGTTTATAGAATGTATAGGACACATAGAAATAGTAAATTATGCTGTCAA
The DNA here is from genome assembly GCA_021764765.1 of Vicia sativa. Classification (NCBI taxonomy): domain Eukaryota; kingdom Viridiplantae; phylum Streptophyta; class Magnoliopsida; order Fabales; family Fabaceae; genus Vicia; species Vicia sativa. The sequence continues at coordinate 158,335,461 of CM038794.1, forward strand.
CCCTTCATAAAAAGATGCATGGTTGTGATTGTTAATTGTTACATAGTTGGCTAAAGAGTATAATCTATTTGATTTTAGGAATCCCACTATTCGTATATTTATTTAAATGAATAAGTCAAACGAAATTTAGAGTTTAATAAACTTGACATCACATGGAAGAGATTCCAATTTAGGTCGAAGAATTATTTGTTCAGATGCATGTCAATTTACTCTCTTTTTTTAATACCCTATTGATACCCTTTATTTAAGTCACTTCTCTAAGAGCAGTTCCAATAATACAACTAGTCTTTTATTTTTTATTTTTTGTAGGTCTCATCTAAATCAATTCATCAAATTTTAAATCAATTCATCAAATTTTAATTATAATTATGCAGCTCTAAATAACTTATATTATGTTTCATAACTTTATCTTACATAATATTTTATTTATTTTTATTTTTGAGTTCTTTCTCCACATATACAGAGAAATTCTTAGGTAGTCGAGGCACCACATCACTATACAAAACCAATTATAATATTTGTATTAATTAAAAATTATAATAAATAATCTCTCTCTCCATTAACACATCATCCCATGATATAATATAAGCAATCGTAGGATATCAATGTATGCCAACCCTATCCTAAAATCTATGGTATCCAAAATTGAGTATCGAAGATATTTCTCAACATAAAATATTTGATACCTATAAGTTATTTGATAAATTATTTAGTCTATGTTTAGTTTCAATTATTTTCAACGTGATTTCAGTTCCCAATGTCAAATGACCATGATTTTTAGAAGCTGTAAATCTTAGTTTCTTGTAGAAGTACTTTTTTTTTTCCATTCCACCGTGATTCTAAACATATGCTTAAATTCTATCTTGAGTTTTTGAACAAACATAATAAATTACAAACAAAAGAGCACATGATTTATTATTGGACTGGAAATAGTTTTGAACAATCAAGATTCGCAATTAAACATTATTGAATATTAATCCCTTGCACTTTTAAAGGTTCAATTGCTTTAAGGATTAAAACCATATAGGTCTTTGTTGATGAATTATTATTATTATTATTATTATTATTATTATTATTATTATTATTATTATTATTATTATTATTATTATTATTATTATTTAAGGAGTCATTCTCGTTTGTGATGTCTTAGACCTTGGACCATTATGCTTGGCATATTTTATTATTGTTGAGTCTTGTGTTTGTTTTGGTGTAATATTTTATTTTTGCGTCTTAATTCTAAATTAGGAGAATAGGTTACTTGGGTTGTGATATTGTTTCATCATTCATATACTTTTGTAATTATTCAAACACTTCAGAGATTGTTTTAGTGAAAGTGAGAGAGTCTTAGATTCAGGGAAGCCTGAATCGAAGTTCACGAGTAGTATGATGAAAAGAAACATTGAATTAGGAGAGTTCAAATCAAACTCATTTGTACTTCTGACTATTAAGAGTGAATTTTCTTTCATTGGGTTAATGCCCTCTAGACGTAAGTGATTTTGCACTGAACTGAGTTTACAGATTTCAGTGTTATTTATATTTTGTCTTTATTTTCTTTGTTACACATGTTACTTGTCATACACATTGTTCCAGCATTGTGCATTAGAGCAAGCACCTTGTCCTGGTTGGATGAGCTCTAGAGTTTCTATATATTTTGTTCAAAATAGACAATGCTAAAGAAGGAGAATTTGTAAATCGACCACATATTCTTAATTGCACAAACTATGATTATTGGAAAGCTCGCATATTTTCCTTTCTCAAGAGTGTGGATAGTAAGACTTAGAAAGCAGTCATAAATGAATGGACACCTATAAAAGTTACAACTGAAGATGATACTAAATCTTTAAAGCCTAAGAAGGACCAGTCAAAAGAAGAAAATGAAGAAGTGCATGGTAACTCTCGTGCCATCAATGTCATTTACAACGAGGTTGACAAGAATTTCTTTAGAGTCATCAACACTTGTTCCTGCGCTAAAGAAGCTTAGAAAACTCTCCAAATTGCACATGAAAGCACCTCTAAGGTTCGTATGTCAAAACTTCAACTTCTCACAACAAAATTTAAAGATTTGATGATGAAAGAAGATGATACCATTATTGAATTTAATGTTTGTGTCAGTGATATTGCTAATAGCTCCTTTGTCTTTCGAGAAAAATATCAGATCAGAAATTGAATAGAAAATTCTTTGATCTCTTCTTTAGAGATTTGATATGAAAGTCAAGGTCATTGAAGAAGCACAAGATGTAAGTACTATCAAAATTCATGAGCTAATTGGCCATCTCTTGACTTTTGAAATGCCAATTAATAACAAATTTAAGAAGAAAAAAAACAAAAGTGTGACACTCAAAACTGGTGTTGAAGACAATAATGAGCAAGTAGAAGAGAATACTAATGATAACCTAACTAATCACAATTCACCTCCCTTTATGTTTGGAATCGCTTGATTGACAAAAATCACTTCCTATTTTTGGGAAAGAACGATTCTTCTTATTCCCACATCATAGTCATGCAGTTGAGTCTGAATTGATTCTTTACCTCTTAATTTGTCCATGTATCGTGGCTATAAGTATTTCAATCTCTAGGATATGGGAGATTCATTCACTATTTCACAAAATCAACTCATATAAACCTTCTTGCAATTTCTTTGGTGAGTAAAGTTATCTTCGTTGTACTTTTTGCAAGCACGTTTCTAATTTAATTTTTTCTTCTTTTTTAATATTGAATATTGGTAATTTTGGACTTATAATAAACTAATACCCCATTTTTTTCCAAAATGAATTCTCTATCGTTAGTGTTTTCACATAATCACCTAGTCATATGACACTTATGTAAAAAAATATCTCTTTTAAATCACAACCGTCTGATGTCTGATTTTGATCAACAGATAAAAATGCATGAGTGCAAGAAATCGTTGAGTGACATAGTCTCATATTGACACTACATTGCACATACTTTGGAGAAGTAAAAAAATAGTACTAGGTGTAAGAGATAATACTTAAAAGTAATCAATCAATACGATTCCATAGACACCACCTTTGTTTGTCAGATAATATATTCCTTTATCTGCAAGCAAATGTTTCCCAAATCATCCATAATCAATTCACTAAACATCTCACCAGCTATAACGGTAATAAATCAACAAGTACCAAGTACTTTAATATTAATATAAACAACAAAAACAACATTAATATATTAATTAATGATACTATTTGTATTCAACAACACCAATAATTAATTTAATGAAGGACCGAGCCAGATCTGAACTCCAGCCATTATAGTAGTTGGAAAATAATAAAGAGGTCCCTATTACCTTGGGAAAAATTAATTAAATGTTTCAACGCTTGGTGACCAATTGTCTCCATTCCAATATTGAATCCAATCACAGCTCATGATTTATTTATTTAATTGTCCAAACAAGTTGTTCATTTCAGTTTCGTGCAAACAAACATAGAAGCCTTTCTCCTAGCCTAATAGAAATTACAATGAGGCTCACATAAAAATGAAAAACTCACACCATTCAATGATATATTGCTCCTTAATAGTATATACCTATAATTAAATATAGAACTCGCTTGAAAAGAAATTTTATAATTTTTTATTTTAATTTAGTTAATAGTGTTCAAGTCAAACAGAACAACTCTCAGTCGAAACTAAAGAGCGCGGTATAAATTTCGAATTTCCACATACAATATTAATATTATATCGACCTCAAATCAGTGTCATTGCGCCTTTATGATTTTGATGCATGGTGCAAAATTCGGGTTTCTGTATACAAAGTTAATGTTCTGGTCAATCTTAAATCGATATAATTGTGACTGTAAGATATTGTCCTTTTCAAATATAAGAATCTTCACGATTTATCTTTTTAAAAGACATTTTATTGAGCTAATGTATATGAGTGTGGTGTATAAATCATCTTCGATCTCAATTTCCAAATGTAAGACTATTTTGATTAATCAGACAAATTTTCATAAATTTAGATTCGGTAGTTTGAGTTTGTTTGAGGAGGAAGTAGAGGGTGAAAGTCTTTGCATGGATTTTTTAACAATTGTTATGGACTATATGATTTAAAAGTACGCACAAGCGTATAAATGATAATGGATTTGGAGAGTATCCTAAAATTTATTAGGAGAATTATTTCTCAATCTGAAATTATGTTTTATCTTTAAAATTCGGAAGATGAACCATATTTTATTTTTTCTGGAGTATTTTCGGAGATGTATTGTCGAAACAATTTTTTTAAAATCAGAGGTGTTTCAGATATACATCTCCTAATAAGGGGTTTATAGTGTCAAACACGAACAACCCCCTCTCATTCTCACTTCTTTCATTTTCTAACTATCAAACACCCCCCAAATCCCCCAAATCTCTACTTTCTAACTATCATTTGCACTTGGTACAACTCACTTCAACTCTCAATTTCATCACATTGCAACAACTCTAAAAAACTTCAAATTTGAGTAAGTTCTTCAATCCTTTTTAATCTTTGCATGTGGATTTTTTGTTGAGATAATGTATAACCTGTTAGAAGCTTGCTTTATGTGAAAAAAGATGGATTTTAATGTGTTTTTATTTTTATTTTCGAACATGTTCTTGTTTGTTCGCTTCCCTTTGATTAATGATTTTTTTCCAGTTAAATGGCTGAGAACCCAAATAAATTGAGACTTGGTAGGCCTAAACAAATCGCACCCGCTTGACGAGAGAAAGCTAAGCATGTTACGAGCTGTCAAGGACGCGATCGGATACTGTGGGAGAAAGTGGAGAGAACATCGACTTCTGCTCTAAATAGTCACCTTTCACGTGTGTCCTCGTCTAAGAATTACGAGGAAGAATCTGAACGTTTTCACGTTCTAAAACTCAAAGAGGTTGATGTTTCGAAACCCGAGGAGGAGGGAAACCTAGGTTTTCTTGGAGGGTCGTCTAGCACCTCCCTCTTGATCCATTACACCGATCAAGTCGCTCGATATATTTGAAGTTACATCTCCAAAATAACCAAATTAAAGTATTTCGGTGCATCTCGAAAATATTCGCATGTTTAAATATAACGTCAAAGTGACAAATTATTTTCAGAGATATACCTTCAAAATATTCTAATTTATGGTGCATTCGGAGATACATCTCCGAAGAATACTTTTGAAGTTTTAGGAGATTTTTCCACTCCAAAGAAATTTTCAATTTATTAAGTTAGTGTTATCCAAAAAACTTCACGTGAAGTCCAAAACATTGTATTCATGGATGTAATTCAAAATAGTCCTTTTCACCCTAAATATAAACATGGTGTTTCTTATTCAAATTAATGTAATTGTTTGGTAAAAAAGAAATTTGGATTAAAGTAGCCTTGTAGTCTTTAATATATCTCGTCATATAAAATAAACAAGATTTCACTTTTAAACAAAAGAGATGTTGAACTTAATGTTTTTGGAGGTTTTGTACGAGATTAAATTTAACTAAGGTTTACTCGTAACAATTTTTGAATGTTGTGTTCAATTTACACTCTTTAAGAAAGATCTGTATTTATAATTTATTTTATTTTTAACCATAACCAACTTATTTCGACGAATAAAAATAGGCATGTTATAATTCAAGAGTTAAGAGAGAAGACATACTTATTCCAAGATATTCTAAAACGTTTTTTGTCCCAATTCAAGAATACATCATGTGGCATGTAGAACCCTTACTACAATTTTTGTTGATGAAAGTTTGGTAGTTTGATAAACATAAATTCTACTTGTATCATCCACAATACACCTTTCTCATGCTCACCACAACATAGCAAATTTTTTCCTCTTACTTTAGCTACTATGATAAAAACGAGTACACAATCAAATAGAACTCTTTATATCCTTCTTATACTATTTGTCTTGGAACCTTAGAAGCACGCCGATGAGAAACTCATTAAATAGAACTCCTTCAATCACTCAATCACTCTTGCATTATTTATTTTGGAACCTTTATCAAAGCATGCTACTAAAGGATTACTAGCATAAAAGTTTTTTCTACTTCATTGTAGACCCTTCAGATTTTGTTCAAGTGAAGCTATTTGCAATCTATAGTGTTGAAGCAAGGGATTTTCAAGAAAGATTGTTGTTGATAATTGATGAAGAAGAAGAATAGAGAGAGGAGAGAGTTTTTAATTGAATTTGTAAAAGTTTATTAAAAAATGATTTTGATTACAAAGAGAAATCTCATTATATAAGCACACATTTCCCAGACCCAAATAGAAACTAAGCTAAGGCTCACATGCCAAGGCCCAAGCAGCCTTAGACACATTGCAACAAAATGCAGCAATAGATTATATTGCATACAACCTAACATTTTGATTCCTAGCATTTCGACACAAGCTAATTCGACACACGTATTCTGTTCGACGAAACAAGAATTATTCATTCTAATACCCCCCCCCCCCTAATTCATGTTCTTGAGACTTCTCGTCCCAATGCTTCTCTTTAAATCTTCGAATCTGACTTTCTTCAAAGGTTTGGTGAATATGTCAGCTAGTTGTACTTCTATCTTGCAATGCTTTATTTCTAGCTTCCCTTTGTTGACCTGATCCCTCAGGAAATGATACCTTCTTTCTATGTGTTTACTTCGACTGTGACACACAGGGTGATTTTCCAAATTAATGGTTGATTTGTTATCGACAAATAGATTTATCTTCTTAGGCTCCATTATCTTGAGTTCTTCAAGTAACATTTTGATTCATGCTTGCTGCGGATATGATCACATACGCCGGCGGATGACAACACAATGCTTTGTTTCTTGAACTCAAAAATTGGAGCTCCTTCGATCATGAAGATGTAACCTGTAGTGCTTTTCTTTTCATCTTAATCCCCACTGAAATCTAAATCAGTGTATCCATGAACTTCGATGCTAGTGTTGTTCTTCGACTTCTTGGGCAACAACATGCCATGGTCAATAGTTTCCTTGATGTATCTCAACATTCTCTTTATTGCGATGAGGTGACATTCTTGAGGTTTCTCCATAAATCTGCTCAACAATCCTACACTTTGGCAAATATCTGGCTTGGTATTGCAAAGGTATCTCAAGGATCCAATGATTTGTTTGTACAAGGTCAATTTACAAACTCATCATTCATTTCCTTCTTCAACTTTGCTTGATTTCTAACGGATGTGACTTCATTCTGATTGCTCATGTTGAACCTTTTCAAAATATCTTGAGCATAATTCGTTTGATGCAAGAATACTCCTTCTTTAGTATTTTTGAATTCCATCCCTAGGAAATATGAGAGATTTCCCAAGTCGGACATTTCGAATTCTTGCATTAGCATCGACTTGACTTTCATTATCTCAACTTCGTCTCCTCTAGTAATGAGTAAGTCATCTACATAGAGACATAAAATGATTCGACTAACATTGTTGACATTATTTACATACACTCTATGTTCAGATACACGCTTTGTGAAACCTTCTTCGACCAAGAATCTATCTATTCTTTTATTCCAAGATCGAGGAGCTTGTTTCAGACCATAGAGAGTCTTCCTTAATCTGTATACCTTCGACTCCTGCCCTTTGACATCGAATCCTGGAGTTCGAGTGACATAGACTTCTTCTTCTATAGGTCCATTTAGGAATGCTGATTTTACATCCAGTTGATGCATTTTCCATCCCCTATATGTTGATGTCGAAACAACAATTCGAATTGTTTCTAGCCTTGCAACTGGTGCATATACTTCATCGAAGTCTATGTGAGGCTTTTGTAGAAGCCTCTAGCCACTAACATTGCCTAATACTTAGCAATCTCGTCATTTGGCCTTCGTTTCACCTTGTATATCCACTTTACATCAATTGGCCTTTTATTCGTTCTTTCGACAAGCTCCCAGGTCTTGTTCTTCTCAATGGATCTGAGTTCTTTTTTCATGACTTCACACCAATTCAAATTCTTCATGGCTTCACCTAAGTCAATTGGTTCTGCTTCAGCCATCATCATAGCCTCTTCGACTAGATCACCATCAGCATCAATTGCTTGATCCGAAATCTTTCATATCCAGCTTATTGATTCGTTCTTGTTCTTGTTGACCGTCTTTCATTTTGTTCAAGTGGTTCTTCATTTCGACTAGCGGTGTTACCTTATTCACTTTGACTAGTAGTGGGCTCATCATGTTGATCTTCTTCGAACACAGTTATGACTGTGTCTGATTACTATCGACTTGAACTTTGACTCCAATCTCATCCTTTGCTTTCATCTACAAGAACATCTCTGTTGATTACCAGTTTATCTTTTACTGGCGAATACAATTTGTATGCACCTGTCGAATGATAACCTATAAGAACCATTACTTCACTTCGATCATCTAGTTTCCTTCTCAATTGTTCAGGTACATGCCTGAAGCACATTGATACAAAAACTCTAAGATGACTCACACTTGGTTTTGACCCTTCCAAGGCCTCATAAGGTGTTCTTCCCACTATCTTCTTTGTTGGACACCTATTTAGAATGTAAACTGTTGTCGAAGCTGCTTCAACCCAAAATCTCTTAAGCATATTTTTAGCTTTCAACATACTTCTCGTCATGTTCAGTATACTTCTATTTTTTCTTTCAGCTATGCCATTGTGCTGAGGTGTATAGGGTGCAATAATCTCATGCTCTATACCTTCCTCATTACAGAATTTGGCAAATTCATCAGACGTATATTCATCACCACCATCAGTTCTTAACTTCTTCAATTTGCATCCACTTTGTTTTTCAGCATGCAACTTAAAATTCTTGAACTGTGTGAATACCTCACACTTCCTTTAAATAGGGTAAATCCACATATGTCTGGTGAATTCATCAATAAAAATAAGAAAATACATGTTGTCTCCATTTGGCTTTACTTCAAATGGTCCACACACATCAGAGTGAACTAGTTCCAGCTTTCGCTTGGATTTCATAGGCAAGTCATGTTTGAATGCATTCCTCTCCTGCTTAGCTTTGCAACATTCCTCGCATACTTGCTTTGGTTCCTTCACAAAAGGCCAGCCAAACACCATCCTCTTCTGGTTGAGCATGCCTAAACTCCTGAAGTTTTTTAGATGTCCATATTTTTGGTACCATAGTCAGTTCTTGTCTTCTTCTGTAGTTGAAGCAAGACACTTATGATCTGATGTGTTGAGTTCGACCTTGAACATTTTATTTTCTGCCAATGGTTATTAGTCTCCCATCATCCCTATAGATTTTCATTTGATTCCTTTCAAGTTTCATTTTGAACCTTTTTGCAAGTATTTAACCTACACTTATCAAGTTACTTGTCATAGAGGGTACATACAATACCTCAGTGATAGTAGCTTTTCCACCATCTTTCCTGACAATCGAGATGTCTCGTTTGCCTCCAGAGTTGATGTGTCTTCCATCAGCAAACTTTATCACCTTTTTCACTGACTCATCTAGCTTGGTGAACCAGTTTTTATTGTCAGTCATGTGGTTACTGCATCTTGAATCCAGATACCACATGTTAGTTTTCTTAGTGTTCGAATAAGTGTTTACCATCATCAGCACATCGTTTGAGTCATTATCTCCTGCTCGTGCATATTGGGCTTCATCACTTTCTTTCGCTCTTACTTCTTTCTTTCTTCAACAGTCTCAAGCATAGTGACCAAAGCCTTGACAATTGTAACATTGCACTTCTTTCGTGTCAACATTCTTCCCAGAGTACTTGTTGCCCACACCTTTCTTGTTCGAATCAGCATTCTTGCTTGACTTCTCATCACCTGCAAGATGCTTTCGCTACTTCGACTTCATAGCTTTCTTGCTGAATCTTGATTGCAATGCTTGTTCAACTACCTTTTCTCTTTCTGAGTTTCTCTGCTTCAACCTCATCTCATGAGCCTCCAATGAAGCTTAAAGTTCTTCTAACTTCATCTCAGATGGAGTCTTGGCCTTTTTAATTGTCAGTACAATGTAGTCAAAGTCTGCAGTTAGAGATCTTAGTACTTTCTCTATTTTCTGCAAATCTGTGACCGTTTCACCACATGCCTTCATCTGGTTTGTCAGCGTCACAATCCTTGAGAAGTAGGCAAAGACTGATTCATCATCTTTCATCTAAAACATCTCATACTGCTTTTTCAATGTCTGCAATTTTACCTTCTTCAATTTCTCACCTCCGACATACAAATTCTTTAACTTTTCCCACGCATCTTTTGTTGATTCTTCTTCAATTATCTTCTCAAATACATCAGAGTTCACACACTGATGAATCAAGAACAGTGATTTACAATCTTTCTTCCTCTGATCTTTGTCGCGACTTTGCATCTGCGTCGCTTCCGCTCGATACTCCATCATTCAAGATTTCCATAACATCTTGATATCTGAAGATAACCTTCATTGTGCAACTCATCGTTGATAGTTTTCACCTTTAAAAACTAGTAGATTCGCTGGAATCTACGACTAAGGATGTCAATTTGCACCCGTTAGTGGGGATCTCCGCAGGGATTCCCCGTTTGGAACCTCAAAGATGGAGAATTTTTTCCCCCGCTGGGACGGGGATGGGGAATAATGTTCCCCCGAAGTATTGGGGATGGGGATGGCGAACATGTCCCCAGCCCCGCACTAGAATTCCATAATATCGTTAATTAATATATAGTTTAACATTTCTATGTAGGTTTATTTAACATTTCAAATAACTTGTTAGAGAGAGAGAGAGATATCTAAATGACTATTTTAATTTTTTAAAGTTTGAAAACTTTGTGTTCATGAATCTCAAGATTAAATATCGTTAAAACAATATGTTTATCGAAGATGATTAGTTTACTAATTTATTGTCATTAATTTTTGAATTTTTCTATTAAATTAGTTAAAAATAATAACTAAAAATTTATGTTTATAAATATCCAAAAAAAACGTGGGGATCCGTGGGAACCCGTGGGAATCTGTGGTGACAAGGATGGGGGACAAAATCCCCCGGTGACAGGGACCCGAAACGGGGGAGAATAAATTCGAGGGCGGGGATTGAGATGGAAATGTATCCCCCGCCCCGCCCTATTGACATCCCTATCTGCGACGACGTTGTTGTTCTGTTTGCCATTAGATTCTCTCTGAATCGCGACCAGGCTTTAATACCAATTTGTTGGAACAAAGGATTTTCAAGAAAGATTGTTGTTGATAATTGATGAAGAAGAAGAATAGGGAGAGAAGGGAGTTTTTAACTGAATTTGTAAAAGTATTAAAAATTGTTTTGATTACAAAGATAAATCTCCTTATATAGGTACACCTTTCTCAGACCCAAATAGAAACTAAGTTAAGGCCCACATGCCAAAGCCCAAACAGCCTTAGACACATTGCAACAAAATACAGCAATAGATTATATTGACACATTGCAACAAAATACAGCAATAGATTATATTGCATACAGCCTAACATTTTGATTCCTAGCATTTCAACACAAACTAATTTGGCACAAGCTAATTCGACAAAGTTATTCTAATTTGGCACTAATTTGGCACAAGCTAATTCGACAAAGTTATTCTAATTTGGCACAAGCTAATTCGACACAGTTATTCTGTTCAACGGAACAAGCATTATTCATTCTAACTCATAGCTGTCTTTATTTACTGAACAAATTTGCAGTTACTTTTACATCTTCGTAAGCACTCTCCTAGCATGAACCTTATTTTTCAGAATTTAATTTATTTATATATTTCCCTCAGCCTTATAACCACAAGAAACTAAATGTATTTTGCTTTTGAGAATTAAGATGTTTTACATAGTTACGTAGACTTGTTTCAATTCATTATTTTGTGCCACAAAATTGAACGATATAGACAAAATAAAAGGTTAGTACAATTTTTATTTTCTTTAAATTAGTAACGATTTTACAATTATACATGTAGGCTATGTTCCAGAATTTAAGAGAGGAAAGAACTCTGAAAACATGAAAGGAGGGATTCTTCAAATCCTTAATATTCTTAAAATACTCAATTTATTTTAAAAAATCTTAATTATTTTCTTATCATATTCCAAATAAATTTCTCAAATAAAATGAAAGAACTCTTCTTTTCTCCTACCCTTCCTCCAAAATAACAAAAAGAACATTAGTATATCATTAGCTGAATAAAAATAAAAACATAATTGAAAAGTATTACCTTGAATTTTTAATCCAAATAATTATTTTACAAAAACAATAAGCAGTAAATACTACTCCAGAATATAACATTTTCCTATTTTGATCTGAATAATTTAACATCAGTATCAGACGAGCACTAGTCATGCAAGTTTTATTTGAAATTGTCCAGACTTGATTCCCATAGCCTAAAAGCTCAGTAACTGGTCAAACATATGCAGGCACTCTCAATATTAAGCTGACACGGTAATTAAATTAAAGAATTCCATTGCATAATAAAATGAAAAGTATGCAAGAATCATAAACAAATTATCATTTCTTTTGACATACATGACCCACGATTACTCTAGAAATGTACCCTTGAACTATATTCTGAACCGTGCACATACACAAACAAATCAGAAAACCCCTCTTCATCACTTGTAAAATTCAAAGTCAGTATCAGGTTTCTTCACGTTGGTCCTATAACCTTTCTCGAAGTCCTTTGGCAGTATGACATATCTATTTTTACGAACAGCATGCATTCCCGCTTCTTGACAAATAGCAGATATCTGCAGCACCGACAATCAACAAATAATTAAAGCAGTCATCTTTCTAAGAGTTGTTGTGTTTCTTCTCGAAGCTACATTTTAAGTGATAATGCTTAACTTTGACTGCATAAAATTACATCTAGGCAATATATATTCGCTTATTTTATAGCACTAACAATATTTTCATTCGCTGTGTAACATTTTAACCAAGTTCTCTACAGCATAATCCTTCTCACAGTTGCAACAAATTATCTGAAAATTGTGACAGATTCTAAAACATTTTAAGCTTAGAAGAACAAGCCCTCCACAGCATAACACCAGTTTTCAGCTCAAGTGAAACTATCAAAACTAGCAGCTTATTTTCCACTACTCTTCAGCTATAAATCTCAAAATTATGACGGATTCTAAAAGAACCTACCAACCCGTCCCTGAGCAAGTTATTAACAGTCTTGTTTTAAACCTTAAGACAATAGAAGTAAAAAAAATAATAAAGTTTGATAGTTAGGCAATTCATCTGCAGTCCTAAAACTAATTAAAAGTATGGCTTATATAAAATGATAAATCATGAACATTATTAGATGTGAACAAACCTCAGCAGCACTAATTTTGTCAGGACGGGAAACATAATCCTCCAAGTCTACCTCGTCACTCAAATTCATTTTGGCCGTGCATACCTGTTACAAGTGAACCATCAAATAATAGGCTAGAAAAGCAACTGAAAATAAACCATTAGTTTAAAATATAGGAGGTGAAATCTGCAAAATAAACTGAAATCCCTCGATCATGAAATGTAAAATGACTTATTATTGACTAAAAACATGCACGACAGACATAGTTATAGCATAAAGAATTGTAAAATATATTGAAATGTAAAAAGACGTGCCTGAAATACAAGCCTCTTTTGGCGTCTGTCGGGCAATGGGAACTCAATTTTACGATCAAGCCTTCCCGGACGCAAGAGGGCGGGATCCAAAGTGTCAGCACGATTGGTTGCCATTATGACTTTAACATTCACTGTCTGGTCAAAACCGTCCATCTATAGAAAAATCCAGGAGGTAATAAACCGGAGCATCAGAGAATATTTAAAACAAACGATGAAATGAAGCCAAATCAAAGGGTTGGAGGTTAAGAGGTAAGAGAATTAAAATTATTGTTGGTCACCAGAGCCCACTACAAGTAATGCATTACACATTCAAAGAGAAAATCTTAGAAATGTATTTCATAGAGATACCTGATTCAAAAGTTCCATCAGAATGCGTTGTACTTCTCTGTCTGCTCCAGTTTGGGCATCAAACCTAGCAGTAGCAATCGCATCAACCTCATCGATAAATATAATTGCAGGAGCATTCTCTTTTGCGAGACGAAAGACATCACGAACCATCCTTGGGCCCTGAAACATAAATAGCATAGATGGTTAGAAGATAATGCAGTAAACTTTTGCTGCAAAACTAAATTCTTCTTCTATGAAGACAATACGAGTCTTGAAACTCTCAGAGGAAGCTTCAGGAAGGGTAGTTGTAATCAAGGAAAGTAAACCACATACTAAAGAAATCTAGTTGAAAAATCCAAAAGAGTTTTCAAATTAAGTCCTGGATAATAGGGCATTAGATAAAATATATGTAGATGCTAGAAAATAGTGATTCGGTAAGTGTAATTTCCCTTTTTAGGAATGTAGATAATCAGAAACTGCTTCTGATTATCATAGTGTGGCATTGGGGGAGAAACTCAGGAAATGCTATAATAGAATGTCACGACTCGGCTAACTAACTCTAACAGCAGAGAGTAGCTGTAACTCATGAGCCGTAACTGCAAGAGAAAGATGCACTCGTTTTTAGAGATACTGATGACACTCCTAACAGAGGCTAACACTATCATCTTAGATAGCATAGAGATTCTCTAAACTAAAACTGACTTGTGTTTTGTCTATTCTATAGGAGAGGACTTCCTAACCTAATTTGTTGTATCAATTAAAAGAACAAATTATATTTCAAGTTGGTATTATTAGTAGCTTTGCACAAAAAACTATAGGTATGTGTCTTTGATGTTAATTTTGGACCATCTACTCCGGAGATTAACACTGGATAAGCCCTTTCCGCAACACAAACAAGATAACTACCGCAGGAACTCAAACTGATTGAGTGACAAATAAGATCACTTGAATAGGATAAAAAAATTTCGGTGGTCTTGGTCTATATTTTGTGCATCCAGTGCAGAGGAAAGATGGATTATCAGACAGGTAACACAAAGGAATCTGATATAGACCAAGGGTATGTGGTGTGGGATGCACAAAAGTACTTGACATGATAATGAGATGGCTAGTGAACTCATTGGATGGCTGGCGACATTGACTCTAAATATACGAATGATACAGTTAAGAGCTCTGGGATAATGTGAACCAAATGTATTCAGATCTGGACACCAAATCACAAGTTTATGAGTAAACCCTGAAGCTATAAAAAATTACTACAATCCAGTGTTCTTGGCGCGGATTGCGGTCCATGGCAGAGAGCCAAAATCCTACCTTACTGGCCACTTTGCAGTACCACTATAGTGGATTATGGCAGAAAAACCCACAAGATCAATCAATATTTACCATTGCAGCGGGCCCAAAAGCTGCCATGTATATCCGCCATAGCACCACGGTGGCGAATATTTGATAACACTGCAACAATCTAAAATGGATATAGAAGGATATGGATCTCTTCAGTGATTGAGAATAGTAATACCCTGCTACAGATGAAAATTATTATAAGATAGTGAAGGAAGACAAAATTTTCAAATTCATTGCTGAACTCTACACTAAACAATATGAAATGAGAAGGATCATTGGGCGGACATCTCTTCCTTCAATTGGTGAAGATTTTCATAAGTTAGGAGAGAAGGAACAAGGAGGCATATTTAAACTTGGGAAATAAGTTCAAGTTCAGGTTCAATTAATGCATGTGTCGGCAATAGTGTTTCTTATCAACATGAAACTGAAGCACCATTGCGGGCATGGTGGGTTTTGAAATTCGGGATAAAATTGATCCTATGGAATTTAACGAAATTAATTTTCACACCGAATGGTTGGTGGGAGAGATGGAAAAGGTAGGAGATGATGGTGAAGACTTGGTTCATCCAAATGATGATTTAACTTGGAGTCAAGCTGCCGATGCTAGTGGGGCTAATGAGCCTATAATCTACACTAGGAGGACAACAAGGCAAATTGAAGTTGGAAGTACTTCTCAAGCAACAATGGCACCAAGAGCAACAATTGCACCAAGAGCAACAATGGCAACTAGAGCACCAATGGAACAACAAGTGGTGGAAGATGTTGAAGAAGTTGAAGATGAAGAATTGGAGGAAGATGTTGAAGAAGATGAAGAAATGGAGGAATATATTGAAGAAGAAGAAGAAGAAGAAGATGAAGAGGAATTTTTTGATGGTGCTATATGATTTCTATGTTTGTTTGTATTTTCATATGATAGTACTAAGTTTGAATTTGAACCTTTATGTTTTGAATCTTTATGTTTTGAGTCTTGATTAAGCATTGTTCTTTGTTTGACATTTGAACCTTTATGATTTGAATCTTTATGTTTTGAGTCTTGATTAAGCATTGTTCTTTGTTTGACATTAGATTTTATAAGTATTTTATGAGTGTTGTGAAATTAATTTAGTATTACATGACATATGTTTTATAGATTATTATATAATTATTAGTATACAAAAAGTTGCCCCGCTATCCGGGATCCCGCTATTCCCACTTTTCCCATTCCCGGGGGTCGGCCGCTCCGCTATCCGGGATTAACAACTCTGGTTTGAAAATAAATTAGGTGAAGACAAAGTTTGCAGTTTTAAGAAGTTTTTATGAGGACAAAAACAGTCTCCCAGAGCATGGTATGAAAGGTTTGAAGCACTGGTGAAGAGTCAAACTCAAATATACGTCAAAGTGAGGCTAATCACACTTTATTCTATCAACACTAAGCTAATGATGACATTGCAGCACTAATTGTCTGTGCATGACAATATATTGACAAACAATGATGAAACTAATTGTCTGTGCATGAAAATAAATTGACAAACAATGATGAAACTAATTGTCTGTGCATGAAAATAAATTGACAAACAATGATGAAGCTAAACCCACAAGCCTGAAGGAGAAGCTAGAAGAAAAGGTGTATTGAAAATAAGGATTTAGATCACCTTAAACATTTTCTGGGGATAGAACGTGCCAGATCTAAAAGAAGGCATATTGACAAACTAAAGAAGAAATGAAATGAACTTGCTAGACTGGGCTGTTCAAGTGTAATGCAGCAGAACTTCCCACAGCCTAATACAAAGATGCAACCAGCAAATACTAAGTGGTAGATACAGAAAGATATTTCATCGTAAATTTTGCAATAAGCTTGATAATTCAATTCAAGCATTCAACATTTTGTGAAGTTGTTCACATAAATTGTGAAGTTTCCAAAAGAGTCACCGGGAAGACAATCACAATATATTTATTAACTCAAGACACTTGCAAAAATAAGCCTCAAAGAAGCAGATTGGACTCGCATTACCATGGAAAGGAAGTGAACTTCTGGTTATTGATCATTCATGGCCAATGGAATAGGGGAAATTATGTGATTATTGATTGATTGAAAAAAATATACTAAAAGAATTATGGGTTGGCAGCTCTATATCTGAAAGTATGCTGCAACAAGACAGCAATCTCCATTGCATTGCTCGCAATTCTATCCACAAAGACTACACGAATTGTGTAGATTCATTGAAGAGAGGATAGAAAATGAACAGATCTGCACATTCTAGGTTTTTCGCAACAGAGCAAGCTGGAACTTTCAAATTCACAGCCCTAGACAATAGGGCTTGGATAACATAAATGTTGGTAATAGAAAAAAGTAACAAGTATATTTTCCTATTTTCCAGGAATGCAGGTAACCAGATGACAATTTTCAAATTATTTCTCATCTCTTATAATAAAGAGGATTTTGTGTGCTATCTATCTTTAACAGTTTATAATGCAAATTTGTTTCAAGTAATCCTAATAATATAAATGAGCAACCATTTTAGAACAGAATACAAATTCAAAAAAGCACAATAATATCAAAAATTCAGAATCTGAAACCCATAATCGTCAAAAGCAAACAAAGAGAGCTGAGTAAGTGACAACATTGTTACCATCATTTCAAATGTAAATGACATAAATTCATACCTCACCAAGATACTTCTGCACAAACTCAGAACCCACAACCCTGATGAAAGCGGCAGTGGTATGATTAGCAACAGCTTTAGCAAGCATTGTTTTACCGGTTCCAGGGGGACCATATAGTAAAACACCTCTAGGAGGATCAATACCAATTTGTTTGTATAGATCGTGATGTGTGAGAGGCAACTCTACAGCCTCACGAATTTCCTGCTTCTGGATATCACATCCTCCAATATCCTAAAAAAGATCAAAATCATATCAAGGGAGAATGATCGGGCCACATTAAAATATAGTTTAAGATGACAACAGTAACAGTTCATATTAAACATAAGTTGGACTTCCAGATAATAACTTCATTGTAAACTCTCGTCTTTCTCAGTTGACACCATCTCATTTCTTCAGAAGATCTACGTTCTCACCCATGCATGATGGCCTATATTTTCAGTTTAATGTAACAACCCTACCCTCCAGAATCAATAATCTAGCATACGATTATATTTGTTACATCAGGCATCAGAATCCAGGACTACAAAGCTAAATAGACACTCGAACTTTCCCAAATAAACTCTACACTTTTCAATGCTAAGCATTGTTAAGGGTATCTATCTGGGACATTTCTGTCTTAACATATATACATATTCAGTTTGTGTGTCCAATCATTCTTTAAAAAGAAACAAAGACACTTCAGTGAATGTAATGATGGTTTAATTTTCAGAGTTAGCCCAAACAGTTGAAAATTAAATTTCATGTCAACTAAACCTAATAACCAAATTGCAATTGAAACTAAACCTAATAAATAAACAGATGCATTTTCAATTGAAGTAATTTATGTAAAGAAAACCCTAGATTATGCAATTTATCAAAAATAACCATAATCCAAAACCGAAATCTTTAACGAACTAACATTGTAAGAGACATCAGGCTTCTCAGACTGGCTAAGTAGCGAGATACTGGAATCAGCCTCGGCGGTAGAACATCAACAAGAGCATTAGAATGTCGGTGAAGCGCGACGGAAGCAGAAGGCTTAAGAAGCTCACGGTTGATAGTACTGAGAATCCTAACATAGTAGTTAGATCCAGTAGTTGATCCAACGATACCGTTGTTCTGATCAACCATCTCCATGAACTGACCGATAACGAGAGGAACCGATTGGATTCTCTTAACCTCTTCTTGCGCACGGAGAAGCTCTCGTTTGAGATTCTTCTGTTCGTCTTTTACGTACTCTTCTTGGATGTCGATGAACTCGAGTTGTCGCTGGAGGGATTTGAGACGGCTGTAGAGGTCATCTTCGTCGGAGGCTGTGTCGGCGGTGTAGAGGTAGTCGGATTTTGTGGAGGGGAGGGATGGGGGCGGTTCGGAGACGGGTTTTGGGTCTAGAACCATCGCGGAGGATCCCATTGTTGTGGATGGAGTGGAGAGAAAGGTAGAGAATTTGGGGAATAGGGTTTGGGTGTTGGAGTGGAATTGAGATTGCTTTTGGGTGAAGTATATGAAATAAGTAAATGAGGTGTTTTTTTTTTTTTTACGAACAGATTGTTATGGATATTTTTTATGAAAAACCTTATGAACAATTATTTAGGTTTTCATTGAAAACTAGTTATAGACCCTTGCGTTTTGCTGTTTTGTTTTTGAATGATACGATTAATATGAAGTAGATATAAAATAAATATTATAAAGGCATTATTCATTATAGTTATATGTAAAAGAAGAATATTAAGTAAACATTTTATATTTTATTATATAATTTTTGTGAAAATAATTTATAAAAAAAATGAAGTAGATATAAAATAAATATTATAAAGGCATTATTCATTATAGTTATATGTAAAAGAAGAATATTAAGTAAACATTTTAGTATATGTGATTTAAAAAAATTATAAATCAAATAAATCAAATTATATTTTATATCATAGAATAGACAATAACAAAGAAACGCAAGGCCCATGTGAAAAATAAACAAATGGGCCGTTTAAAAACAAAGGCCCAATTTTGATAATGAAAGGAAAAAGGCATAGATACACTGAAATTTCTTAGTCGTGGCATATTGTAATTCATGTCAAGCATGTGGCGCTTGCTTCATAGGTTGATGGGAGTGGTGAACTCCTGTAGCTGCTTCCAATTGAGGCAAAGATAACGTGTTTGGTTATACAAAATATTTGATTCTGATATGTAGTAAGGGGATTGCCATAATTATGGGATTATTGAAGCAACCTTGGAGCTATAAAGAGTGGAATTGTTTTGATTCAGATCCACAATTGTTTACAACATCAGGGAGATTAAGATGAACTTCGAAGATGTTGTCGATCAGCCGGGTCATGAATCGTCTGGAGATAGGTAACGTTCACAAAACTGATTATTCCCAATTCCATGACAGTATCGTTAGGGATTTCTGGAAAAGTGTTATATCTTGATACAATTAAGCATGCTTATGTATCGCAAGTGTTTATTTGTTTATGTTGCCTTTGATTCGTTTTGGTTGCGTTTGATTCGTTTAGGTTGTTTTATTTTGCATACGTTTTGGTAGTTGTTTTGATTATACCCATAAACAAATCATATCCCATGAATAGCTTGATTATTTTAAATTAAGTCCAATTCAATTCCAGTTTATATGAATTATTGAAACCGGAGTAATGTTACAAAGATTGTGATACACAATTTGTGTTACATATAGATTTTTTGTTACAGAACAACCGATTTATGAACATAGAATTTCTTATATATATATATATATATATATATATATATATATATATATATATATATATATATATATATATATATATTTGCTTTAAATTGAAAATTATTTTAAAAGGTCGTCCATATATTTAGGTTGGCCTCTTGGAATCTAATCACCAAAGTTATGTTTTCTCATAAATTTCTAGACGATTTTAGTTTGTGATTCTAATTGATTATGAATTTGTGCATTTTTTATAGTTTCGGTCCTCTTGACTCAGACGTTGATTTTTCTTCTGATGATGACGATGACACCATTTTTTGGACAAAGCGAATCACGTCAGCACGAAAAGCAAGACGAAATGTATTGGTAAGTTATAATTTCCAACTAATTTGTTAACAAACTATATTGTCCCATTGCCCTTCTGAAATTATTGAGACATTAATATTTTCAGCATTTCCCGAGGGCTGTTTGTCGGTTCCTAGATAATTTTCCGCAGCAACTCGAATTGTTTGATGCTCAAGAAAGTGTCATATACAATTGCATTGCGTCTCTTAGGCAACGAATATGGATCTGGAACTATTTGTAGGGCCTGGTTGGTACGATTACGCTAGGACGAAAGGGCTAAAGAGAGGTGACCGACTGTTTTTTAGCATTAATAGGAATAATCCTGACACATTGTTTGTGTCTTTGTTGAACCGGTGAAGATCTGATAGGTTGAAAGTGTTATTTCCTGTTGTTGGTGTATTAAGTAGTTGTGTTGTTTCGTTTTGATGTTGTAAAATAGATGTAGTAACCAAGTATAAGGTTGTGTAATGTAGTAACCAAATATATAGTTGTGTAAGTGTCATACCCCAAAATTTGCCCTCCTACTTCTCAAGACAATTCATAACTCCATACTCAAAGATTTCACAAGGGTTGACCAGACAAATCCTCTCCTAAGCAATCAATCAAAACTAGGGTTTTGCTATTCTCAAGCCAAGATGGATTTCTAATACTTCAAGTCGTCATCATACCTCATCAGATGCTTCAAGTGCTCAGATGGTTGAAAATCAACTATATTGGACAAAAAGTCAATTGTGGTCAACATACAGTCAAACTTCATAATTTTTTGTCAACATCAATATTTTGAAGTAATGTTCACCATTTGATCAAGGGTTGATCATGATTCATCAAGAAAAGTCAAGATTTAATCAAAAGTCAAAGTTTCTAAATTAGGATTTTTCAGACAAAAGTCAACAAAATTTTGACCATGCATAACTTTCACATACTTTATCAGAAAATTTTCCACCAAATCTAATTTTGAAGGGAATTCCATTCTCTATAACTTCATGTATCACAAGCTTTAGCTAGAAATGCTTCATTTGGAAGTTATGGATCAAAACATTATAGGTCCTTTTAAAAGTCAACAAAAAGTCATCTTTTTGCAAAGTAGTGTTCATGAGCATGGAAACTTCAATGAAGATGAAACCAAAAGGAGTGTTTAGAGGACACCTTGAGATTTCTAAAAAGTCCAAGAACCCCCAAAAATGTTGAAAATTGAGCTAGATACAAATTGTACAAGTTGAACATTTTTGAGGAGGTGCATGAAGAGAAATACTTGAAAAAAACAATTTTTTTCTAAATTGGCCTAACTTTTCTTGGTTCAAACTTGTTTCTTATCTGAATTAGAACCTCCAAGCCCAAGGCCACGTTTTTTATCTTTTATTTTTATTTATTTTGGATTTTTATTCATTTAAAACCAATTTAATTAAAATAAAAGATATAAAATCAAAATATTAAGTGCAAGGTTGATTTTCTCTCATTCTTGAGGTCCACGCAAGCCCAAATAGTTGGCAAATTCGTGGAAAACATGATTGGCATGAAGATTTACATATTTTTAGAAATATTGTATTTGATTCTTCAATCAAATATTTTCCAATCAAAGCAAGATATTTTGACATAACTCTCGACCTAATTCCTTCCTCTATATATACATAACAGATTCACAAAAAAAAAGGAAGAAAAACCCTAACCTCAAACAGCAACCCTAAAACTCTCAAAAAATTCCAAGAAGTTGGCAAATTCGTATCCTATTTTCCAGCCACTTTCAGTCACTTTCAAGCACTTCAATGTGCTCCTAGGGTAAGTTTGAGTAAGTCCAGGCCAAGAACCATGGCCAAACATGCATGAATCGTGCATACCATGAAGCTCCGATTTGTATTTTTTTTCTTGTTTTCGAATTTCAAATATTATTGTGTTTTAATTGAAACTAATCGTTCTAACATGTTCATGAGATGTCATAGAGAAGATCTGGGCCATTGTTTACAAGGTTTGACGTCCAAATCGCGCTACACCATTATTAGGGCATAACCTTACTGTTGCTTCGTATCTCTGTTTTCAGGCACTTTCAGACCCAAACCGACACCACCACTGGGTTCGCAATGGTCGATTTAGGGGGGTAGCCATGATATCTTGCTTTGAATTTGACTATTTTGCAGGTTCCAGGTTTGGAGATAGCCGGAGAAGACGACCAGAGCTCTGCTCCAGCGTCTCTGAATTCTCTTGACTCAGACGAGAACTTTTGACCTTAGGCGTGGCATGCTCTCATTCACTCATTCCAGCATATGGATCCCACGCGTGTGTTGTTTAAAAAACCTCAAAAAAATAAAACATCTCAACACTTTTGATTTGATGCTTGTGTTTCCAGAACAACTAAGCCTTCTAGCTCAGTTGGCAGCACGCGCGTAGATAACCAGAGGCTTTGGGGTTCAATCCCTAACGCCTACCTTTTTTGTCCCTTGTTTTTTTTCTAACATACTTCTGATCTATGCAGGTAGCGTACACAACCTCCAGAAGTTCTGGAAAACAGGTTTCCAGAAGTTCTGGAGGGAACTTCCGTCCAAGCCTCCAGAAGTTCTGGAAAACAGGTTTCTAAAAGTTCTGGAAGGAACTTCCGTACAGGTTCCAGAAGGAAGGAACTTCCGTGTCGCCTCGAAGTTCGGAAATTTCGAAGTTCGAAGGAACTTCCGTGCTGCCTTCAGAAGTTCTGGAAAACAGGTTTCCAGAAGTTTTAGAAGGGACTTCCATCAAAAGTTTTGAGACGAACTTAGGCAGAAGTTCTGACCAAAAATAATTTTTTTATTTCTTTTAATTTTATTTTAATTAGTTTTCCTTGCAAAATTAATTTAACTTTTTCAAAAATCACAAAAAACATTTTAATTTCAGAGTTAGGTTAATTAAGCATTTAATTAATTTTTGACATAAAAATAATTTATTTTTTCTCATCATTTAAATTTTTTTCATAATTAATTAATAACTAACTTAAAACTAGGTTTTTATGCATTAAAATCAATCCAAAAAATATCAAAAAATATTTTTCCTTTGCAATTAGGGTCTAGATATTTCTTTTTATCATTAGGCATGTTTTTTGCAATTTATTTCTTCTATTTCGCATTTAAATTCTAGAAATCGATGTATAGGTCGCAAGGATATTTTTGTAATAGCGTAGGATTTTATTTTCTGCCTTTACTTTCCGCACCTCTATTATGTAACTGCCCCAAAGCCATGTAATAGCGTAGGACTTTACATTTCTGCAATTTACTTTCCGCACATATTAACTACTAGTAATTAGGCGTGTATGGCAAGATTAATTCAATCAATCTAGATCATTAATAATCAAGATAAAATATTTGAACATAACCCACTTTTCACACATGCACCCACCTTAGAGTATCCTCTCTCGTTGCCTTTTGAATACATGGTCAAGTCCCTCGAACATGGGGATATCTTAGCTAAGACGCCTTCAAACATATCATCATAGTCCCTTCGTTACAAAGATCATAGTCCCTCGATGACCCTCGATGTTGCCTACGAATATATGATCTAGTCCCTCGATTGTTGCCTACGAAAAGTGATGATCGTCCCTACGAATACGCTAAGGTATCTCTACATGTTGCCTTCTATGACCATCCGATGTCCATTCGAATGTCCCTTTACATCCAACGAATAGGGTTACCTACCAACTAATGGTATGGATAGTCTTATTCTAAAAGAAAGCAAAATAACATGGAAATGACCGTTCTGAGTAGGTAAATAAGTCTTTTTTGCTTGCTCAAATCAAAATACTCTTTACACCTCACACTTTTCAAAAATCTTTTTCAAAACACTTTGTATACATTCCAGCGTGAAATCATTACAAAGTCTTTTTTCCAAAACAAAACATTTCCAAACACTTCGTATATATTCCAGCGAGAATCATTACGAAGTCAAAGCGAAATGCCTTTTGAAAAACATTTTCAAACACACACACAAAAAGCAATTTATAAAGTGATCTAAGCAATTAAGAGCTCGTAGATAACTACGAATGGAAAGGGTGCTAACACCTTCCCTTTTCATAACTGCCTCCCGTACTCAGAATCTAACGAAGGTCTTTTCCTATTCTTTTCGCCTTCCCTTAATTGAATAAAAGAAAAGTCAGTGGCGACTCTTGCTATCCGTAACATTTGCGATAAAACGCAAAACAAACAAATTAGTTCTCCCACCATATTACAGTAAGTAAATACATGAACATTGGGTTGTGTTAGTTGTGTAACGTAGTAACCAAATATATGGTTGTGTAAGTTAATACTTGAATAATGGGTTATGTTAATGCATTTAGTAATACAATATGTGGAAGAAGTTTATTATGATGTTGTTTTTGTGCGTTTTTTATGAGATATCGGAAGAATCTATGTTTATTTCATACCAGATTAAATATATAGATAGAGTTTAATTTTGTATTATTGTGATGAGTTTGTAGTTTAATAAAATGGTCCTCATTGTTATGAACTTCATGACATCTATAGTAGAGCATGATTAAGAAATGTTTGGCGGCGTTGTTTTAAGAAATGCTTATCCATAATTTATGGCAGGGAAATTATCTGATAGGCCTGAAAAAAATATTTCAAGGGACTTATCGGTTCCAGATTCACCTTCAGTGGCTAGTTGTGGTGTTTGTTCCTCTCCAACAAATAAAGAGAATGCATGTCAATGATAATACTCGATATTTTGTTGTTTCAGAATCACATAGAACTACTTCAATATCATGGTCTTCATGTAATAGAGATTGTAGTGAGTTGGGGTCTATAGAAAATTGGCATGGGAAGCTCTTTGAAGGATATGGGTGTTCGCGTTAAAAGGTGACGCGCTAGAGGATTTGAACGTGAATTCAGATTCTCTGGCTCGAAACGATTTACTCTTTTGATTTGTTTATAAAGATGCCGCGAGCATCAAGCTTTATTATTTTCAACACAAGAAAGATGATTTAATGATTATGAAAAAGGGGAAAGCTGTAATACCCTCAATTGATATTGATATGCGTAACAACTAGCGTAAACTAGACGCAACGCATTGGGGAGATTCTGAGTAAGGGGGATTGTTATATAAAGGGAATAGATGGAGCACCCTAAATATATATAGTTATCTATAGCTTTATATATGAATATGTTTGATATGTTTGTGTGTTTTAATTGCTATTTCTATGATTGGGAAAGTTTCTCCTTTGGGATTTTAAGAAGGACAGATTATGAAGGATTCTAGTGTTTGTTATTATTGTGCTCGCAAAGATCTGTGGATCTTCTGCATACATATCCCTTAGTGGGAATCAGAGCATTTGTAGCTCGGATCTACAGGGATCTATGGTTTGTTTGGTCTGAGGGAGAAAGAAATTTGCTCGGCAAGGATGAGACCTTGTGCCTACGTATTCTCAAAAGGATGTTGAGAAAGTCAGAGCAATCGTAGTTCCCACTTATGCTAGTGGAAAGCAACGGGATGTTAGTAAGAGACAGATAAATGTCATCTTAATGAAAAATGTATCTAATCTATTTCATCACATACATTTTGAAAAGTTTGAATGACTGAATCTTTCGTCGTAAGTTATAGGTGTTTTGCTTGAGTGTACAAGCGTTACCACTTACATGTTTAAGAAAGATGTTTGAAAAAGATGATTGAATCTTTTAATTGTAAGCATTGGGTGTTTTGCTTGAGTGTACAAGCGTTACCACTTACAATTAAGAGATGTTTTTGTTTGAAAACAGTTTGAAAAGAGTTTGAAAAGTTTTTGACTGTATGTGATGTAATAGATGAGATACTTCTTCCATAGAGATGATAGATGTCTAAATCTCAAGGAGAAATTGATTGGATTAAAGGGATGCTTTTAAGAAGCCCATGGGTCCTTGTATTGTTAGCCCAAGGAGGCATTCCGAGGGTCATCGAGGTCATCGAGGGTCCTTATATGAAGCTCAAGAGGAAGCTAGGGTATGGGCGGCTTTGTGTTAAAAGGGATTTCACCGAAACCATCCTTTTGGAATTAAGAGCAATTTCACGGGAAATTATACTGGGTTATCCTAACGCGGGTGATTCTTTGTATTGAAGCCCAATAGGAGGTCATTAAGAGATTTCCTATCTCTTTCATTGTATGATGCCCAAGAGAAGGCTAAACTCAATGAGGAGTTCTTTTGAACGAAGCCCAAGAGGAGGTGACTCAACAGGGAGTGATGTCTTATATGAAGCCTAAGGAGGCTAAACTCGGATGAATGAGTTTCTTTGTACAAAGCCAAGAGAAGGCTAACTCGTGGGAGAGTTATCTTGTATGAAGCCCAGCGGAGGCTAAATTCATCTGTGGATGAATTATCTTGTATAAAGCCCAAGGAGGCTACAATGGGGAACCTATTGGTTAGACTAATTGTTATGTTATAATCGGACGATTGTATAAACAAGTGCGTGTGTGTGATATGTATTCACGGGGAGTTTATGAAGGAAATATAAACAATGCATGATGTTTATTTACGAAGTTTATGAAGTAAATATAAACAAGTGTACGTGAAACGAACGCTTAAAACGCGTAACTTGATTATTTACAAGTTTGAACTGTACAAGGAAGTGAATATGTACACGAACGCAGTATTTATGTACGAGAAAGATGGATGTACATAGGGGTTGGGACTTACACCATAAGGGAGGCCCATTGGTTTGAAAGCAGTTTCACAGGGAATAATGCTCCTTTCAATACCAATGGTATTCAGTGTATATGTACAGACGAAAGAGAAACGAACGATCAAAGTTTATCTGTAAAAGGTATCTGTATTATGTACAGATAAAAGTTTGTATGAAAAGAAATTGATATGTACAAGGAAAAGGTATGTATGTACATAAAAGAATTTTGGTTTGTGTATACACAAGTGAAATAAAAACAAACGATCGAAGTTTGTCTATACTTGAGTATAAAAAGTATATGTGTTATGTACAGATGAAAATTTGTATGTGTTTGGAAATGATTTGATATGTACAAAGAAATATTATGTACACAAAAGAATGTTTTGGGACTTACACCGTGAGGGAGGCCCATTGGTTTAAAAGAAGTTTCATCGGGAATAATTCTTCTCCTAGAACCAATGGATTCGGTGTATAAACAAACGAATGAAAACAAACGAAAGAAATTTGTTTATGTTTGAATATTAACAATGATGATTTGAGTATGTACGAGAAAAATTGAATATGTACATAAAAGGATTGGGACTTACACCGTAAGGGAGGCCCATGATCGATTGAGAAATTCGAGCGAAAACGAATTTGATTTTATCGTTTAAATCGGATTGATCATGGTAAAAGATACAAGTTTGATGAAAAAGTTTTGAAAAATGATTTTGAAAGTATTTTGAAATGTGAAGTTGATTTATGAGAAGTTTTGAAAAGAATCGGGAAGTCAAAAACTTGAAAAATTCACCTTTAAAAGGTGTTTTGAAAAGTGCTCAGAACGTCGTTTTCGGCTCGATTAAAATATAATCAGATGAAAGTTTTTTCTAAAAATTTTTGCATAATCATAAAATAGATACATTTATTGACAAGTGTACAAAAAATCACCTCAAAATGAGGAGTTTTGATTGGTTAAAAAAAAAGTGAAAGTTTTGTAAAAAACATGAAAAAATATGAAAGTTTTGAAAAAGAATAGTCTTGAGAAGGATTGAACTCATGACCATTGGGTGGCTACGTGGCAGAAAACCTTAAGGGAGAGCTAGCAACCACTGGGACAAACGTGTTTTAGTGTTTATGAATCCAGAGCACGTGTTAATAAAACATTGGAGAATTTGAATTTAAATTTCAAGAACACGCGCGAAGTGTTCATCTTCTTCCCCGATCTTCAATCCAACCTAGATCCTTCGTTTGTTGATGAAATTCAAAGATATAAACATGAAACTTGCTCGTTTCAAGCCCAGGAATATGATACCACTCTTTAATTTCATTTATTTTAAGCCCAGAATGATTTAATTTTTGAAGAACACTATGAACCCTAAACTGAAAATTTCAAATTAAATGATGCATAGTTGATGATTCTTTGATTTTTTGAGGGCTTATGATCGTGATAAGTGCGAAAAAGATTGGCCAAGAGTTTTGCATATTGATATCCCGTTCGTGTTCATACCTGCAAGTGGGGATCGAATTCAGTGCAAGAGTGTTTCCAGAACTTGTTTCTTGATTGCTACAGCATCATCGGCTCATATGGAAGCTAAATGGATGGTCTGCTTGCTTCGAGCTTGCTTGAATCGAGCTACACAAGTCAACCTGGAACCGGAAATCGTGTCTTGAGTTGTTACAGATGGTTGTTAAGGATTTGAATCATGTATATGAGGTACATGGAAGGTGTTAGGACGATTAGAACCCAACTTGTTCCATTAAAACCATGAATTCGAATGCTTATGGCAGTTTTGGAAGTTTGAAAAAATGAATAATGAAAAGTGATTTCTGATTTTTACTTGTTTTCAGTTTGATTTTAAGTTGTAAACAAGTTTGATAGTGATATTAGAGCATGTTTGACACCAAAGATCTCATGTTCATTCACAATTTTTCAAAA
This sequence comes from Vicia sativa, assembly GCA_021764765.1. NCBI lineage: Eukaryota > Viridiplantae > Streptophyta > Magnoliopsida > Fabales > Fabaceae > Vicia > Vicia sativa. The sequence goes on from CM038794.1 coordinate 158,364,771, forward strand.
TTGCATGATCTCTTCATTTTGAACTATGATTTGAGAAATTGGAGAAAGTGGAAGGAAAGTATGTCTTGGCATTACTTTGGTGTAGTTTTGAACTTGAAATCATGATCTATTTATAGGCAATGGTTCTGAAAATGTTAGGCAAGAGTACATGGCTTTTGGTAAATCAAGGATGCCTTAAAGGGTAAGAAAGACTTTTCAAAAGAAAAAGGAAGTTTCCTCTTTTTACCATGTGTGAAAAATCTTCAATTTGATCCTATCCCATCTCAATTATATCTAGCTGATATTTATCAGCTCAATGATCCATTTGGCAAGGTTGTATTGCTTCTAGATGAAGAAATCTAAAAAATGACCTATAATTTGAAGTTTTGACTTTGAAAAATCAAGTTCATGGAGCCTTATGTTTCAATTTCAAAAGTATAGCTAGACTCCATGGATTTGAGAGTTCTTGGACATTTTGGAAAGCTTGTTTCAAGAGATACAACTTTCATGTTTTGAGTTTTTTCCAATTAAAAATGGAACTAGGTGAAAAAATGGCATGAAGTTTGGAAAAAATAAGAAATTTCAACACTTAGAAATTTTTCTAAGTATAGAAACTTTTGACTTTTTGTTGAATTTTTCAAATTCTTTGATTTTTTATGATCATGGTGGATCATTTGAAGTATTTTGATGATTGAAAAAGTTTTGTTTTGAAAATTTTGACCAAAAGTCAAAGTTTGACTTTTCTGTGCAGATGAAATTTCATCAGATGTTTCTGGAATTGACTGATGAAGTCTGTGAACTTCTGTGATGTTTTGAATCCAGAAATTAGGTCAAGATGTTGTATCTAAGATATAATGACCAATCTCTATCCAAAGAAGTCATTTCTTGCTCAAAAAGTCAGAGAACACTCATGCTCGATCAAAATCCTAATTGGTCGATCCTCGATTGATCAATGAGAAAACTTGGATATCTGATGATCAGAGGTTGATGATTTGATCAAGATAGATCAAATGAGGTGAGAAAAACTCAAACCCTAATTGGTTGCCTCTTGAATCAGATGAAAATCTGATGAAACCCTAATTTTGACCTGTGAATGCTACACCCGATTAATGCTATCTGAACTGTTAGTGATGCAATGATGCAAATGTAAGGTGGTATATTAGGTCAAAAATTGGGGTATGACAATGGGCAGCCACGTAGTAATATATGTTTGACAGTTAGGCTCTATGACTTTCATAAGTTTGCCAAAGTTAATGATGAATGTAGTAAAGAATCGGTAAACTGGAATGAAATGCCTAAAAATGACGTCGTCAAGTTACGCCATAAGAACAATTTCAATACTGGATTTTTTTAGTCTCTTCATTGGTGGAGCAGCGGTTGCAAAGTACTGGGGAATTACGCATATTTTTATTTTACTACCCATTATTGTTATCACTATATATGTACTCTTATGGAGAGTAAAGGGAACAAATGAAAAAATATGTTATTTTAATTTATTATATATTTGTATTGTTCTTTTTCCCTTTTATATTACAAACCCTATTTTAAAGATTTTGATAGGAAAACCTCTTATCAAAGATTTACTTGCAAAAGAGATGTTTTGTAGTTGAGCTATCCACTCCATGGTTAAAACCCCAAACAATCTCTCCCATAAGAGTCTGTCTATAATGAAAACAAATTGACAAAGTTCTGATACAACAAAGCAACAAACAAAGTTAAGCCCTGTATAAGCTATTCTATTACAAAAGGTAAAATAAAGTTTGACCATTCAACATGTAGCGCCTCGAAAAATTTACAAATTTCCGGTACAATGAAGTCGCCATCGAGTATTTATTTATTCCAAAAAGGAATGGGAAAACATCGAGTAAAACCCACGAGCAAAGGATAAGGTAGTCTACGAGACCAAGAGATGGATTCGGGAGTCGGTTATGCAAGGGGAAGGTATTAGCACCCCTCACATCCATCGTACTCGATGGGACCCGTTTAGTTCATGTGTGTGTTCAAGTGCTAATGATAATTGCTATCTTATAAGTAATGATCGAGAAAGGAGAAGGAAGAAGGGTTTTATTTTTATATTATTTTGAGTTTGCCGCGGTTTCAAAACCTTGTGCCTACGTATTCCCTCGTGCAATGGGAAAGTCAAAACTCCGTAGTTCTTCTTGAAAATGAAAAGAGTGTCGGTTGATTTGATTTTAGAAGAGAGTGGTGCGCATGGGCGCAGAAAAATATTTGAATGAGTTTGAGTTGATTTTATAGGACACAAGTGTTTGTATGTCCAAAGTAGATACTTGGGACTCGCACACTTAGAGCGAGAAAAGGTAGATACCTTGACTCCCCTCATTTAGTCCTTTTCTTAAAAAATGAGATATCTTTAAAGTATTTTGTCAGGTTATGATTCATCAATGTAAGTCAGATGACTTATTCTTGATTAAATCTCGAGAGAAATAGACAGATGTCTATTCCCTACCATTCAACCCTTGTTTATTTGGGAAAAGGAATTTTCGAGAAAAAGTCACTCGACGTTGGATCGAGGTTTGGAACTTTGATTATGAAAGTGTTTTGAGCGGGTTATGATCAATCAATATAAGTCAGGTGACTTATTCTTGATTAAATCTCGAGAGAATAGACAGATGTCTATTCCCTACCATTCAACCCTTGTTTAAAGTTCAGATTCGGTATATGGACCAAGATGCGAGGTTTGATGGGTTTGGATAAGTGTACAATTATGAATAAGCGGGCGAGAAAAAAGGAATTTACAACGGACCATTCAGACATGTGAAAATTAATATAAATCGGGGAACAAATAACTTACCCACGTAAATTTATTAAAAATAAAATTTAGTAACTTAAATAATCAGATTAAACCAATATGTGAAGGAAAATGATTAAAATAAAATATGAGAGTGTATTTAAATATATATATATATAAAAAGACAAATAGAAACCAATTAGAAATTCTTGTTTTTTTAAAAAAAAGAAATGAAGTGAATATAAATTTTTTTATATATGGGCTTAAGAGAGAACCGGTTGGATCACTGGGCCGGACCGGTTCAACCCGGACCCAAGCCCTCACCAAAGAATAGACCGGGTAATTGGGTTTGGGACCCTAATTCCCAATCAGTTCGTCCAGTTCGTCTTCGAGAAAGAGCAGAGAAAAAGAGGCGACGACTATGGACAGCGGAATGCATCTGATGGCGTAGCAGGTTGGATATAGAAGGAAGCAGAATGCTCGACTGTTGAAGATGAAGGGTAGTTCTGTTGCGGAGGTCGCGGTGAGAGGAAGAACTGGGCGGAGACACGATGGATCTTGTGAAGATATGGAGGTGGCGAGATAACATATCGGAGGGGGTTGATTCACCGGCGGTGAGGGTAGTCTAGGGAAGTGTATGGAAGTTATGGTGAAGGTTTGAAAGAAGACGGTGAGCGAGTGGCTGAGGGAGTATGGACGGGAGGTCCAGCGGGTTGAAGAGAAAGGAAATGAAGGGTATCCTCGGTGATGTTGATGAGGTGGTGGCGATTCGGAGGTTACAGGGAAGAGAGTATCGGCTAGAGGTGGTGAAGAAACAGGGGGAACTATGGGAGTAGCAGAACGAACAGGAGGGTTCTGGAAGGAGGAAAAGGATCGAACTACTTCAGCATCTGGATCTCCTTCACGATGTCAACAAAGCAAAGCGCTCGTGGTCGTTTATGGATCATTTCCGCGTGTTCAATCGGTGAGATTTGGATATATATATTTTTGACTTTCAATTTCTGAGGCAATAAGTTTCTACTCATGAGCATCCTTTTTGTTTTGCAAGGAAAACGAGATGGACGGTGGTGTGAACGCGAGATTGTCGTAACACCTCGGCTCTATGGAGTACTGATTCAACATCAGTTTCTCCTTGAGCTTTTAATTGGTGTAGACAGCAAGCTTAGAGAGCAACCATCGAACTGGCTGGGACACAACAGGTAACAGACGAAAACTTCGAATATTCGCTTCTTTCAAACTTAGTTTATACTCTGACATATACATACTTATTTTAATGAAAAAAATGGGGCAGAATATGCGAGCTCGGCAGAATACCTCGACTCGGTGGAGTACTGATTCAACATCAGTCTCTTCTTGAGTTTCTCATCGGTATCACCACGGATTTCGAACACGGAACATTCAAACTGGCAGAAAACGCATCAGGTAAACACAAAGAAAACTTCAAGCATTCACTTCTCATGTTAGCTTGTATCTAATGTAAGTTAGCTATTCATGGCAGATGATGCAAGATTTATGAGACTGGCAGAATATCTCAGCCTCATGGAGTACTAATCGAAAGGTAGTTTCTCCTAGGGCTTATCATTGATATTATGTAGATTTCGGACACAAGCCAACCAAGATGACAGAAAAACGTATAAGGTAATATCAAGAAAACCTTAAACATGTGTTCTGCATTTAGTTTGTATGCTGGAAGAAACTAAAAGTTAACCATGAAAATGATGCAGAATAGCAGAACTTAAGCATGTATAAGGGCAAGTTAAAACTCAAGGCTATGATGCAGAGAAAACGGTGCAGCTATGTTACCTGAAAGAAAATATTAGTGGTTGTTGGTTTTGGTAAGTTTCTTTCCCTCTACTTTCTGGACTGAATGAAATAAGTGAATGGCTTAGCTCTTTCCACTTCAAATTTCAGTGTGAAATTTGAAGGAGAAATTAGGGTTGAGAGCTTTGAGTGAATAGGTGTTTAGGGAAAAAATTCTGCAGAGTTTTGCTAGGCTGAGAGTTGCTGCCCAATGAGAGAGAGCAGGTCTGTTTATATAGAGTGTAGGTTTGGGCCTAGGTTAGGGTGGAATTTCTGCAGAGTTGGTTAGAGTGGAGGGAGGGCATCTTGGTGCAGCAGGTAGTGGGAAAAAATTCAAAAAGACAGCTCTGATGTACTATTTGAGAGTTTTACCAATGTAACAGTAAAAAAAATGCTAGCAGCACATAGCCTTTAGATGCTATCATGAATGGTTAGGATTGGAATCACTTTGTGAGGGTTGGGTAAAACTGAAACTGTGTGAGTAATGTGAAGCTTTCCTGAATCGGTAACAATGAGCTGTCAACAGGACAAAAGAAACAGGGACCACCAAAACCTCATGAGGGTGAAAAAAAGTTTTAGAAAGAATAAAACTCTGTGTTTTTTCTTGGATTATTTACTTGGTAATGTATGTCTTGACTTGGTACATCTATCCGGAAAATTAACTAACTTTTCTTTTTCTCATTTTTCATTGCAATTGATGTGACCAAATAAAATTAAACTTTGAATCGCACCCTATTCACATTCTAAACGAGATATTAGGCATCAAATGAATCTTTTGTTTTTAACTCAGATCTTGGAATTCGTGTCGATCGAATAATTTGAATAATGTTGAATTCTCGCATTCTATGTTTCTCTCGACCTGCAGAATGTGCTTTGTGGCGTCGACGCCATGTAAATTCTGAGTTGCAGCCGAATGAATCATTAATCATGACTATTCTTATGCAGAAGTTCAAAGGCTGGCGTACGGCGAAATATGGTGATGATTCCTGGTATAACATGTTCACCTTTTACCTTCTAAATTTGTATCGTACCTTAGGACTAGCACCAACTGTGTGTGATTTAAATTCAGAACGTGATTCCATGTTGATCAATGCCCCTTTTTTTTAATAATGATGCTGGTTGCAGGTTTTATTCTCACGCGTAGCCGGTAACGAGTTTGTAAACTGGTGTAGAGATGGTGTATCAATTTGGATAGCAAATGCCACCATTTGGCACTACAACCTGTCCATCAATTTTTTGTATAACAGTTCTGCAGAATAGCATTCGCTCCAGCCTGTGTTGCGCATCTTGAGTGCCCCTGTCTTGGCCATGAAGAGCAGAATCCAACCAACTTCACTTTGAAATGAAAACCAAATAAAAAACCACACTTTTGCCTCCACTTTTGTAGTAGTCTTTCTTTATCACTTATATCTTGAAATATGTACATAGTAGACAAAGATGTAATAGGAATCGTGATTTTTCGCGATTTTGGATTGAGTGATCACTTATTCTTTGATTTTGGAATGTAATGGAGCTTGAAAAAATAAGAAGCAGAGGAATGTTTTCTTAAAATGCATTTCTTATACCATACGTTTATACCAAATGTGTATGGTGAACTCTTTCAAATTTGTACACTTGGAAAATAACAAGTTGGAGAGTGAATGTGGTGACAAACTGTGTATTTCAACACAACTGAGTTTTCTCTTTTTTTCCTTAAAATTCAAACATCGAATTTCAAACTGCTGTAAATAATGAAGTTCCAAACATGTCAATTTGCTATGCCTCATTTAAGAAAGCAAGATGCCTCATTTAAGAAAATCTTGCTGACCGAATTGAATTCGGACACTTCTCCTACCTTAACCTCTTGAAGCAACATCTACATATCTAACGTTACAAAGACAAACATCCTCCACCCTTGAATGTTCATGACAACTTGATCTCAAGGATTTTTTACCACACATGAAACCAAAACTTGACATTTTGAAATAAACTGCTCTTCTTGAAATTCTAAATCTTGACTAACCCTACTCTAATAATATGATGTTGAACCCGAAACCAGAAACACTAATTCATACTACCAGTCAAGGAAAAAAATCCAACTCTTAATGGATGAATCCAAACAGAAAGAACCAAATTGAGGACCAACCCAAACAAAAACCATGATAAGGCTTCTGACCACAAACATAACTTCTTTTCATGTAGTTATACTTTCATATTGAGAAACTCCAATTTCCAATCAAATCCATGCCTTAGCCTTAACCTTTGGCGGTTGAAATGCTTGTATGTTGGTGATTAGATCAGAGCTAACAGTTATGCTCCATATGATTAGTAAAACAGAAAGTGAGGCAAATTTTGGGGTGTGACACAACAACATAAGAAAATAATTTGAAAACAGCTTACAAAGTACAAACATGTCATAAGTTGCAACTTATATCAAAAGCATGAACTTAAGTGGAAGTGAATTTTCTAGAGATTTTCAGTACTAACATTTAAAAAGTGCTTCATTGAATTTCATATTAAGACCCTAAAATGTGTTACATCTTTTTCTTTAGAACATGTTTTGTAAGCATATATAAAATATAAGATATCCACAACAATCCATTAAAATAAGACAACAAAAATATGTGTTAATGTCAAAATACTTGGACAATATTTGATTAACAAAAAATAACAACATTTGTTACAAAAGTATAAAAAAGGTGATGCTTATATCCCCTCAAAAAATCTTCACTTTGTTGTCCATTCTTGAATCTGAAATAGAGCATAGTTAATAGTGAGCTTGCATTTAAAGAAAAGGAATACAAATTATTATATTGTTGAAAATATAAGAGATATATATATAAAAACATGTTACCTAAATAATATTTTGGAAAACTTCTTTGAAAACCATATTAGTTGTAGTAGTCATGGGTTCTTTATCTTTGTAAACTGTCTTCTTGGCGCGTTCTGCCTACGTGTGTTGTCTTGTTGAGGTTGCACTGGTGTGAGATTTGAGATCAGGACTGCCCCCACAGATTGATGGCGATCACCTTTGTCACGGTTCTTCTGACCATACACAACATTTGCTTCTTTCTTCCCACCAAAAGATCTCTTCGCAGCATTTGAAGATGTTTCGTCTTGAATCTTTCCACTCTTGATTCCAGCTTCAACATGTTCGCTTGTCAATATCAGCTCGGTGAATCCGACTGAAGAGTTTCCAATCATATGATTGAAGAATGGGTCTGTCAGCGTTCCCATGAACATGTCAACCAATTCCCTATTAGACAAGGGTGGATGGACTATGCCTGCTAGATTTCTCCATTTTTGGGCATACTCTTTGAACTTCTCATCACGGCCCATAGACATACTTTATAGTTGCATGCAGATTAGTGTCAATTCAGCATTGTACTGGTACTGTTTGTTGAAAGCATCTGCTAACTCATTCTAGGTGTGAATGTAAGTATTCTCTAGTTGATAATATCATTCTAACTGTGTTCCAGATATACTCTCTTGAAAGAAATGCATCCACAACTTCCTGTCAGCAGTGTGGGGTTGGATCTTATGAACATAGCACTTCAGATGAAGTTTTGGACAAGAAACGCCATCATATTTGGCAAAAGTAGGAACTTTGAACTTTTGGGGAATGACTACTCCAGGAACCAAGCTTAAATCATCAAAATTCAACCCTGACATTTTCAGATTTTCCACAGCATTCAGACGGTCTTCCAGTTGCTTATACTTCTTGTTGTCAGGAGGGTATTGCTCGCTCATGTAGTCTACTTCCTCATATTCTTGAGACCCATGATGGCTTCCTTTATTAGCCTTGACACTACCTTCAGTTTCGCCGCTCTTTTTTGAGAATTTAAGTTGTTTGACTACCTTGATTGGACCTTTGAACCTTCTTCCCAAGTTGAGAACGCCATGTACTTTCTTCTTCTTCTTGGTGATGAGCTCTTTCAGATGTTTCTGTCCTTGGGCTAAGTTGATGAACATCTCTTGGAACTGAGCATTCTGAGCCTGGAGATCTTTGACAGTCTGTTCGAGAGCCATTTCTGCTGAAATAAACAGCAAGAGAATAAGAAAATCGGTATTTGGAGTACCTGTTATGAAATTATATGCTATGATATGCAATGTTATGCAATGCAACATTTTCAAGGACCTTAGGAATTTAAATTTGGTAAACCAAGCATGAACAAACTTTTTTATTAGTCTGGTTAGTAAATAAAAGAAAGTTCAAGCACAAAAATAAAATTCCTAATGCTTAGGCCTCCCATGGACGCTTCCTCTTTGTGTTCACTTAGGCTTTAATGCTTTGTTCCTCGTGAAGTAGCTTCATCAGCTTCAATACTCTTTTCTCGCTTGCATAGCACTGAGCTTCGAACGTATCCCTTTATTCTTTAAGTTGAATCCAGGATCTCTTCAATTCTTCAAAATCAATAGGCATGTTTGGATGGAGAATGGTATAAGATTTGTCTCATTTGACAACAGGTTCCATAATTACTGGTAGAACGGAAGCATATGGCATCATGAGATTTTGAACGCGAGCTCGCACCCATTTGAGGTAAGGTTCCCAAGGAATGAAATGTTTATGCCCCAAGGTTTTGGTATCAGTTTTCTTCACCATGCCCCAAGCGTGCATAAATCTTCGGTGATAACCATGGAGATCGTTGTCATGTCATGAGGACCATCTCTTCGAGCATAATTAAACTGACGTAGCGCTAAGCAAGGGTTGTAAGTGATACCTCCCTTTATGCCAAGGAGTGGTACATTAGGGAATTCTCCATAACGCTCGATGAAAGTGAAGTCCTTTTGATAGTAGAGATACCGATGAATACCTGAATGAGAGAGTGACATCAACCTTTGAGACCACTTCAGACCTTGTTCATTCTTCATCACTGATCGAGGAAGGTGAGAAATAAGCTACTTGGATAATAACAGTATGCAACACATGAGAGTTCCTTGTCTTTTTATAGTACGAGTGTGGAGAGAATGCAAAAAATCTCCGAGCAAAGTAGGCACATGGTTATGAGCGAGGATTATCTTGATGGAGTTCACGTCTATGAATTGGTCCGGATTAGGAAATAGTACCAACCCATAGATTAGCAAAGCCAAAATGTCTTCAAAAGCATGGAAACTCATAGCCTTTAAGAATTATCGAGCCTTCTTTATCAGAAACTTAGCAAGCAAACCCTTAACTCCACTTCTTGTTTCCCAATTGACTTTAATGTCTGACCATTTTAGGTGTAAAGCTGATGGAATATCTTCAAACCTCAGAACTTTTTCTAAACCGATGAAAGGTATCTGATCAAGAATGGGTATCCCAAGTAGCTTAGAGAACTCTTCCATTACAGGTACCAACTGATAGTCTAGGAAAGTAAAGTTATGATGCTTTGGATCAAAGAACTGGAATTCGACGCTCATCATATCTTCTTCAAAATCGGAGGTGACCAAGTCAAGTAGATAACTATTCCTCTTGATGAAATGAGAGTGATCAGGAATTTCTGAGACTAACTCCTTGAGTTAGGAAGGTATACCCACAAAGTTGATTCGAATAGTCTTCCTGGAAGCCATAACCCTACAACAAAGAGCAAAGATAAATCCCTAGGTCCTTGAAATGGTTTGAAATGATATAATGTTATGATGTCATGTTTAAATAGCACACACAAGCAATTCACATAATAGCCCTAGGTTTAAGGCTTGCATGAGGTATAAGTGTCTACCCTACCAATGTTTAGGTTGGTTCAACTTGTCCTAGAATAGTAACCGGGTTCTAGGAATCTCATATCATGGATCTTTCTCGCAGGCTTTATTTCAGTACGGCTACCAAATGGTCGACCGAAACATCCCGAAAGTTGAATCTCAATGAGCGTAGCATCGAGTATCAACCAACCTTAGTCTGCAACGAAGCCGGCTATCTCACTACCTTCTAATGGCTAAGATGAGTCAATTAGGGTTCTAAAAGTTTAGTTAGTGCTTGATGACACAATGGAGATGCCAAATATTTCCTCAACTGAACATGAGGAACATCAAGACATCTAAAGTGTCACACTAACCGTAGCTATCATTTTAACCGCTTTGGTCTACGCGGGACAATCACGATGATCTATTGTTACTTACGTAAGAAAACCTGGATCCGGGTGTAGGATCCCCCACAAATATAATACCCAAGCAAACCCTTAAAAATAAAGCATACAAAGCAAACAGAAAGCGATTTAAAAGTGATCTAAAGCCCTAAGGTAACCGATCTTTGGGTGTAGTCCCTAATAGAGTCGCCAGTTCTCTAACACAGTGGGAGAACTGACTTGTTTGTTTTGTGTTTTATCGCAAATGTTGCGGATAGCAAGAGTCGCCACCGACTTTTCTTTTATCCAATAAAGGAAAGGTGAAAAGAACAGGAAAAACCTTTAATAGATTCTGAGTAAGGGAGGTAATTATGAAAAGGGAAGGTATTAGCACCATTTCCATCTGTAGTTATCTACGGGCTCTTAATTGCTTAGCTCACTTTTGAAAATTTGCTTTCTGTGTTTGTGTGATTTGAAAAGTATTTTGCTTTGACTTTGTAATGATTCTTGTATCAGTCCTCAAGAATGTATACGAAGTGTTCGGAAATATTTCATTTGGAAAATGTTTAACTTTGTAATGATTCTCGTTGGAATGTATACAAAGTGTTTGTTTTAAAATATTTTGAAATGAGTGTGAGGTGTGAAAAGTATTTTGATTTGGATTGAGCAAGCAATTTAGAGTCTTTAGTACCTACTTTAATTAAAAATCAAAACGCGCCAAGGTGGGTCCCTGGGTTTTGAACAGACCAATCAAATTGTGCCACGCCTGAGTTAGAGATTCAACGCTGGAGTCCCTCGCTGGAGCTAGGGCTCCGGTCGTCTTCTCCGATTATTCCAAACCTGAAAAACCTGTAAACTCAATCAATTAATGCAAACCAAAAGCCCATATCAATTATCTTGGACCTTGCGATCACGATGGTGAGGTTATTTCATCCTGAAAGTGGTTGTGAATTAAGTTTCGAAACTTCACAGTCGTGAATCCCTAACAATGGCATTTTGTGTTTCATCCATCAAAGCTTACAAACGATGGCTCTACTCTGCTCTAATGAACCTCAGGAAACAATTAGTATAGTTGGTTTCAATCAAAACACAATAAAAAGCATAATATGATTGACATAAAAAGATGAAAAACTGAGTTCATGCATGGTATGATTTAGAGTGCTTTGGCCATGGATAATGATCCATTCTTACCCTACTATACCTCAGGAGCACGATGGAATGCTTGGAAGCCTTTGAAAGAGGTTGCAACTAGGGTTTCGAAAGTGCAAGTTTGTTGAATATTTTTGAACACAAATCCTAGTCTCTTGGCTGTAAGAACTCGTCCTCTTTTGGTCTGAATATCTTGTATATATATAGGACAGGAGATTAGGTCAAATATTGAGAGGAAAATATATTCTCTTCAATGCAAAATATTTGATTGAAGCTTCTTATCAAAACCTTCGATATTTGGATGAATCTTGTACTAAACTCATCCATGCATTTTTTACAGCTTGCATAGACTTCCTTGGACCTTAAGACATACCAATATCAAGCCCAATACGCCTTGCCTTTGTTTTTGTATTTTATTTAAAATTGAATTTTAATAAAATAATTCAAAAATAAATTAAATAAATGATACAAGGGAATGTAGATAGACTTAGAGGTCATGGACCATCTTGGGAACAAGTTTGGATCATAAAAACTTGGGCCCATTTGGAAAAAAATTAAATTTGCTTAGTATTTCTCTTCATGCACTTCTTCAAATTTCCCAAACTTGCACAAGTTGTATTTTGCTCAATCTTCAACATTTTTAAATGTTCTTAGACTTTTTAGAAAGCTTAAGATGTCCTATAAACACTACTTTTGGTTTCATCTTCATTGAAGTTTCCATGCTCATGTACACTTCTTTTGAAAAAGATAACTTTTTGTTGACTTTTAAAAGAACCTATAATGTCTTGATCCATAACTCTCAAATGAAGCATTTTTGGCCAAAGCTTGTGATACACAAAGTTGTAGATAATTGAATTTGATCATGCATAAATTCCTTAGCTGAGATGGATGGCCGGAAGGAGGGTTGTGACACCCCAAAATAATTCGATAATTAAATAATTATGATTTTTAATTATTAAATTAATTGAGAACATAATTTATTAATATATTGGATTATTGAGATTAATTATGGAAATATTGGAGGTGTGTTGAGTAAAGTGGGGTGTGGGGAGTAAAAGACTCTACTACATTAATGAATTTATTTTATTTATGTTAATAAGGAATAAAAGGAATAAAATAAGGAAAGGAGGAAAATAGAGTCATTTTGGAGAAAACAAGAATACGTGAAGTTGAGAAGAGGAGAAAGAAGGAAAAAGACCTAGAAGTGTCAGAATTCGAAGAACCCACAAGGTAAGGGGTGATTTCGATTGATTATTTTGTATTATAGGTTTTGATTTTGATACTATAAATCATAGCGTGTTAGAAAATCTTAGGTTGGGAATTTCTAGGGTTCCATGGGTGTATACCTAATGGTGTCAGATTGTGTCAGATTGTAGAAATTCATTGAGTTGTATGATATAGGATCATTGATGATGAATAAAACATGTTATATGGTATGTTATTGATGATGAATGAGTGATTTCATGGTGTCGGAACATGTGGGCACGTTTTTGGATGAAAAGGAAAATGGTTTTGGGAACTAATGTTGTAAAAACTGAGTTTTTGGGTCTGAAGGTCGTGGGAACCGGTTCCCCAGTGGGAGAACCCGGGTTCCAGCTTTTAAAATGGTGAAAAATGGCATTTTTGAACTCAGGAACCGGTTCCTGAATGGGAGGAACCAGGTTCCACGTTAATTTTTCCAGAAAATGTGATTTTTATTTCTGGGAACCGGTTCCCTACCTGGAGGAACCGGGTTCCCCATACATTTTTCCAGGGGCGCTGTTTTTCTGAAATGTGGGAACCGGTTACTCCCAGGGAGGAACCGGGTTCCACTGAAATATTTTTGAAAATTTCAAAACTTTAAAAATTCATAACTTTCAAACCGTAAGTCCGTTTTGAGCGCCGTTTTGGACGTTGTTTCTCAAATTTAATGATCTATCTTATAAAATGATAATATTTTCAAAAACTTGAAATTATTTTGGAAAGGTGTCGAATTTCGAAATAAATGATTTTTAATTGACACATAATGATGTATGTGTAGCAGAGAACCTTTGGTGATGGATATATTAGTATTGTGTAGATGTAAAACATGTTTATGCTGATGTTAATTGTATGCAAGATTTGGTTGAAATATCATGATGATTGGTTGATTCAGTTATGTTAAGTTGATGTGTTACATAGACTGATTTGATGTTGCATGCTAGAGATGTGTGTGCATTTGCATTGTTTGGTGAAGTTAATTCCCATTGTGCGGAATTTGACTTGGATTGCCGATAACCGATACCCGAGTGAGGATGGGTGGTTAGGCTGGATTCGTGTCCGGGTGGTTATGGACGAATCGATGGTACTGTATCCGGTTGATGATGGATCAGTTTGGGTGACTTGGTCACGTGTCGGTACCGCATGCATTGAGTCTGCATTTGTGTTGTATAGAATTGTAACATGTTAGGATGTCTTCCAGTGTTGCAATTCTTTTGTTGTCTATTGATGATGCATGATGATTTATATGAATATGGTTGTGTGTCGGATTCTGAATTGTGTTAAGTGGGTGAAATAATATGCTTGTGCTACATTGTTAAATGAGAAGCTTATAATATGTTTTAATTATGAGAAGTCTCACCCTTACTTTACAATTTCAGATTAAAGTTAGCAGCCGAGGAGTTGGTGAGGATGGCTCTAGAGCTTATCTTTTAAGTCCGCGTGTCAGTGTCATGCTCTGATTAGATTGTAACACTGGGGAACGTTTAGTTAAGAGACTTGTTATCATATAATTGTTTTGGCTTTGAATTCTTTGGGAACCATGATGTTTATTAAGTTTTGGTTTTGGTATTTCCGCTGTGTAAGACATGGTCTTGAATTGATTGAATTATTTGGATAATGATCCTCAGTGTAGCATGGCTACTGTTTAATGGACGTTTTATTTTATCTATTAGTTGTGACATCCCTCATTTTCCGTGTTAACTCTGATTAAAGTTGATTTTGATGTTAATATAATTAATATATTCGGGGTATTTAGATGGGGTGTTACAATAGTGGTATCAGAGCATAGTCGGTCTTGTCTTGTGTCGTTATCCCTTTTAGTATGCGACTAGTGTAAGTAACACTGTCGATACTTGTGTGCTGATGTAGAATTGTTTTGTAATGTTATAGAATAATGGCTGGAAGAGGTAACGGAAGGAATGATGATGCCATTGCTGAGGCTTTAGGAATGTTGGTTGGAGTACTCGGAGGGAACCAGCAGGGAGCTGCGATTGGTGCTGACCGACAATTGGGGAATTTTCAGAGGAATAATCCTCCATTGTTCAAGGGTGCACATGATCCCGAAGGTGCTCAAAAGTGGTTGAAGGAGATCGAGAGGATCTTCGTGATTGATTGACCGCGGAGGGGTCAAGGTGAGATATGGAACTCACATGTTGGTCGAGGAAGCGATGGTGGGTTGCCGAACGAATCGGAAGAAGATGGAGTTGCATTGAATTGGGTGTTCGGAGAGCTTTTCCGAGGAGGTACTTTCCGAGGACATCGAGGTAAGAAGGAGATTGAGTTCGGAACTCGGCAGGTAACAAGACCGTCGTGAGTATGCTTCAAGTTTTCGAGTTAGCAAGTATTATGCTCATTACCCTAACGATGCGGATGGAGAATTTTCCAAATGTATCAAGTTTGAGAATAGTCTTCGTGATGAGATTAAGCAGGTATTCGATGTCAGATCCAAGATTTTCCGATCCGTTGATTGTAGTAGGATTCTTGAGGAGGATCTTGCTAACACTAAGTCGAATGCTCGAGGGTATGTTGACAGGAAAGGTAAGCAACAGATGGATCGTGGTAAGCCTTATGATAGGAGCAATCAGAGATCCGGCGGTTGGAAGAAATCTGGTGGAGGAGATTCTAGTTCTTCCGCTAGGTGTTATAAGTGTGGTGAGACAGGACATCGTATGGTGGACTGTAAGAGCAATGATAAGAAGTGTTTCAAGTGTGGGAAATTCGGCCATGTGGCCAATGACTGCAGAGTGAGAGTGGTGACTTGTTACAACTGTGGTGAAGAGGGTCATACTCGTCCTCAGTGCACAAAACCCAAGAAGGAGCAAGCTGGTGGTAAAGTGTTTGCAATGTCTGGATCAGAAACTAAACCAGATGATCGACTGATTAAAGGTACATGTTTTATTAATGGCATACCTTTGATTGCGATTATTGATACTGGAGCTACACATTCTTTTATTGCGTTAGATTGTGCTAAGAGATTGAATTTGGAAATTTCTAATATGGATGGAAGTATGGTTATTGATACTCTGCCGGGTTCGGACTACTTTATGTTTGTAGAAATTGTCCTGTTGTGATTTTGGTAGGGGTTTCGTATGGATTTAGTGTGCCTACCGCTAGAACAACTCGATATCATCCTTGAATGAACGGTTGGAATTCAACCAGTTCATATCAACTGCTTTGAGAAGACACCATTTTTCCTGAAGAGGTTAAGATCGAAAATGAGATTATGTCAGTTAAGCAGATGAACCTAGCCGTGAAAGATGGTGCTGTCGTGTTCATGTTGTATTCCGCGATAGAAGCGGAGGGAAAAGCAAGAGGTGATGGATTTCCAGTGGTGAATGAATTTCCAGAGGTGTTTCCGGAAGACGTTAGTGAATTGCCACCTGAGAGAGAGGTAGAATTTACTATAGATCTGATTCCTGGAACTAGTCCGGTGTCGATGGCGCCTTATCGCATGTCGGCATCTGAATTAGTTGAACTGAAGAAGCAGTTAGAGGAATTGCTTGAGAAGAAGTTTATTCGTCCGAGTGTTTCACCGTGGGGTGCTCCGGTGTTATTGGTTAAGAAGAAGGAAGGTTCAATGAGATTATGTGTCGACTACCGACAGTTGAATAAAGTTACAATTAAGAATCGGTATCCTTTACCAAGGATTGACGATTTGATGGATCAACTCGTTGGAGCTTGCGTATTTAGTAAGATTGATCTGAGATCTGGATATCATCAGATTCGTGTGAAGTCGGAGGATATTCGTAAAACCGTTCGAACGGTATGGGCATTATGAATATTCTGTTATGCCGTTTGGAGTTACTGATGCACCTGGTGTTTTCATGGAGTATATGAATAGGATATTTCATCCATATCTTGACAAGTTCGTAGTAGTGTTCATTGATGATATTCTGATTTATTCGAAAAGCGATGAGGAGCATGCAGAACATCTCAGAGTTGTGTTGGAGTTGTTGAAAGAAAAGAAGCTTTATGCGAAGTTGTCCAAGTGTAAATTCTGGTTGGATGAAGTAAGTTTTCTTGGCCATGTAATTTCCAAGAATGGAATTGCTGTTGATCCTACGAAGGTAGAGGCGGTGTCTCAGTGGGAAGCGCCGAAGAATGCTTCGGAGATCCGTAGTTTTCTGGGGCTTGCAGGTTATTACTGGAAGTTTATTGAAGGGTTTTCCAAATTAGCATTGCCATTGACTAGGTTGACCAGGAAGGGTCAGATATTTGTTTGGGATGTGGAATGTGAGAAAGGATTTCAAGAGCTGAAGAGGAGGTTGACAAGTGCTCCGATCTTGATTTTGCCAGATCCGACTAAGTCTTTTGTGGTGTATTGTGATGCATCATTAATGGGATTAGGTGGTGTGTTGATGCAAGATAAGCAGGTTGTGGCTTATGCTTCGAGACAATTGAAAGTACATGAAAGGAACTATCCGACTTATGATTTGGAGTTGGCAGCCGTCGTATTTGTTTTAAAGTTGTGGAGGCATTATTTATATGGTTTTCGGTTTGAGGTATTCAGTGATCATAAGAGTCTGAAGTATCTCTTTGATCAGAAAGAGTTGAACATGAGGCAGAGAAGATGGTTAGAATTCTTAAAGGATTATGATTTCGGTTTGAATTACCATCCTGATAAGGCAAACGTTGTTGCGGATGCTTTAAGTAGAAAGTCCTTGCATATGTCGATGTTGATGGTCCGTGAGTTAGAATTGGTTGAGCAGTTCAGAGATTTGAGTTTGGTTTGTGAAACTACTCCGAATAGTGTGAAATTGGGTATGTTGAAACTGACTAGTGGTATTCTGGAAGAGATTAGAAATGGACAGAAGTTTGATATTGGGTTAGTTGACAAGTTGACATTGATCAACCAAGGTCAAGGAGGTGAGTTCAGAGAGTTGATGAGAATGGAGTTATGAGGTTTGGTGATCGGGTGTGTGTTCCGAATATTGCCGAGATTAGAAGGAGTATTTTAGAAGAAGGACATCGTAGCGGGTTGAGTATTCATCCCGGTGCTACTAAAATGTACCACGATTTGAAGAAGTCGTTTTGGTGGCCGGGAATGAAAAAGGAAATTGCTAAGTTTGTGTATGCTTGCTTGGTTTGTCAGAAGTCGAAAATCGAGCATCAGAAACCGTCAGGATTGATGGAGCCGTTATTTGTCCCAAAATGGAAGTGGGATGGAATCTCAATGGATTTTGTGTCTGGGTTGCCAAGGACAGCTAAGAATTGTGATTCTATCTGGGTGATTGTGGATAGGTTGACGAAATCTGCTCATTTTATTCCGATAAGAATGGATTACCCGATGGAGAGGTTGGCAGAATTGTATGTTGAGAAAGTTGTAAGTTTGCATGGTATTCCGTCTAGCATTGTGTCGGATAGAGATCCGAGATTTACATCTAAGTTCTGGATGGGATTGCAAGAGGCGTTGGGTACCAAGTTGCGTTTAAGTTCCGCTTATCATCCGCAGACAGATGGTCAGACGGAAAGAACGATTCAGTCGTTAGAGGATTTGCTGAGAGCTTGTGTGTTGGAGAAAGGTGGAGCTTGGGATAGTTATCTACCGTTGATTGAGTTTATCTACAACAATAGTTTTCATTCGAGCATTGGTATGGCTCCGTTTGAGGCATTGTATGGTAGAAGGTGTCGGACACCGTTGTGTTGGTATGAATCTGGAGAGAGTGCTGTGATCGGACCGGAAATTGTTCAACAAACTTCGGAAAAGATTAAGATGATTCAGGAGAAGATGAGAACTTCTCAGAGTCGTCAGAAAAGTTACCATGATAAGAGGAGGAAGGATCTTGAGTTTAGTGAAGGAGAACATGTTTTTATGCGAGTTACTCTGATGACGGGTATTGGTCGAGCTTTGAAGTCAAAGAAGTTGACTCCACGATTTATTGGTCCTTTTCAGATTACCAAGAGAATTGGGAAGGTTGCATATCAGATTGCGTTGCCGCCGTCACTTGCAAATTTGCATGATGTTTTTCATGTATCTCAGCTAAATATTGCTGATCCGTCTCATGAGATTCGGGTGGATGATATACAGGTACGAGAGAGTTTGACTGTGGAAGCGGTACATGTGAGAATTGAGGATCGAAAGTTGAAACAGTTGCGAGGCAAAGAGATTGCATTGGTAAGAGTGGCTTGGGGAGGACCAGCAGATGGAAATGTCACTTGGGAACTGGAGAGTCAGATGAAGGACTCGTATCCCGAACTATTCGTCTGAGGTATGTTTTCGAGGACGAAAACTCTTTTAAGTTGGGGAGAGTTGTGACACCCCAAAATAATTCGATAATTAAATAATTGTGATTTTTAATTATTAAATTAATTGAGAACATAATTTATTAATATATTGGATTATTGAGATTAATTATGGAAATATTGGAGGTGTGTTGAGTAAAGTGGGGTGTGAGGAGTAAAAGACTCTACTACATTAATGAATTTATTTTATTTATGTTAATAAGGAATAAAAGGAATAAAATAAGGAAAGGAGGAAAATAGAGTCATTTTGGAGAAAACAAGAATACGTGAAGTTGAGAAGAGGAGAAAGAAGGAAAAAGACCTAGAAGTGTCAGAATTCGAAGAACCCACAAGGTAAGGGGTGATTTCGATTGATTATTTCGTATTATAGATTTTGATTTTGATACTATAAATCATAGCGTGTTAGGAAATCTTAGGTTGGGAATTTTTAGGGTTCCATGGGTGTATACCTAATGGTGTCAGATTGTGTCAGATTGTAGAAATTCATTGAGTTGTATGATATAGGATCATTGATGATGAATAAAACATGTTATATGGTATGTTATTGATGATGAATGAGTGATTTCATGGTGTCGGAACATGTGGGCACGTTTTTGGATGAAAAGGAAAATGGTTTTGGGAACTAATGCTGTAAAAACTGAGTTTTTGGGTCTGAAGGTCGTGGGAACCGGTTCCCCAGTGGGAGAACCCGGGTTCCAGCTTTTAAAATGGTGAAAAATGGCATTTTTGAACTCAGGAACCGGTTCCTGAATGGGAGGAACCGGGTTCCACGTTAATTTTTCCAGAAAATGTGATTTTTATTTCTGGGAACCGGTTCCCTACCTGGAGGAACCGGGTTCCCCATACATTTTTCCAGGGGCGCTGTTTTTCTGAAATGTGGGAACCGGTTACTCCCAGGGAGGAACCGGGTTCCACTGAAATATTTTTGAAAATTTCAAAACTTTAAAAATTCATAACTTTCAAACCGTAAGTCCGTTTTGAGCGCCGTTTTGGACGTTGTTTCTCAAATTTAATGCTCTATCTTATAAAATGATAATATTTTCAAAAACTTGAAATTATTTTGGAAAGGAGTCGAATTTCGAAATAAATGATTTTTAATTGACACATAATGATGTATGTGTAGCAGAGAACCTTTGGTGATGGATATATTAGTATTGTGTAGATGTAAAACATGTTTATGCTGATGTTAATTGTATGCAAGATTTGGTTGAAATATCATGATGATTGGTTGATTCAGTTATGTTAAGTTGATGTGTTACATAGACTGATTTGATGTTGCATGCTAGAGATGTGTGTGCATTTGCATTGTTTGGTGAAGTTAATTCCCATTGTGCGGAATTTGACTTGGATTGCCGATAACCGATACCCGAGTGAGGATGGGTGGTTAGGCTGGATTCGTGTCCGGGTGGTTATGGACGAATCGATGGTACTGTATCCGGTTGATGATGGATCAGTTTGGGTGACTTGGTCACGTGTCGGTACCGCATGCATTGAGTCTGCATTTGTGTTGTATGGAATTGTAACATGTTAGGATGTCTTCCAGTGTTGCAATTCTTTTGTTGTCTATTGATGATGCATGATGATTTATATGAATATGGTTGTGTGTCGGATTCTGAATTGTGTTAAGTGGGTGAAATAATATGCTTGTGCTACATTGTTAAATGAGAAGCTTATAATATGTTTTAATTATGAGAAGTCTCACCCTTACTTTACAATTTCAGATTAAAGTTAGCAGCCGAGGAGTTGGTGAGGATGGCTCTAGAGCTTATCTTTTAAGTCCGTGTGTCAGTGTCATGCTCTGATTAGATTGTAACACTAGGGAACGTTTAGTTAAGAGACTTGTTATCATATAATTTTTTTGGATTTGAATTCTTTCGGAACCATGATGTTTATTAAGTTTTGGTTTTGGTATTTCCGCTGTGTAAGACATGGTCTTGAATTGATTGAATTATTTGGATAATGATCCTCAGTGTAGCATGGCTACTGTTTAATGGAAGTTTTATTTTATCTATTAGTTGTGACATCCCTCATTTTCCGTGTTAACTCTGATTAAAGTTGATTTTGATGTTAATATAATTAGTATATTCGGGGTATTTAGATGGGGTGTTACAAGGGTTGCAGGCACCCGAGATAGATCTCGGATTCAGGGACGAGATCCTTATCCGACGTGGTTCCCGGGGTTGAAGTAGGAGGTCGGCATGATCCCGAGATATAGCTCGACCATTCGTCCGGGTTAGAGGCTCGGGTGGAGGGAGACGTTACCAATTGGGAGAATGATGAGTACAAGGAGTCTTTATGAGACGTTACAGAGCGAATAAACATAAGCTGTAACGGTCGGCTTCCTGCCTTCGAGCCATAGTTAATGTGCCAAAGCAGTTATACAAAGGAAAGGAAGACTCCATGAAAGGATGGATATAAATAGGGCTCCCGCCAGCGGGATAAGCAAGACAATCATAAGCTTGGAACTTGAGTTACGACACTTGAGCTTCCAAATCCCTAAAATATCATCAAAGAGGTTTTTTCTGCAAGAACATTGGCGCCCACCGTGGGGCCTCGATGAAATCAGTCCCAGGCCACACACACACATAGACACGTACTAGCAATAATGTCTCAAACTTCACCAACGGATCCACCGGATCTAACCCAGTTGCTGGCCATGATCGATGACCTACGCCAGCATAACGAAACTCTGCAGGACAATGTCCAAGCCCTTCAGCTAAGAGGTTTGGACGAAGCGGAAGAGCACGAAACAGATCCTCTGGAGCCGCAACCTTTGTCCCAGGCAATCTGGGAGGATGTTGTTCCTGAGAATTTCAAACCCCCCGTACTGGAATTGTACGATGGCAAGTCAGATCCCCAGGAGCACATCATTTCGGTTAACAACACAATGACACTTATTGGGGCGGCCGATTCCCTTAAGTGCAAGTTGATGGCCGGTACCTTTAGAGAGTCGGCCTTACGATGGTATATGGGGCTTCCACGGTTATCTGTGGTGAGCTATCAAGATTTCAACCGAAAGATCATTCAGCAGTTCTCGGCTAATCGTCATCGCAAGGTGGCCAACACCTCTCTCTTCAATGTGAGGCAGCGCCCTTCCGAGTCACTGCGAGACTTCATGGCTAGGTTCAACGAGGAAACCATAAAAGTCTCACATCCCAACCAGGAGATCTTTGTAGCCGCATTCCAGCATGGCCTTAAAGCCGGTCAATTTAATGAATCTTTAGCTCAAAAGCCAGCCAAAAGCATGGATGAGATCATAACCCGGGCTGAGTGCTACGTGAAGGGGGAAGAGAGCAACATGGAGAAACGTGCTCGAGATTCTAAAGAAAGGGGGTCGGGACGGGATGAACGTGCCCGGCCACGGGACAGTGCCACCACGCGTGAGCGAACCCGGGACAAGCGGCCACAGTCCCGCCCTCGGTCGACTCCAGCCCCCAGGGAGACGTTCACACCCCTAAATGCCAGAAGGGAAGTTATCCGCCGTGACATTAATCACTTAAAATTTCTTGCTAAACCTTGGAGCCATAGGTGGAGTGTTAATACGGTTCTGGGGGGAGATCCGGAGGCGTGGTGTGAGTATCATCGTCTGAAGGGACATACCACAGAATCTTGCATACAGCTGCGAAGAGAGATTGAAAAGTTGGTGCAAAGAGGCAAGTTGTCAGCCTATGTGAAGGAAGATCCTGGACGGACGAGCAAACGCGACCTGTCCCCGAGGAGGGACTCGGCTTCTGACTCTAGGTCTAAGAAAAAGGGTAAAGCCGTGGAGGAGGTGAAGGAGGCAAGGACAACCCGACACACTCTCAACACTATCTCAGGAGGCTTTGCGGGAGGCGGGTCCACTAGTTCTGCTAGGAAAAGATATGCTCGTGGGACCGGGAATGTACTCCGCATCGGGACCTCAAAGGTTGATCCCGGAGTGATAACTTTCTCGGGTGAATACTCCAGAGAGGTTTTGCCTCATGAGAATGATCCCATGGTAATCGAGGTACAAATCCGGGACTGGGGTGTGAAGCGCATGCTGATCGATCCGGGAAGTTCCGCGGATGTCCTCTACTGGGAAGCCTTCAAGGGAATGGGTTTTGAGTCGAATGAGTTGTTACCCTTTAGCGGGACCCTTGTTGGGTTCTCTGGCGAGCAGGTGCAGGTTTTGGGTTATCTCCCTGTGCTCACCACATTCGGGGATGAAGAGAATGCCAAGACTGTTCAGGTTAGATACTTGGTGGTTAATGCTTCGTCGCCTTACAACATCATTATCGGGCGGCCGTCGTTCAATGCACTTGAGGCGGTACTATCGACACTGTTCTTGACCATGAAATATCCCTTTGGCAATGGGCGCGTCGGGGTCGTACGTGGAGACCAAGGCCTGGCCCGAAGGTGCTACAAAGACAGTTTGAAAGCCAAGAAGAAGTCGGGTCCAGCGGAGGCCTCCTTGAAACACGAGGTCGGCATGGTGGACATCGATCCGAGGAAGGGGTCAAGCAAGGATGGACTTACCCCTCAGGAAGAAACTAAGGACGTCTAGATCGGGCCGTTATCCTCACAGATCACCCATCTGGGAACCCAACTGACGAAGGAGGAGGAGACCGAGATAATCCAGGTGTTAAGGCAGAACCTAGACCTTTTCGCTTGGAAACCGTCGGATATGTCGGGTATAGACCCGGAGATCATGTGCCACCATTTATCGATCGATCCTGGGGTCAAGCCGGTTTCACAAAGGAAGCGGAAGATGGGAGAAGAGAGGGGACAGGCTGTCTCGGAAGAGGTGGGGAAGTTATTGAAGGCTGCTGGTTTCGTCAGTGAGGTGCAGTTACCCAACTTGGCTGTCCAATGTGGTTATGGTGAAGAAGAAGAATGGAAAGTGGAGAATGTGTGTAGACTTCACTGACATAAACAAAGCATGCCCGAAGGATCCTTACCCCCTCCCTCATATCGATCGACTGATCGACAGTTCCTCCGGTTTTCGCCTCCTGAGCTTTTTGGACGCGTATTCCGGGTACAATCAAATCCGGATGAACCCAGCGGATGCGTCGAAGACCGCTTTCATGACGGAGCGGAAGAACTTTTACTATAGAGTTATGCCTTTCGGCCTAAAGAACGCCGGCGCAACCTACCAGAGGCTGATGGACATGGTTTTCGCTCCTCAAATTGGACGGAATATTGAGGTATATGTAGATGATATGGTGATAAAGACCGCATCAGGAGCAGATCATGTGACAGACATTACGGAGACTTTCGCGGCAGTGCGGAAGTTCGACATGGGCCTGAACCCGGACAAGTGTACATTTGGGGTTCAAGCCGGCAAGTTTCTGGGTTTCATGCTTACAAGCCGGGGTATCGAGGCCAATCCAGATAAGTGTCAGGCGATCATCGACATGCGGAGTCCGTCCTCAATACGAGAAGTCCAGCAGCTAACTGGCCGTTTGGCCGCATTGTCTCGTTTCCTATCTTGTGCAGGTGACAAGTCCATCCATTTCTTCTCGGCAATTAAGAAAAGAGTCAAGTTCGAATGGACGGAGGCATGCGAAGAGGCATTCAACAGAATAAAGCAGCTGCTGTCAGCACCCCCGGTGCTAATCAGACTCCAAAGAAAGCTCACAGTTGATACTATACTTAGCGGTGACGGACGAAGCGATCAGTTCGGTGCTGGTCCAAGACACGGAGGAGGGGGAACGCCCGGTTTATTTTGTAAGTAAAGTGTTAAAAGGAGCAGAAGTCAGGTACCAGAAGATTGAAAGATTAGCACTGGCACTTGTGACGACTGCACGGAAGCTCAGGCATTATTTTCTTGGACATCCCGTCCAGGTGAAGACCAATTTTCCACTAAAGCAAGTATTCAAGAAGCCCGATCTCGCCGGAAGGATGGTGTCCCGGCCGTGGAGTCCAGTCCGACCGTTGGTCAAGATTTTGATGCGATGATTTGAATAAGAATCACTGAGCTCGAAATGAAACAATGTCAGTATTCATTGGAACGAGGAAAATGTCATGATTTGGAATAAAAGAATCAGCTCTTTCGAATAAGATATTGAAATTTGGAGCTTCGAGTAGCAATTGTTATGATACATGTAGAAGGAGCTTCGAAATGGTAGTAGCGTGGTGTTAGGAAGCGAGTTCGAATCGAAAGGCAGTTTAGATATTTGAAATTCAAAATGTGAGCGGGATGAATGGAAGTTCGAATATACGCGCTGGAAAACGGTTCGGAGACGTGGAGTCTAGAGAAGTATAGTATTCTGCATGTCCGAAACGTGGCAAGCTCTCATAAGTCAGACCGTTATGGCCAAAATAGTATAAATAGAAGTCTTAGTGTTAGGATTTCGTGTGTCATATCTATTGTACTAAATTCAAGAATATTCAAAATACCACATGGCTAGGGAAACGAATGCACGAATAATGTACGTATGATTGCACCAAACTCTTTTATGCAATAATGTATCTTTATCTTTCCAGTTTACCTTTTATATTGCATCAATGTCATTTAAATCTTTTACATTCAAAGTCATTTAACTTTCTTTGCTTTTGAACGCATTTTGTTTCAAACTCTTTACTTTTGAAACTCTTACATTTATGCTCTTATTTTCCGAAAACTTTACATACTTGCCTTTAAATTCTTGTCTTTTCACTTCATGCTTTATTTTGAAAGTCTTTACATTCAAGAAACTTTAAACGCTCGCATTTATATACTTTCCAATTCAAGTCTTTATATCTTATTTGTTCGAACTAGTTTTATACCATTTTACTTGATTTCGTTATTAGTTTATTGGACATCATAATCGAACGAAATATATATATATATATATATATATATATATATATATATATATATATATATATATATATAACATTCAAAAGCAAGTCTTGAACATGAACCATTATTTTAAGTTTATGCAAACGACTAATAACCCCATAGGATCAATCTAGTCGATCCCGCAAGTTACCAAAGGGATTAAACAACAATCATAACGCTTGTTTGATAGTTTGGAGGACTAGCGGTTGTTTCACCGTAAATCACCGTGAACAAATTGGCACGCCCAATGGACGAGATTGGTTGTTGCTAATTAAAATTAACGCTTAAAAAAACTTAATTATTGTTAAAAGGTTCTTTCGAGTAAACAAAGTTCATTAGTATATGAACCTTAGGAGTGGTAGAATAACTAACAAGAAACCCTTACCCGTAAGAAATCAAGTAATAGGATGTCGATCCAAATAACCCACAAGGGAACAAACGCCCCATGCAACAGCACTAATGCGATCGTTTCGATGTGGACGCCCAACACGATCCCTTCGAACGCACAACTGTTGCATCTTCCACTAATAGTGTGGCCACGAATGGAACAAGTGGCATGTCAACACACACCGATCCTAGGTAGTACAGGGACCACTCGGGTACCTGGAGGATTCATCCCACCATCGGGGCACAAACCCATTTCGCTACCCCACCACCGACTAGACCATTCGGCCGACAATACTAGACCCGAAATTCCCGAAATGCCAACATCCTTCATGGCGGTTTGCAAACTTCAACGCCGAACGCCACCACACTTAGGGTCGTTCGGGTTAATCAATTCATGACAAATAACCAAGGGTCAAGAGGTATGGTACGCCCCATTTTGACCACGTAAAATCAAATGGCTTTTAGGCAATTAATGGATGATAGTAACCACAACATGATAGGAATATTAGCACAAACTATGCAAGAAATCTTTGCCCGATAGTTCAAAACGTGGATCGTGACAAACAGAGAGAACGCAAACAATATGAATCGAATAGCGATTTCTTTGCTCCACTGAAAAGCGAGGCGTAACTGTGCATTGGTTCGAGCAAACGCACCTATCATAGAACAGATTGTCGATGACCCACCTTACAGGCCAGAGAGAGGGAGTTAACTTGGGCAAGAGCACAAAGGTAGATGTCCCGTTGATTCGAGAAGAACCACAAAGGGGATTGATAGAACCACCAAAGGGTCGAAGATTTGAGGTCCCAGTGATTCGAGAAGAACCACAAAGGGAATTATTGAACCAGGGCAAGGGTCGATGCACTAGAGGTCCCAGCGTTTTGAGAAGAACAACCTAGAGGGGTTGTCCTTGTAGGTCGAAACCAAGATGCTGATGCAGTGGTTCATAGAGTTCGAAATGACAACATCTTGGCGGAAAATAACCTAACCACCATGATAGAAAGGATCATGGCCCAAAACGGTATTAATGCAGGAATTAGAAGGCCAAATTACGCTTCTCCCATAGCAGACTATGTAATCCATACCGATTTGCCTAGAGGGTACAAGATCCCTAAATTTACAAAGTTTGCCGGAGATACAAACGAGTCAACAGTCGAACACATAGCTAGGTACCTAACTGAGGCAGGAGACATAACAAATAACGAAAACCTTAGGATTAAATATTTCCCAAGTTCCCTTACTAAGAATGCTTTCACATGGTTCACTACTTTGCCCCCTGGATCCATAGACACCTGGACCCTCTTAGAAAGGCTGTTCCATGAACAGCTCTATATGGGACAATCCAAGATAAGCCTAAAGGAATTAGCAAGTGTTAAAGGAAGTTCACCGAACCTATAGATGAATACTTAAATAGGTTCGAGCTCTTGAAATCTAGATGTTTCACAAGAGTCCCCGAGCATGAGTTAGTCGAAATGGTCACGGTGGTATGGACTATTCTATTCGAAGAAATTAGATACTCAATACTTGAGAGATATGGCTCATTTAGCGAGATAGGGTTCGACAGTCGAAGGCTAAAGGCCGAGAAGGCCAGGCTTCTAAGAGTAATAAGAAGGAAATAGTCTCCTATGTCGGCGGAGGAAGGTGAAGACTACCGAATTCGAGGAGATCGAAATAGATCTCGCTGAATTGAAACAGCTCCACCTTACTCTTGTAAACCCTAGTCCCCAGGGAAAGAAATTGTTGAAAATGAAAAATGACAAGTTTGCAAAGAAGGTGTATACTTGATATAACAAAGTGTGATGAAATTTTCGATTTACTAGTCAAAGATGGCCAATTAATTGTGCCACCAAATGTCAAAATGCCTCCTTTAGATCAAAGAAAGAAAAGAGGATTTTGTAAATATCATAGTTTCTTAGGCCACAAAACCTCACAGTGTTTTCTTTTCAGGGACTTGATTCAAAATGCAATTAAAGAAGGCAGACTAAAGTTTGCTGATAAACCAAAAATGAAGGTGGATGAAGACCCTCTGGATATTGCAGACACCAACTACTCCGAGCCTTTGAGCATTGGAAACATCAATATGGTGGAAGCAGACCAAGGGGCCACTACATTGAAAGAGGAAAGCACTGAGAGTGAAAGTTGGGTGTTGGTCGAAGTCAACATTGGAGTCACTGAAGACGTCCACGAACGACAGGAGCCTTCGGTCGAACCAACTCCACCGTTGTTTGAGAAGGAATCCAAGCACGAGGGTCGAAAGCCGTAAATGTAAATTGACACAAAGCATCAAGGCCCGAGGCTCAAACCGAAAAGGTTCAGATTAAAACAAGCTTCCTCAA
This sequence comes from Vicia sativa, assembly GCA_021764765.1. Classification (NCBI taxonomy): domain Eukaryota; kingdom Viridiplantae; phylum Streptophyta; class Magnoliopsida; order Fabales; family Fabaceae; genus Vicia; species Vicia sativa. The sequence goes on from CM038794.1 coordinate 158,393,457, forward strand.
AAGGGACATGGATACCTTGGGTGAACCTAGTGGGAAGTTCGACTATCCGTAAAATATTCTCCAAAGAGTTCGAAAGTCCGAATCAAGACGTCAAACCATCAGGATGGGGAGATGATGATACAGAAAGGGAAGATAAAGATGGTAACGTTCCTCAGAAAGAGACCTGGGACACCTTAGGGGAGCCCAGTGGGAAATTTGATTATATGGTAAGATACTCTGCACCAGAGAGTTCAAAGATTCGGATCGAAGACATCAAACCATCAGGATGGGGAGATAATGGTACGAAAGGACCAGATGTGGATGTCAATATGGTGGACATGGAGAGACCCTGTTCTGAGATGCAGGAAATGGAAAGATATCTCAAAAAAGAAAAATACAAAATGGAGGATGGTTATGCTGCAGATACTAGCCTAAAACAATATCTCATGCTGTGCCACAAGGGACATGCTGAAATGATGCTTTGTCCAAGATGCAGCATCATATGCAACGAGAGGATTGCCATGGAGTTCGAACGAAAACAAAGGGCTCGAACTGGAGTAAATTGGCGCCAAGACAACCAATTGTTCAGATGCTACCCTAGAGCTGGGGAAAGTTTGTTGGAATTTTTAGTACGCTGTCACAAAGGGGCAACCAAGTGCTTGATTTGCCCAAGATGTTCAAAGAAGATACCACCGAACATGGTCGAGCTCAACGATTCCTTCACCCCATGCTGGAATCACAAGGAAGTTGGTCAAATGAGTCACCGATGGTAGTCACAACGGAAAGCTTGATAGCCCATATCCAAAGGGTGCTCGAAGGGTGACATTTAAAATCCTGCGGAAGTACCAACATGATGGCAAGTCAAAACCAACAAAGGGAAGGATAGATGGGAGGCAATGAGCGAAATGCGCCATGCCATGGTATACCGGAGACAATTCAACACAAAGAAAGAGGGAGGAACCGAGGTGGAAATTATAAAGGTAAGAATCCCATGTCAAGATCCCAATGGCGAAGGCAAAGGAATCGAAGGTCGAGAGGAAGGTTTAGCGCACAAAGGAGCGCCGACCAACAAAAAGAAGCGCCACACCAATCAACCAACAACAAACAGTAACTCAAGACAAACCTCCGCTAGTAGGAGGCTTTTTCTCAAACAAAACTAGATGAATCAAAAGAATACACCCAAGTCCACAAGAAGACGAGGATATGCTTACGATAACTTCGAATCGAAGAGAATCCTCCTTAACCTAAACGCAATGTGGTATCAGATACCATCCGAATTTGGCCAGAGAAATCAAGAACAGAAGAAGAAGACACCATTGATCGATGAAACACGTATCATTATTATGTAATGGATAATGGCGCGGTCGAGCGTAACGCATTCTTCGAACACCCGCATCCCACAATGAAGAATCATTTAAAGCCACCGCTCATTCGAGCAAAGGTCGGAGCCCACGGGTGAACAAGGTCTTAGTAGATGGGGCGTCATAATCGATGCCTAAATTCATGCCGAAAAAGTTAGGCATTCAAGACGGTGATGTTAAACCTCATAACATGGTTTTATCCAACTATGAAGGGAAGGTAGGACAAACGTTGGGGTAGTGCAAGGGAGTTAATCGTCGGATCAAGCCGCACCCACTATGTTCATGGTGATCAAGCCAAAGCAAATTATAACTTGCTATTGGGAAGAAAGTGGATTCATGGCGTAGGGCAGTCCTTCGCCGATGCACCAAAGGTTAGTCCTGTGGAGAGGGATGGGATAGTGGAGAACATCGAAGCGGACCGAGCTACTTCATGACAACAATCAATCTAGTTAACAAGAGGAATTATGACAAGTATCCGCCGTAGCTCCTCGACCCAAGTGACGAATCGAATGAAACAAGAGATGTACATTACTATATGACCCTTCGCCATGATGGCATGTATTGGGATAGGAAAATAATTAAGGGTGATGAAGGAGGCGAAGGCACTTGCAAAGACGGCCACCAGCCGAGAGTCCGATGACCGATCATGATCGAGTCCTCTTCCTCGAAAGATTTCGCCTATATGGTGAGAATGAATGGAAAGCGGCTTCAGAGGCTGCAATAGAACATACAATTGAAGTAAACGAACTCAAGGGAATGGTCCGAAAGATTCACCCCGTGACGAGAACGAATAGATCAAAGGCTTGATGCCATTTATGATACGAACCCTTGGGCAGAAGGATCCAACAAACTCTAGTGCTAAGATGTTGGCACAGACCCACTCAAGAAGTGAATTTGGGGATATCAACACAAAAGAATCACCTACATAAGCGAAACTCACCAAGCCTCAAACAAGAGGTGATCAAGTCCTCAAATGTAACAAAGATTGCTTTGCATGGGACTATGACGAAATGCCCGGTTTAAAAGAGAGTTAGTGGAGCATAGACTTCCAATTAAGGATGGCAAGAAGCCCATCAAGCACTCTGTGAGGTTCGCAAAGCAGTGCTCACGAAGATCAAAGCAGAGGTCGAGAGGTTGCTACGCTGCAAATTCATCAGAACCACAAGGTATGTCGAATGGTTAGCAAATATAGTACCTGTTATTAAGAAAAATGGTTCATTGAGAATATGCATAGACTTTAGGGATCTAAATACTGCAACCCCCAAAGATCAATACTCTATGCCTGTGGCGGAAATGTTAATAGATTCTGCCGCAGGATTCGAATACCTAAGTATGCTAGATGGATACTCTGGTTATAATCAAATTTTTATTGCTGAAGAAGATGTTGCTAAGACAGCATTTCGCTGCCCAGGAGCCTTAGGCACCTATGAATGGGTAGTGATGCCTTTTGGTTTAAAAAACGCTGGGGCAACTTACCAAAGAGCAATGAACTCCATATTTCATGATTTTATTGAGACGTTTATGCAGGTGTACATTGATGATATAGTCATCAAATCTATATCTGCAGAAAATCATCCGCATCATTTGAGCCAATCATTCAAAGGATGAGAAAACATGGCTTAAAAATGAATCCCCTTAAATGTGCATTTTTTGTGCAGGCAGGAGATTTCCTGGGCTTTGTGGTTCATAAAAAAGGAATTGAAATTAACCAGAACAAGACCAAAGCCATCATGGAGACTAAAGCCCCCACATCGAAAAAGGAGTTACAGTCTCTACTAGGGAAGATTAATTTTCTCTAAGATTCATTTCAACCTAAGTGGGAAACACAAGCTTTCTCTCCACTACTTCGTTTAAAGCAAGGCCAAGCCTTCGAATGGAGCGAAGCACAGCAGGAGGCCTTCGACAAGATTAAAAGATATTTATCTCAACCTCCTATCTTGTCTCCACCTTCATGGGGAAAACCCATGAGATTGTATATATCTCCCTCGAACTTACTATAGGTAGTATGTTAGTACAGAAGACAAGAATGGCATCGAAAGAGCCATATATTATTTAAGTAGGGTGTTGAATGATGTAGAAACTAGATATAGTAATATAGAAAAGTTGTGTCTTTGTTTATACTTTTCTTGTATGAAACTCAAGTATTATATAAAACCTGTTGATGTTTATGTTTCATCTCATTTCGATGTTATTAAACACATGCTTTCCAAGCCAATAATGCATAGCGTAATTGGTAAATGGGCATTGGCTTTGACGAATATGCTTTGACTTTCATGCCTTTAAGAGCAAAGAAAGGCCAAGTAGTTTCGATTTCATTATGGACCATTCATTGGTCGAACCTGTCATGGGTTATGTCGAAATGAAACCTTGAAGCTATACTTTGATGGTTCGACCATAGAGAGGGCAGTGGTGTTGGAGTTCTCATAATTTCTCCCGAGGAATTCCAACAAAATTCAAGTATAAGTTAGATGGCCTCGCTGTTCGAACAACGAAGTCGAATACGGCGCCCATTGTTGGACTTGAAGCTTTGTTGGAATTGGGGCAACTAGAGTCGAAATCAAGGGTGATTCGAGTTAGTAGTCAAGCATAACTAAGGAATACAAATGCATAAAGGAAAATCTGATGATATATTTCGTCATAGTTAATAGGCTACTCAAAAAATTCGAATACATGGACATTCAACACGTACCAAGAATAGAAAATCAAGAAGCAAATGACCTAGCACAATTAGCTTCAGGTTATAAAGTCTCTGCTAAAAACTTAGAGGATTTGATTGAGATAAGAGGAAGAGTCATGGCTACCAGACTTACACCATCAGATCTAGAGAATATCAAAATAAGTTATGGTGATAAAGATAGGTTCGAAGTATTAGCCATAGACACTTTAACAGATACAGATTGGCGAAAACCCAACATTGAATGTGGATAGAAAAATAAAATATAGAGCATTGTCATATGTCCTTATGGGAAATGAATTGTTCAAGAAGACCCAAGAAGGTGTGTTACTAAAATGCTTGGGAGAAAGTGAGACATATCTAGCACTATCAGAAGTCCACAATGGGGTATGTGGAGCACATCAAGCGGGTCATAAAATGAAGTGGTTGCTATTTCGATATGGTATGTATTGGCCCAATATGCTCAAAGATTATATAGATTTTGCTAAAGGATGTGAAGAATGCCAGAAACATGCAGGGATTCAACATGCTCTTGCAAGTGAGTTGCATTCGATCATTAAGCCATGACCCTTTAGAGGATGGGCATTAGATTTAATAGAGAAATCAATCCCGCTTCATCTAAAGGTCGAAATATATCCCGGTAGGAATAGACTATTTCACTAAGTGGATTGAAGCAATACCTTTAGTCTGTAGATCAAGAGACTATCATCGAATTCATAAAAACAGATTATCTATAGGTTTGGTTGCTGAGAGCATAACCACGTACTCAAGGATCGGTGTTTACTGGTAAAAGATGCAAGAATTTGCCCAAGAAATGGGGTTCAAGTTGCTAACGCCAACACCATATTATGCTCGTGCAAATGGTCGTCAAGTACCAACAAAGTAATAATAGGTCTAATCAAAAACATGTTGGTAAAAACCAAGAAATTGGCATAAGACTTTAGATCAAATACTATGGGCCCGCAACATCCCCTAAAGAAGCTACTAATACTACACCTTTCCAATTAACATTTGGTCATGATGCGCTTTACCAAGAGAAATTCATCTACGCCTCAATTCAAAGGCAAAATGAAATCTCATCTTCTTTATATTGGGAAATGATGATGAATGAGTTGGTCGAGCTAGATGAAGTTAGATTGCATGCATTAGAAGTCCCGATGAGGCAAAAAGAGAGAGGGCCGAGTATATAACAAAAGGGTGAAAGGTAAAACATTCAAGATAATGACTTAGTTTGAAAGTTATATTGCCCATGGACAAGAAAAATAAAGCATTAGGTAAATGGTCACCTCATTGGGAAGGACCTTTTCGAATAGCGAAAACATTTTCAAACAATGCGTATGAAATCAAGAGTTGGCGATGACAAACGAATCCTAAAGGTTAATGGAAGTATTTAAAGAAATATAAACCACGCCGCAGGAGGTTCAATAGTAGCAACGTAAATCATAAACATATAACTCGAGGCCAAATGGTGAAATTAGTTGCCAAAATGGCATTGTCAAGTGTTACAAACAAACATTCAATTAAGATACAAGATTGCTTTAAATAAACAAGTTCGTGTGGTATTGTTCCTTAATCGATCAAAGATATTCTTAAAAGACTCAAGCTTGTGCCGAGTAGAGCTGGCTCCTTCCAAGATAGCAACTTCTCCTTCACTGCTCACCGCCTCGCCTCTACAAGCCCTTTATTCAAGCTCTTCAATCGATTACAAAAGTATTGACTCATATGCAAGTTGTTGTCCGGGCTTCCTTAATTTTATGTCAAGTTCCTGGATCCTCCCATTGAAGAATGGATTGAGCTCAAGATCATAATCAACTTTAGCTTGCTTGATATGCATGGCATGATCTTCAACCTCCTTAGTGAGCTTCGAGGCATGTTCATAAGCGCCCATTGCAGTTCGCTTTTCTTGGACTTTGTTGGCAGATTCATTTTGAAGAAGGCATCCAGCCACGTTATCGATCGTGATCAAGTTCAAACAAAATGCCGACTTCCGTGGAACATGTGGCGAGATTGACTTGATTGAGAAGTCCTTCATCACGAAGCAGGTTGTACTATCTTTTGAGTACTTAAATCCACATCAAGTATGGTTTTTCAATCTTGTGAAGAAGTATGACTCTATCATCATAAGGTATCGAATTAGAGGTCGAACCAAAGATTAGCCTTAGGGAGGGAGTGTTTCTCTCGAGCTAGTTTAGCCTTCATGTACCCAATAGGGTCAGTCTGCTTCAAGAGGGCTAACCTCTTCGCTGTCCGGCATTTGGAAGACTGAAGTTCCATACGCAATGGAGTGACATCCATCTCAACGTCCATTGGTTCATTAGTGGAACATCATCGCTTCATTATTCGCTTCTTCATCATCCTCTTCATCATCAATCAAGTCCACCACCGATGTTATCATTTTGATTACCACCAAAGATCGATGTCGCCCCTTCGCCGAACCTTCGAGCATCTTCTCCTTCTTCATCCTCGCACCTTCCTCACTTGAATCTTCGCTTTGGGAGTTATTGGTTTTTCTTCTTCAAGATGAATCCCTTTCGCCTCTTGATGGATTTTGGGAGGAGACTGGGTGAGAAGTCTCCTGAGGCACTTCGTAGCATCTTCGAGCGTTGTTTCGCTGGTCTCGAGAGGAGGCGGTGCCTGATCATCTGGTCGTTCGAAGTTCCAGCTTGAACCGCCATATTGATTTAACCTTTATTCTCGCACTGATTGCTTGAATCTCCATGAGGAGAAGAATGGATCGGAGCTTGTTTGTGGGGAGGAGTCAAGTAGTTGGGACGGAGTTGAATCATCCTACACGAAACAAAAAGAAGATTAGAAACTTATAATTAAGGTACGAATAATCATTTTAAAAATTCAAGTAAAATCACCTATGGGTTATCTCGCAGATATATTGTCGTTTATGTGTTCCAACATTACGTGGAGGTCAAAGGTGGATTTTTGATTTTGTGAGGGAGCAACATCCTCGAATCAAGTCCGTAGACGTTAGTGTCTTTGAATGTCTTTCTTATGCTTCTTTCTTAAACCGATGGTGAACTTTCCCACCTTGAGAGTCTTTCCACTAGCACCGGGTTTTCTTCTTGGAGTAGTTGGTGGAGTTTGCTAGGTGAAATAATGCGAACAAGTTAGACTTCGCTTATAGACTTGAACTTATTTCAAATGCCAAAATAAAACTGCTTACCTTTGGGGTTGGAACGGTTGTTGGATTGGAGCAGTGTCGAGTCCGAGTAGTTGTTGAATCGAGCATTGGTGTTTGTTGTTGTTGTCGCAGGAGTGTTGAGTTGCCTTGGGTACATTGTCATCATTAGTTGTTTTTGGGAACCTTCCTTGGTCTTTGATGCAACAGCTTTTATTCGATAATGAAAAGTGAAACACATAAGACAAAATGTTAAAATAAAGTAAATAAGACTTATTTAGGGTTTCCCAAGCATTCGCACATGCGCCTTCATTCGAAAGAATCGACATGGCAGAAAGGTCATATCGAAGATGCCCTGGGAAATTATGGAGCCAATGTCGAGCCCATGTCACAGCCTCGATGGCTTTAGTTTTGAGATTTGTACTTGAACATCTCTTTGCAAGTAAACCACCAAGGGTATGGGGGAAACCAAGCCAGAGCCAGTTCTGAGGTAGGTAGTTTGGGAAACTTAGGTGGATGCATTTCGAGTGCCAACCTATACCTATCCTCGTGTGAACCTCAAGGAAGTCCGAACTTAGAGACTTTTTCTCAGAATTTTTCCTTCAAGGTTTGGGACGCCGATATACCGTGGACTCCAAGCGTGTAGGATCATAAGTTGTTTCAAGTAAGTTTGAAAAGCTTTAATTTCGAGCGTGAGTGAACATACCTTCTTTTCTATGTACCGCACATCGAATGCAGCAGCTTAGTTTCTCTTCGATAGTAAGAGTGTCAAACATACAAGACCGGTAGAATCTACTCCACCAATCCGTAAAACCTTTGATGAAAAATAAGTTGGTTCAAAAGAGATCAATTTAAATTGAGCAAAATCTTGATATTGTTCTTGATGAAGTTTGGCTTCTCTAGCCTTGAAAGTTCGACCAGAGGTAATGGAGTCGTGAGTCTGAAAGAGTGGTTCAGGAATTAGTTGGCATAAACCAAATTGTCTTGAGACAAAGTTGGGTTGGTAGGCGAATAGAAGGATTTGATTCTTGGTCGGAGTGATTCTTGAAGAAATTAGTCTTGGGAGCAAAAAGGCTTTCCAGATGTCTTGGATTTCTTTGGTCTTGGCAGCCTCCGAAAGGGATATGGTAAACCATGATGGTCCGTAGGTCCTCGAAGCAAAAGGCGCCATAGTCTCTTCGAACTTATGCTTCTTGGAAAATAGCATGATGTACTGGGAAAATAGAATCTGGAAATTAGCTTTGTTATCACTTGGAGTCAGTTTCCTTAACCTCGTGCCCTCAATATTTCGATCCATCACTTCTGGGTTTTGCTCAACAATGGTGTCAGCAGTAGAAAGTGAAGATTCGAACATGGCATTAAGCCATAGCTGAAGCAACCAGAAAGGACCAACTAGCAAGATATTCTTAGGAGTATGGGATTTAAGCTCAAACAAATTTAATTCTCAAACTTTCATAAAGGTCAACTAGTAGGAGTTCACTTAAATTAATCCTCCTATTTTCATGTAAATCCCTTGAGGGATGAACCCGCTAGCCACTGCGATCCACCGCAAAAGACATATCTTGATAGCCGAGGGTGAGGAAAGCAATGTGTTCAACATCGAAACACTATCACCTTCAAGGTGATAATGACTGTAAACTTGGAGAAGCTAGCTAACTTGATATCAAGTCAATTATGCTCGAGTGCTCGTAATCGTGAATGTATGTTTCTCCTAGTGGTGATAATCCAAAGGATAGCAGCTATATCAAAGAACGAGGTGTGATCATCCCTCCGTGAAGGTGAAAGGTATTGTAAGTACTATCCCGTAAGTACAGGATGCAAAAGTAGAGGATGGCTGTAGGTAAAGCCGGTTTTGATAACTTGAGAAGATTGTAAATACCTAGTTCCTCCCAATCGATGGGATTTCTTAACCTCTATTTTAGCAAACCAGCCTGTATGCTACATCGCCAGTAGGACAAGATCGAAATGGTTTAAAATTACTTTTAACATAGTCCAAAATGAAAGGATCCTTTGGGGAATATCAAGGGTTCCTATGGTTTTAGAAGTAGGGTTCGCTCACATTATCGCTTTACCTAGGGATTTCCATTTTGTTAAATAACGGTTTAAAATCATAGCAAACAGGAATATGGTTCTAGTGTCCTTCGTAATCTCAAAACCGTGAGAGGGCCCATTAGTGCAAACCTCTTCCGAGGCGTTAGTTGGGATTAATACCGTGAAGAATACAGAGTTCTTGTTCCTTCGAGATGCCTTGAGGAATGAGTACCGATTGGCCGTGGTGAGTCTCAACCTTGCTTTCCGTGATCGCTCCAGTGTTCTTGGTCTTCTTCTTAGAAATCTTTTTCTGAGATGTTGTTGCTGAAGACATTGTTGGAAGTTGTTAAGATTTTAGGGTTTTTCAGCAAAGAGAGAAGAAAAAAGGTTCAGAGTGTGAAAAAAGAGTAAAAAGACTGAGTCTGTTGGGTTTTATAGTAAGGAATTTGAAACAATCACAACTAAGGCCAAGGTACGTGGAGAACGTGGGTTGGCATGGAATAAGGTGGCGAAAGTAAGCATTGAAATAAGCATGATTAAAGACAATCATTATCTTTAATAACCGCACCATACCGCAGGACTGCTTGAAACCCAAGAGCCGCCATGACCGACGAATGGAAGTCATACACGTTGTCATTATTGCTCAAGGTCACATCAAAATCTTGTGGATATATTTAAAATAAGTATTTCTCAGATAGGGATTCGAAATACATATTTTAAAGGGGCATTTTGTTGGCTGAAGATTTTGATGTAGATGATTTGAATAAGAATCACTGAGCTCGAAATGAAACAATGTCAGTATTCATTGGAACGAGGAAAATGTCATGATTTGGAATGAAAGAATCAGCTCTTTCGAATAAGATATTGAAATTTGGAGCTTCGAGTAGCAATTGTGATGATACATGTAGAAGGAGCTTCGAAATGGTAGTAGCGTGGTGTTAGGAAGCGTTCGAATCGAAGGCGCTTTAGATATTTGAAATTCAAAATGTGAGCGGATGAATGGAAGTTCGAATATACGCTACTGAAAAACGGTTCGAGACGTGGAGGCTAGAGAAGCATAGTATTCTCGCATGTCCAAACGTGGCAAGCTCTCATAAGTTAGACCTATGGCCAAAATAGTATAAATAGAAGTCTTAGTGTTAGGATTTCGTGTGTCATATCTATTGTACTAAATTCAAGAATATTCAAAATACCACATGGCTAGGGAAACGAATGCACTAATAATGTACGATGATTGCACCAAACTCTTTTATGCAATAATGTATCTTTATCTTTCCAGCTTACCTTTTATATTGCATCAATGTCATTTAAATCTTTTACATTCAAAGTCATTTAACTTTTTTGCTTTTGAACGCATTTCTGTTTCAAACTCTTTACTTTTTGAAACTCTTACATTTATGCTCTTATTTTCCGTAAAACTTTTACATACTTGCCTTTAAATTCTTGTCTTTTCACTTCATGCTTTATTTTGAAAGTCTTTACATTCAAGAAACTTTAAACGCTCCTCGCATTTATATACTTTCCGCAATTCGAAGTCTTTATATCTTATTTGTTCGAACTAGTTTTATACCATTTTACTTGATTTCGTTATTAGTTTATTGGACATCATAATCGAAACGCACTTGAAATATATATATATAAAACATTCAAAAGCAAGTCTTGAACATGAACCATTATTTTAAGTTTATGCAAACGACCAATAACCCCATAGGATCAATCTAGTCGATCCTGCAAGTTACCAAAGGGATTAAACAACAATCATAACGCTTGTTTGATAGTTTGAGGACTAGCGGTTGTTTCACCGTAAATCATCGGAACACCCCGCATTATTGTCAAGTCCCACTCCCCGCCGATTTCATGGTGGAGCTTATCCGGCCGGAGTGGCTCACCAAAGATGGATTCTATCCGGACTGCTCTTCTAATCTCAAGGGCAAGTATGCAGAGTGGTTTTGGAAGGTCCGGGAGGAATGGTTTTGGAGTATTCTTTGCGCTTGGGTTTTCAACTAGTAATAACCAAGGTAATACGAGGCTCACTGGCTGGTCCGAGGTCGCCTCGAGGTTGGAGTAACACATCCACGGTTCAGACAGATTCGCACCGGGTGGTCAAGTGTGGATGGATCTTTCCGCATAAAGGACCCCATTTTAACAAAGTATGCAGAAGTCGCTTTCCTTAAGTCGGAGGTTCAAGCTTTTGAGATATGTCATGAGCCCGGAGGAAAATACCCGCTACCGATCTTCTATCCCGCTAGCCGCCTAGGATTCCGGACAAACAAGTCGGTCATACGAGAAGTACTTCCGCTACCAAAGATTGAGAGGGAAGAGTCCCTGGCTATTGGTGAAGAAGATGGGTGGATAAGTCCGATCATTCGCTATTTGCAGCAAGACACGCTACCCGTGGATAGTGAGAAGGCCAAACGAATCAAGAAAATCTCATCCAGGTTCGTGATGGAATCTGGGAAGTTGTATCGGTAGGCCAGAGCCCCAATGTTGCTTGTGGGGAGGATGTATCAGTAATGAAAGAGGTTCATGAAGGGGTCTGTGGAAATCATGGAGGAGGAAGAGCTTTAGCTGGTCGGATTTTAAGGGCCGAGTATTACTGGCCTACTCTAACAAAGGATTGTGTAGGATATGTAGCACAGTGTTCAAAATGTCAAGCATTCGCCCCAATCATCCACACTCCGTCCGAGTTTTTGCACGCCGTTTTGGCCCCGTGGCCTTTTTATCAATGGGGGGCTGACATCCTAGGGCCGCTCAAAGGCCCCGGACGCTTGAAGTTCCGATCAGAGTCATGATTATTTTACTGAGTGGGTGGAGGCAGAGGCAGTATCTCGAATCTCGGCGGATCGAGTTTGGCACTTTTATTGGAGAAGTATTATTTGTCGGTTCGGGCTACCTCGGGTCATTGTTTCAGACAACGGAGCGCAATTTACAAGCGCCTCGGTGGTGGAGTTCTGCAAGGAGCTCGGAATTCAAAACAAATTCATATCTGTAGAGCACCCACAGGCAAATGGGCAGGCCGAGTCGGCTAACAAGGTAATTTTGAATGTGATAAAAAAGAAGCTAGATTCCGCCAAAGGATTGTGGGCACAATATTTACATGAAGTATTGTGGGGGTACCACACCACAGTTCATTCCACGACTCAGGAGACTCCCTTTAGGATGGTTTTTAGAGTCGACGCCATGATACCGGTGGAAGTTGCTTTGCCCTCTTGGAGGCGGGAGAACTTTGAAGAGGAGTCCAATAAACTGGCTTTAGATGAGGAGGCGGATCTTTTGGAGGAGGTAAGGGACACGACTCATATCAGGGAAGTGGCAGCCAAACAAAGAATGACCAGACGTTTCAACTTGCAGGTGAAGCAGCGTGGCTTTGAAGTCGGAGATTTAGTACTTAAAAAAGTGACTGACCCAACCAAGAGGGGCAAGCTAGATCCCAATTGGGAGGGTCTGTTCAGGGTCTCGGAGAAGTTACAGAACGGAGCCTACAAGCTGGAAACACTGGTCGGGACTGAGTTGCCCAGGACCTGGAATGTTGTCAATCTTAAGTTATATTTTAGTTAAACATTTTTGATAATGTAAAAATAAATGGTGCACTCTTTTCCCTAAGCAAGGGCCAGGGTTTTTAATGAGGAACCTATAAAATGAGTTTATGTTGCAACATTTGATCCCTAAATAGAAATGGCGGGAGCCATCAGGTACGTACTGCTGAGCTCGATCTCGGATCGTCTCTCAGTCACGGTAAAATCCTCTATCTGCAAAGGCTCTGTTCCTACTCGGAACAACCTTCAAAGGCTATGTTCCTACTCGGAACAACCTTCAAAGGCTCTGTTCCTACTCGGAACAACCTTAAAAACTTTGTTTGTACCAAGCATATAAGGCGAAGAACCTTAATTGGATTCCGTCAGACATTTTTCCAAAGCCTTCTCAATCACGGTAAAATCAAGGTTACCCGGAGGAATACGTTGGCGTTGCGAACAGTTGTTATGTGGTCATTTAAAACCATCAGGGTTACTCGCCGCACCCTATGGCTCGGGGGGCTAGTAGCGCTACATAAAAGGTTCACAACTATACGCACAATAATCATTCAGTTGAGCATTGGAAACGATATTTTATCAAAAACATTGAAATAAACATTGAAATTGGTGCACGAAGCCCGACAAGGCAAATGTTTGGAGTACAAAATGCATCCACCAAAAAGGATGACTAACTACAGAAATGTTAAAACATAATGGAAAAAGTGAAAGCTAGAATGAAATTTAGGGGTTGGGGTTGGCATCCACATTAGAGTTTCCTTCGCTTAGTGTGGCTTCGCTATCATCTTCTTCGACCTCTACCAGCTTCCCGTCCACAATGGCCTTGAAAAATTCAACTTCTGAGATGTCTATGTCGGGATATAGACAAGTGACCTGGGTTTTGGCTCGGTCAAAAGCTAAATCTCCGGCATCCAGCACATCCATCCGAGATTTCTCTAATGCCTCTTTCAGTTCGGAGCATGACTTCTCGGAGTCTTGAAGCATGGTTGACATCTCGGAGGCTAAAGTTTTGGCCTGGGCAAGCTCGTCTTCTAAAGCCTTGATCCGGTTATTGGAATCCGAGTTCTTGTTCTCGAGGTCCGTGATGCTGTCAGCAGCTTACAGGAGTTTGTTCTTGAGTACGTTGTTGGCATCATAAAGGAATTTCTCATTATCGCCAACCTCGACCTCCTCCTCCAAGTCGGCCTTTTTCGCCCACATTATCACCGCACTCACAGACTCGAGTGAGTACATCACACCTCATCGACACGAACTCACCGTTGGTGATCTCGTGAGCCCAGTTCCCGCTTGTTCACGCCCTGGTGGCGCTGAGATGGTCATATAGAAACTTGAGGTCATCAAAGTCGCCACTGTAATCGGTTCTCGCGAGGCTCTACCGGAATTGTCACCGCTTTTTAGCAAGTTGAACGCCCAATCGCCGAGTTGTTCTCATTCCCATGATAGTCTTCAGCTTCTTCGGGATGGGTTCGGTGGTCGGTTCGGGCTCGGCAGGGCGTTTTAATGGGAAAGCAGTGATGACGACAATTTCCAGAGCATTTTCTCGGATCGAGGTATTCTTTTTCTTCTTTGGAACGCGTACTTCCAGCCCGGACATATTAGACTTGGTCTCGGAGGGGCCGCCATCACCCATCCGAGCAGCACGAGCGGCGGCCATTAGCTTTTTCTGCTCCTTCACGAACATGTCAGTCATTTTGTCTGAAGAAAATAAAATAATAGAAAGAGATTAAACATGCAGGTAGAAGACGATTGAGTAAAGTTAGTTGGAAAAATCTTACCTAGGAAGTCGAGGACTTCCTTCAGCAGGCAGGCAATTCCTTGATCTCGATTGGCCTCAAGGAGTCCAAGACTTAGGAAAGGGTCTCTAAGCATCAGTGTCATAGTCAAAGCTCTGAGATGGAAGTGGTCGAGGTCCAAGATAAAGGGAATTTGTGATGCCCATCAGCACCATAGATAACTTGGGGGCATCGAGGCCCACATTTTACTCGGATAAAACGTTCTTTGTAGCCTTTAAAGTTCGAGGTGTAGGCTTGAAGGAAGCTCCTTTTTGGGATGCCACTGATGGCAACCCACTTTGTTCAGCTTTTATCTCAAGAAAGAAAAGAACAGACCAACAGTGGGGGCTATTAAGAGGGCTTGGCAGATTACTTCAAACGCCCTGATAAACCCCCAGCTATTTGGACGGAGTTGAGAGGGAGCAACGTTAATGGTTCGGAGGATATCAGTCTCAAAGTCAGAAAGGGGAAATTGAATGCCAAATTCTTCAATGACCTAGATAAAAGTAAAACCACCGAGTCAACTCCTTTGGTCGGATCATGCATATTCTCCCAATTCTGTGGTTCTAAAATCACGTCATCCTCGTTCCCTGTGGATGAGATATTCCAGAGAGAACGCAGGGTAGCGATTTCGACATCTTGTATCAAGCTTTGCTTGAAACCTACGGCTTCTCCTTTGATCAGTTTGTTGGTTTCCATTATAAGCTCCACCGAACCTGAAGAGTTAGGGTTAGAATCACTGTCAGAAGTAAAAACTTCAGTGCAAACCCTGTCCGTAACCCTTTTTAGTTCAGTTACCCTCTGAGCATTTCTCATCTCACGCATGCAATCCTCAAACAAGGTCTTGCGTTCCTCGTTTCCTAAGTTTATTTTGCGACCAAAATCATCGCACTCTCTAATAACGACCATGTTTGGATTAAAACAAGAATAATGTAAAAGGAAGAGAGGATACCTGAGTAGATGATTGATTGACTGAGAGAGGGTTTTTGAAG
This sequence comes from Vicia sativa, assembly GCA_021764765.1. Classification (NCBI taxonomy): domain Eukaryota; kingdom Viridiplantae; phylum Streptophyta; class Magnoliopsida; order Fabales; family Fabaceae; genus Vicia; species Vicia sativa. The sequence continues at coordinate 158,408,926 of CM038794.1, forward strand.
CAATTGACGGCATGAGCGCAATAGGGTTTGTGGAAATATGAAAGGGAGGATTTCTTGAGGAGCGAGTAAATGCGATATAATGAGAAGGAGGGAAAGAAGGCGTAAAGTTAGCTACTCCCTATTTATAGGGTAATCATTGTGGCAGCAGGTGACCGTTGGGCTGGAGGCGCGTGGGTCACGTGCAATATTTCAAAAACTCCGAGTATACATCTCGCTAAGGGTTTACGGTTTCTAAGTTGATTGGTCGACACGGATTCAAAGGGTTTAAAACCGTACGACCAAGGGGGCTTATGATCATGCATAAATTCCTTAGCTGAGATGGATGGCCGGAAGGAGGGTTGCAGGCACCCGGGATAGATCTCGGATTCAGGGACGAGATCCTTATCCGACGTGGTTCCCGGGGTTGGAGCAGGAGGTCGGCATGATCCCGAGATATAGCTCGACCATTCGTCCGGGTTAGAGGCTCGGGTGGAGGGAGACGTTACCAATTGGGAGAATGATGAGTACAAGGAGTCTTTATGAGACGTTATAGAGCGAATAAACATAAGCTGTAACGGTCGGCTTCCTGCCTTCGAGCCATAGTTAATGTGCCAAAGCGGTTATAGAAAGGAAAGGAAGACTCCATGAAAGGATGGATATAAATAGGGCTCCCGCCAGCGGGATAAGCAAGACAATCATAAGCTTGGAACTTGAGTTACGACACTTGAGCTTCCAAATCCCTAAAATATCATCAAAGAGGTTTTTTCTGCAAGAACAGAATTCTCTTCAAAATGAGATTTGGTGGTAAAATTTCTGATAAAGTATGTGAAAGTTATGCTTGGTCAAAGTTATGTTGACTTTTTTTTATCAAAAAAACCCTAATTTAGAAACTTTGACTTTTGATCAAATCTTGAGTTTTCTTGATGAATCATAATCAACCCTTGATTAAATGATTAATGTGACTTCAAAATCTTAATGTTGACCAAAAATGATGAAGTTTGACTGTATGTTGATCACAATTGACTTTTTGTCCAATACAACTGATTTTTAACTATTTGAGCAATTGACTGAGTAAACTTGAGTTGCGAGGCTTGAAACTTGACATGGTGATACCTTGAGGCGTATGAGGAGGTATGATGACCACTTGAGGCAATGGAACTCATCTTTTACTTGAGAGAATCAAAACCCTAGTTATGGGTTGATTGCTTAGGAGAGGGGTCATCTGGTCAACCCTTGAGAAATTCTTGAGTATGGAGATGTTGATTGACTTGAAAAATAGGAGGGCAAATTTTGGGGTATAACATCTCCATTTTTGGTTCTGAGACGGAAAAAATAGTTAGCATGGACTATTATTGTTTCGTCATGAGTATTATGGTACTTTATCTTTAGGTGTAAGGTATAAGGGATAATGTAAGAGCAGTAAATAAGCGTTTTTCTATGATGCACTTGTAAACACTTTTGCAGGAGATCAGTAGGAATTTTACGTCTATCATCCTCATATATCTCACTTCTCTAAAAGATACCATTAACTCTATGTTGTCCTAATGATGCGTTACAAATTCATTTAATGCTTGTAGACGGGCACTTGCATAAGACATAAATCTTCGTCTTCCTAATCCAAAATCTCCGAGGAGATCGACATACATGATGTCACTTGAGGTTTCTCAATAAATCATGATTCTATATACTTTGTTATTTGCTATTACCACCGTTATTACCAATGAAAGTACTTCATTATGGATACTGCCCACTTTTTTGTTGTCTCTGAACCATATAACGGGTATATCGTTCTTTGATTTCTCTTTATTACTCTTTGTTTTTTATCTGGGGTCTAGTGTCTTTGTGGTTTTCTTGGGAGGCTCTTTTAGGAGGGATAATATGTTGGTTATGGAGTAGATGCGGGAATGTGGCAAATTAAAAAAATATGAAGTTGGTGCGGTGATGCCTAATGAACGGTTGGCTGAGTTGCATTAAAAGCTATCATCGCTAACAATTATAAAATTTATGATGATCATATTGGTTAACAGTAACAATTGCGATAACATACATAATAGATAAGAGGAATCTGAAGTGGAACTTCGTGAGAATCAACAAATGTTTCCCACAAAACGATATAAATATTCCGACGTGGAATAAGAACTAAGTGATATGCAAATGAAGTATACAATGGAAGCTCTCATATACGACATTGAAAGTCTTTGGTAGGTGGAGAAAAGGTGTACCTGCAATGTTAACACTTCAAGCCAAAGTCAATGAAATCAGAGAGGTGTAACCACTACAAGAAAACACTATTTTAGCGTCGACCAAAAAACCCTCACAAACACCTAAAAAATCTTCGCTAACGGGTACTAGTGACGCACTAGCATCGGTGTCAGGGCAGTCAATTACCCAATCGAAGCAAAACCTAGCAACTAACCGTCACTACACGTAGCGACAGTGTTAACAACGCTAAAGGGTCTCTAATTCCTTGGAGTCGATGCTAAATTACAAATATGGCTAGTTGTGTGTACAACGTAGCGTCAACTGCAATTGACGCTTTTTAAAACATAATGTCGGCTTTGATCAACAGTATAGTCCTATGTACAATGTTGTAGCATCAGTCACAAGCGACTCAATAATTTACAATTTAAACTCACAGTGTCGCCCTTAGTCGAAGCTATATATAATTTTCCTAGTGATCTACTTACTAGCGTTGGTTAGTAGTGACGTTCTGGCATTGGCCACCCGTCGTTAGCTACGGTTTTTGGAGTCAGTACACCTAAAATTTTAATCAATGGGTGTCACTTTTTAGAGTCACTAAGTTTTTTATTATGATCTATTAGTGTCGGTTTAAACATACACTATTTTCTTTGGTAACCTGCACCTAAGTGGAATTGCCACTTGATTTTAATTTTTAAATTGCCACTTGCTTTTAATTTCTCAAACTACCAAAACCTGTTTGCATACCTGTTTGCATAAGACAAAAACATAAGCTAATATTTAAGATTATGAACATTTAAGTTCTCATTTCAAGTAAAAAACATACTTTCATTGTAGAATAAGTGGACAATAATTTGCTAATTTTTAAGATCATGTCTCGCAAAATTAGCCGTCCATCTAACTAAAGATCAATGTCACAACAATTTGCTAATAATTAAATCATAAACTAATAAACTAAAATGACAAAAACATGGGTACATTAATCTCCAATTATAAATTATCTTTTGTCTTCATTTTCAAGCAATTAAACTCAATTTTTCTAGAATTGTTACATGCTGAGTTATTGATTGCATATTCCTCACCAAAACTCCATACAGTACTAGTAAATGATGATGATGATGTGCTGTATAACATATCATTTTCTTTGGTGTTTATGACGGCTATGGGTTTCTAGTTTTATATTCTATTTAACTTGATAAAATAGTAAAAGAAACCATGCTTAAACTTGAAGAAATCAACATGTAAACGGGAGAGTTAGAGATAAGAGATTATGCTAGTATGTCGAAAATTTTCAGGACTTGCTTCACTCCCTTTCACTGGTAACATCTACATCCATCAACGGCTCATCAGACTCGTACTTGTGATTAGTACTAGGAGCAATAGAAGGAGCCACACGAACTGACTGCCACATATCAATAAGAAATAAATGATTCCCACAAAATGATATCAACATTCCGACGTAAAACAAGAAATAAGTGATATGCAAATGAAGTATATAATATAAGCTCTCAGATACGACATTGAAAGTCTTTGATAGGTGGAGAAAATGTGTACTTACAATATTAACACTCTAAGTTGAAAGTCTTTGATAGGTGGAGAAAATGTGTACTTACAATATTAACACTCTAAGCCTGAGTTAATGAAATCAGAGAGGTGCAACAATGAAATAAATCATACTTTGGTATGACATAAAATCATACTTATATATGGAGGATTGTTAGAACCTCCTATGATTAGTGCAATGCGAAATACAAGAGATCGTTATGTTCTTGCAGGAAAAACCTCGTTAATGATATTTTAGGGATTTGGAAGCTCAAGTGTCGTAACTCAAGTTCCAAGCTTATGATTGTCTTGCTTATCCCGCTGGCGGGGGCCCTATTTATATCTATCCTTCCATGGAGTCATCCTTCCCCTTCCGTAACTGTCCTGGTGCATTAACCATGGCTCAAGGTGAAGTTAATCGTTATACCGTGATGATTCGTTATGTAACGCCTCATAAAGGCTCTTAGGATTCTTCATGTTCTAACCGATAACGCTTTCTCCACCCGAGCTCTAACTCGGTGAACCGACGAGCTACATCTCGGGACCAGCCGACTCATGCTCCTACTCCGGATCCATGTTTGATAAGGACTCGCCTGGGTCCGAGACCTATCTCGGTCCCTCATTCCTCCTTCCACTACTATCTCGCTAAGGATTTTATGCATGATCATAAGCCCTTGGTCGCACGGTTTTAAGCTCTTTGAACTGCGTCGACCAAACAGCTCGAGTCCTTAAACCCTTAGCAAGATGCATACTCGGAACCTTTAAAAATATGGCACGTGACTCATGTGCCTCCAGCCCAACGGTCACCTGTATCCAGAATGATTACCCTATAAATAGGGGAAAGCTAATTTTACGCCTTCTTTCCCTCCTACTCATTATATCACATTTATTCGCTCTCCAAGAAATTCTCCTTTACATATTTTCACAAACCCTACTGCATTCCTGCCGCTAGTTGCTTCAAAACCCTTCTCTCAGTCAATCGATCATCAACTCAGGTATCCTCTTTTCTTTACATTGTTTTTGTTTTAATCCAAACATGGTCGTTATTAGAGAATGCGATGATTTTGGTCGCAAAATCCACTTAGGAAATGAGGAACGCAAAACTCTGTTTGAGGAATGCATGCGTGAGATGAGTGATGCCCAGAGGGTAACTGAACTAAAGAGAGTTACGGACAGGGTTTGCACTAAAGTTTTTACTCGATGTGATTCGACTCGACTCTTCGTGTTCGGTGGAGCTGATAATGGAAACCAACCGATTAATCAAAGGAGAAGTCTGAGGCTTTAAACAAAGCCCGACACGGATGTCAAATCGCTACTCAAGGCCTTCTCTCGAATGTCTCGCTGTGAAACGAGGATGACGTGATTCTAGAATCTTGTGAGTCCGGGGAGAGTGTTTGCATGATCCGCCCCAAGGGAGTTGAATCTGAATGGTTTTACTTTTATACTGGAGTCATTGAGGAGTTTGGCATTCGATTTCCTCTTTTCGACTTTGAAACTGACATTCTCCGAACCATTAACGTGGCACCCTCCCAACTCCGTCCAAACAGCTGGGGTTTTATTCGGGCCTTTGAAGTAATCTGCCGAACCTTGTCAATAGCCCCCACCATCGGTCTGTTCTTTTCCTTTTTCGAGATAAAGAGCGCTGAACCTGGAAGCTGGGTTGCCATCAGCGGCATCCCAAAAAGAAGCTTCCTCCAAGCCTATACCTCCAACTTTAAAGGCTACAAAGAGCGTTTTATCCGAGTAAGATGTAGGTCTCGGTGCCCTCAAGTTATTTATGGTGCTGATGGGCATCATAAATTCTATACCGGACTTCAGGACCCACTTCCTATCTCCGGCTTCGATTATGACAACTGAGTGCTTCGAGACCCTTTCCTTAGAAGTACCGGACTCTTCAGCCGATCAGGTCAAGGAGTTACTTGCTCTTGTCTCGAGGAAGTCCCCGACTTCCTAGGTAAGATTTTTCCAATTAGCTTTACTCTGCTGCCTTCTACTTGTATGCTTAATCTCTTTCCTTTGTTTTATTTCCAACAGACAAAATGACGGATATGTCCGTGAAAGATCAGAAGAAGCTAATGGCCGCAGCTCGTGCTGCCCGGATGGGCGATGACGGTCCCTCCGAGACCAAGTCCAACTTGGCCGTGCTGGAAGTACGTATTCCGAAGAAGAAGAAGAACGTCTCGATCCGAGACACTGTTCCAGAGACTACCATTATTACCGCTTCCCCGCTGAAACGCCTTGCCGAGCCCGAGCCTATCCCGAAGAAGTTGAAGACTGTCATGGGAAATGAGAACAACTCGGCAGATTGGGCTATTTCCAATTTGCTAAAAGAAACTGGTGATAGTTCTGGCCGAGCTTCCACAGAGAATCAGTTCTGGGCAGCTGACTTTGATGGTCTTAAGTTTTTGTATGACCATCTCAACGCCACCACCGACGTGAACAAACTGACGAACCTAGGTTTACAGCAGATCACCAAGCAACTGAGTTCGTACCTGATGAGGTGTGCTGTACTCACTCGCAGTCTGTTCGAATCGGGTGATAATGTGGAGAAGAAAAAGACCGAGCTGGAGACAGAGGTCAAGAGATTAGCCGACAATGAGCAATTCCTTTTCGATGCCAACAATGTACTCAAGAACAAACTCCTGGAAGCCGCTGATACCATCACAAATCTTGAGAAGAAGAACTCGGAAGCTAACAATCGGATAAAGGTTTTAGAGGACGAGCTCACCCAGGCCAGAAGTTCAGCCTCCGAGATGTCAACCAAATTTCAAGACTCTGAGAAGTCATGCTCCGAGCTGAAAGATGCATTGAAGAAATCCCAGATGGGTATGCTGGATGCCGGGGACTTGGCTTTCGATCGGGCCAAAGCTCAAGTCAATTGCCTGTATCCCGATATAGACATCTCAGAAGTTGATTTCTTCAAGACCATCGTAGATGGGAAGCTGGTGGAGGTCGACGAAGATGATAGCGAGGCCACGCTAGCTTAAGAAAACGCTAATGTGGATGCCAACCCCAACCCCTGAATTCTCTTTGCTTTTCCGTTTATGTTTTAGAATTTCTGTAGTTAGTCATCCCTTTTGGTGGATGCATTTTGTACTCCGAATATTCGCCCTGCCGGGCTATTTCAATTATTTTTGATGTTTTTTTTGCTAATATGTCGATTTCAACGCCCCACTGAATGCTTGTTGCGTGTATAGTTGTGAACTTTTATGTAGCACTACTAGCCCCCCAAGCCATAGGGTGCGGCGAGCAATCTTGATGGCTTGAGATAACCACATAACAACTGTTCGCAACTCTAATGTCCTCCTCCAGGCAACCTTGATTCACCGGGACTGGAGGAAACTTCGGAGGCACGCTTGACGAAACTCAATTAAGATTCTTCGCCTTATATGTTTGGAAGGTTGTTCCGAGTAGGAACAGAGCCTTTGAGGTTCAGAGCCTCTATAGGGATGATCCGAGACAAATTCAGAACCCAACCGAGGTTGACCTGAGGGTTCAGAGCCTCTATAGGGGTGATCCGAGACGGATTCAGAGCCCAACCGAGGTTGACCAGAAGGTTGTTCCGCGTAGGAACAGAGCCTTTGAGGTTCAGAGCCTCTATAGGGATGATCCGAGACGGATTCAGAGCCCAACCGAGGTTGACCAGAAGGTTGTTCCATCGAGACAGAGCCTTCGAGGTTCGTGAGCCTCTATAGGGATGATCCGAGACGGATTCAGAGACCAACTGAGGTTGACCTGAGGGTTCAGAGCCTCTATAGGGATGATCCGAGATGGATGCAGAGCCCAACCGAGGTTGACCAGAGGGTTCAGAGCCTCTATAGGGATGATCCGAGACGGATGCAGAGCCCAACCGAGGTTGACCAGAAGGTTGTTCCGTAGAAATGAGCCTTGAGGTTCGAGCCTCTATAGGGATGATCCGAGATTTGATTGTGAGCCCAACCGAGGTTGACCGTAAGGTTTTTCCGTAAGAATGAGCCTCGAGGTTCGTGAGCTCTATAGAGATGATCCGAGACGGATTCAGAGCCCAACCGAGGTTGACCTGAGGGTTCAGAGCCTCTATAGGGATGATCCAAGACGGATGCAGAGCCCAACCGAGGTTGAGCAGAAGGTTGTTCCGCGTAGGAACAGAGCCTTTGAGGTTCAGAGCCTCTATAGGGATGATCCGAGACGGATTCAGAGCCCAACCGAGGTTGACCTGAGGGTTCAGAGCCTCTATAGGGATGATCCGAGACGGATGCAGAGCCCAACCGAGGTTGACCAGAAGGTTGTTCCGCGTAGGAACAGAGCCTTTGAGGTTCGTGAGCCTCTATAGGATGATCCGAGACGGATTCGTGAGCCCAACCGAGGTTGACTGTGGTTGTTCCGTAGGAACAGAGCCTTTTCGGAAGAGGGTTTTACCGTGACTGAGAGACGATCCGAGACCGAGCTCAGCAGTACGTACCTAATGATTCTCACCATTTCTTCTTTTTAAAGATCAGATGCTGCAACACAATTTTATTTTATAGGTTGCTCATTAAAAACCCTGGCCCTTGCCTAGGGAAAAGAGTGCACCGTTTATTCTTACATTAAAATGCTTAACTAAAATAAAACTTAAGATTGGCAATGTTCCGTGTCCTAAACTCGATCCCAAGTTTCCAGCTTGTAGGCTCCGTTTTGTAACTCCTCCGAGACCCTGAACGGTCCTTCCCAATTGGGATCTAGCTTACCCTTCTTGGCAGGATCAATCACTTTTTTAAGTACTAAGTCTCCGACCTTGAAGCCACGTTGCTTCACCTGCAAGTTGAAACGTCTGGTCATTCTTTGCTTTGCCGCCATTTCCCTGATATGGGCCGTGTCCCTAATCTCATCCAAAAGATCTGCCTCCTCATTCAAAGCATGCTTATTGGACTCTTCTTCAAAGTTCTCTCGTCGCAAAGAGGGCAAAACAATCTCCACCGGTATCATGGCATCGGCTCCAAAAACCATCCTGGGGAGTCTCGAGTCGTGGAATGAACTGTGGTGTGGTATGCCCACAATACTGTGCAACACTGTGCCCACTTTGGAATCCACTTTTTTATAGCATTTAATATTACCTTGTTAGTGACTCGCCTGTCCATTTGCCTGTGGGTGCTCTACGATATAAATTTGTTTTGAATTCGAGCTCTTCGTAACTCTACCACCGAGGCACTTGCAAATTGCGCCCGTTGTCCGAGACAATGACTGAGGTAACCCGAACCGCAAATGATACTCCTCCAATAAAACACCGAACTCGATCCGCCGAGATCCGAGACACTGCTTCCGCCTCCACCCACTTAGTAAAATAGTCCACAGCTACAATCGAACTTCACCGTCCGGGACACTGAACGCCCTAAGATGTCAGCCCCATCGATAAAAGGCCACGGGCCAAACGGCGCAGAACTCGGACGGAGTGTGAATGACCGAGCGAAAGTCCGACACTTTGAGCACCGTGCTACGTATTCTAGACAATCCTTTGTTAGAGTAGGACAATAATACCGACCCTTAAGATCCGGTGCTGAGCTCTTCCTCCATGATTTCCACGGACTCATGAACCTCTTTTCACCACTATTGATACATCCTTCTCCGCCACACAACGAAGCATAGAGCTGCACGCCCAACCGCAGCTTCCCGCACTCCACCACAAACCCGATGAGGCTTTCTTGATTCGTTTGGCCTTCTCCCCGTCCGCTGGTAACGATCTTGTCTGTAGATAGCGAATGATCGGACTCATCCACCCATCCTCTTCATGAATAGCTGTGGACTCTTCCTTTTCAATGTGGGCACGAGAAGCACCTCTCGATGACCGACTTGTTTATCCCTAATCTTTAGAACTAGCCAACCGACAGAGATCACCGGTATTTTCTTGCCATATGACATATTTCAAAGACCTCGAACCGCCGACTTAGTGAAACAGCTTGCTGTACATACTTTGCTAAAATAGGGTCCTTTGCTTGGAACGATCCGTCCACCTGCCCAGCCACCAACTATGAATCGGTACGAACCAGCAGGTGAGTTACTCCAACCTCCAAGGCCACCTCGCACCCAGAGAGCCTCGTGATTCGCTCGATTGTTACTTGTTGAAAACCCACAACGCAGAGAGTACTCCAACACCATTCCTCCCGGGGCCTCCAGAACCACCCCTGCGCCACTGCCCCTAAGATTAGACGAACCATCAACAGACAGAATCCATCTTGGAGTAGTGGCCTCTCCCGGCGGGGAAGCAAGCTCCACCATGAAGTCGGCCAGGGATTTAGATTTGATATCGTACGAGGACCGAATCGATCTCGTGATCGACACCCACACCCAGACACCATCCTTCCGGCCAGATCCGGCTTCTTGAATACCTGCTTCAGTGGAAAATTGGTCTTCACCTGGACGGGATGTCCAAGGAAATAATGTCTGAGCTTCCGTGCAGTCGTCACAAGTGCCAGCGCTAACCTCTCAATTTTCTGGTATTTGACTTCTGCCCCTTTCAATACTTTACTTACAAAATAAACCGTTGCTCTCTCCTGTCTCTTGACCAAGATCGAATCGATTGCCTCGTCCGCTACCGCCAAGTATAGTATCAATCGTGAACCTTCTTTCGACCAAGACCGGAGGCGATAGTAGTCGCTTCAACCGTTGAATGCCTCTTCGCACGCCCGTCCACTCGAACTTGGCCCTTTTCTTAATTGCCAAGAAATGGATGGACTTGTTACCGCACAAGATAGGAACGAGACAACGCGCCAAACGGCCGCTAGTCAGATTTCGCATGAGGTCGGACTCGCATGTCGACGATCGCGACACTTGTCCGGGTTGGCCTCAATACCTCGCCAGGCATAAAACCCAGAACTTGCCGCTTGAACCCCGAACGACACTTGTCCGGTTCAGCGCATATTGAACTTCCGATCGCAAGGTCTCCCTGATGTCTGTCACATGATCTGCTTCTGATGTGGTTTTGATCACCATGTCATCTACGTACACCTCAATATTCCGACCAATCTGAGGAGCAAACACCATGTCCATCAGCCTCTGGTAGGTCGCGCCGGCATTCTTTAAGCCAAACAGCATAACCCTATAATAAAAATTCTTCCGTTCTGTCATGAAGGCGGTCTTTGACGCATCCGCCGGGTTCATCCGGATTTGATTGTACCCGGAGTACGCATCCAAAAAACTCAGGAGGCGAAACCCGGAGGAATTGTCGATCAGCCGATCAATGTGAGGGAGGGGGTAAGGATCCTTTGGGCATGCTTTGTTCAGGTCAGTGAAGTCTACACACATTCTCCACTTGCCATTCTTCTTTTTCACCATAACCACATTGGATAGCCAAGTTGGGTACTGCACCTCACTGACGAAACCGGCTTTCAACAGCTTCCCTACCTCTTCTGAGACAGCTTGTCCCCTTTCTTCTCCCATCTTCCGCTTCCTTTGTGATACCGGCTTGACCCCAGGATCGATTGATAAATGGTGGCACATGATCTCCGGGTCTATACCCGACATATCCGACGGTTTCCAAGCGAAAAGGTCTAGATTCTGCCTTAACACCTAGACTATCTCGATCTCCTCCTCCTTTGTCAATTGAGTTCCCAGATGGGTGACCTGCGAGGGTAACAGTCCGATCTGAACGTCCTTGATTTCCTCCTGAGGGGTGAGTCCATCCTCGCCTGACCCTTCCCTCGGATCGATGTCCACCATGCCGACTTCGTGTTTCGGAGAGGCCTCTGATGGACCCGACTTCTTCTTGGCCTTCAAACTATCTTTATAGCATCTTCGGGCCAGGCCCTGGTCTCCGCGTACGATCCCGACGCGTCCGTTGCCAAGGGGATACTTCATGGTCAAGAACAGTGTTGACAGGACCGCCTCAAGTGCATTGAACGACGGCCGCCCGATAATTATGTTGTAAGGCGACGACGCATTAACCACCAAGTATCTAACCTGAACAGTTTTGACATTCTCTCCATCCCCGAAAGTAGTTAGCGCGGGGAGATACCCCAGAACCTGTACCTGCTCGCCAGAGAACCCAACAAGGGTCCCGCTAAAAGGTAACAATTCATTCGGCTCAAAGCCCATTCCCTTGAAGGCTTCCCAGTAAAGGACATCCGCGGAACTTCCCGGATCGATCAACACGCGCTTTACACCCCAGTCTCGGATTTGTACTTCGATCACCATGGGATCATTTTCATGTGGCAAAACCTCTTTGGCGTCCTCACCCGAGAAAGTTATCACTCCGGGATCGAACCTTGAAGTTCAAATGCGGAGTACATGCCCGGACCCACGAGCATACCTCTTCCTGGCTGAACTAGTGGATCCGCCTCCCGCAAAACCTCCTGAAATAGTGTTGAGAGTGTGCCGGGTTGATCTCGCCTCTTTCACCTCCTCCACGGCTTTACCCTTTTCTTGACCCGAATCGGCCGAGTCCTTCTGGGACGAGTCGCGTTTGCCCGTCCGCCCAGGATCTTCCTTCACGTAGGTTGACAACTTGCCTCTTTGCACCAACCTTTCAATCTCTCTTCGCAAATGTATGCAAGATTCTGTGGTATGTCCCTTCAGACGATGAAACTCGCACCATGCTTCCGGTCGCCCCAACCGACATCAGCCCACTTATCGCTCCAAGGCCGTAAGGCTTCAAATGATTAATATCGCGGAGGATATCTTCCCTTCTGGTATTAAGGGGTGTGAACATCTCCTTGGGGCCTGAAGCCGACCGCGGGCGTGACTGCGGCCGCCTATCCCGGGCTCGTTCACGAGTGGTGGCAATATCTCGTGGTCGGGCGCTTGCCTCGCCCCGACCTCGCCCTAGAATCTCGAGCACGTTTCTCCATGTTGCTCTCTTCCCCTTCACATAGCACTCATCCCGGGTAATGATCTCGTCCATGCTCTAGGCTGGCTTTTGGGCTAAAGACTCATTGAATTGACCGGCTTTAAGGCCATGCTGGAATGCGGCCACAAATATCTCCTGATTGGGGTGAGAGACTTTTATGGTTTCCTCGTTGAACCTAGCCATGAAGTCCCGTAGTGACTCAGAAGGGCGCTGCTTCACATTGAAGAGGGAGGTGTTGGCCACCTTGCGATGACGATTAGCCGAGAACTGCTGAATGATCTTTCGTTGAAATCTTGATAGCTCACCACGATAACCGGGAAGCCCCATATACCGGTAGTAAGGCCGACTCTAAAGGTACCGGCCATCAATTTGCACTTAAGGGAATCGGTTGCCCCAATAAGCGCCATTGTGTTGTTAACCGCAATGATATGTTCCTGGGGATCTGACTTGCCATCATACGATGCCAGTACGGGGGTCTTGAAATTCTCTGGAACGGCATCCTCCCAGATTGCCTGGGACAAAGGCTGCGGCTCCAGAGGCTCTGTTTCGTGCTCTTCCGCATCGTCCAAACTTTTCAGCTGAAGGGCTTGGACATTGTCCTGAAGAGTTTCGTTATGCTGGCGCAGGTCATCGATCATGGCCAGCAATTGAGTTAGATCCGGTGGATCCGTTGGCAAAGTTTGAGACATCGCTGCTAGTATGTGTTTATGCGTGTGTGTGGCCTGGGATTGATTTCACTCAGGCCCCACGGTGGGCGCCAATGTTCTTGCAGGAAAAACCTTGTTAATGATATTTTAGGGATTTGGAAGCTCAAGTGTCGTAACTCAAGTTCCAAGCTTATGATTGTCTTGCTTATCCCGCTGGCGGGAGCCCTATTTATATATATCCTTCCATGGAGTCATCCTTCCCCTTCCGTAACTACCCTGGTGCATTAACCATGCCTTGAAGGCAAGAAGTTAATTGTTACAACTTGTGATGATTCGTTATGTAACGTCTCATAAAGGCTCTTAGGATTCTTCATGTTCTAACTGATAACGTTTCTCTCCACCCGAGCCTCTAACTCGGGTGAACCGACGAGCTACATCTCGGGACCAGGCCGACCTCATGCTCCTACTCCGGGATCCATGTCGGATAAGGACCTCGTCCTTGGGTCCGAGACCTATCTCGGGTCCTGTCATTCCTCCTTCCAGACTACTATCTCGGCTAAGGATTTTATGCATGATCACGTTATATTGACTCCAATAACTTAAATGAGCGTAACTATCTATCTATTTGTTAGCATTGAATAAGCATGTTGGTGCATAAAATCTACCGCCCGGGATAGGAGAGATAAAAGAGAGATGAGTAGTCAGGACCAGTAAAACAAGGGTACCTCCACATGACATATACCCCGGATCATCAGGTCTAGTTGTGCCAGGCCGGATTGTAACTGCCTAGGTGTGCCTGGCCGAGATGTATAGGCCGGGATGTATCTACTTAGTTGTTCCAGGCCGGACTATGACTGTCGTGTTGTGCCAAGCCAGGTTGGTTACATAATTCAATGGACTGCAATTACAGACGTTACAAACCATTATGGGCGGTTACAGACGTTACCATATTAATGGACGGTTACAACCATTATGATCATAAATCATGGTTGTACTTTATATATGTCCTAAATCTATAGGCATAAGGAGATCTCTCTCGAACCCGCTCATTATTCCTCTCTCTGCTACACGCACGGGGAGACTCCATACATCATATCTAAGGGTTCTCAGCTGTGGGGTAAGCTATACCCATAGCTTGGAGGCTAAGTCACCCCACTTGAGTCTTCGAATCCCTTAAAATCAATAATATAATTTTTTAGCAAGAACAAGGCAAAATTCAGGATTCGACATTCAAATTGAGCCGATTTTATTTGACAATATAGCCGATTTAAATCTTAAAGGCTCTCCATTCCATATCATTTCAAGCCATACTACGATTCACATTAACAAGAATCCCATTCACATAATTACTCTCACCGCATATCTCACCGCATATCTTTTACTTTTTTATAACAAGTATAGTTGCAATAACCAAAAACAAGGACGTTCCATTAATCAGATCTAGAACATTTCATAACTTCTCATAAATATTAACATGAACCATGATCTATATGAATATTCAACAAAAATATTAGACAACATAAATTACAAAATCATATCATCAAAATAAGAAAAAACATTCATCACAAAGCTACAAGTAAAACCCCACCCAAAGCCAAGCAAGAACAAACTCGTGTGTAGGACTTTTACATGCCCATTTAAGAAATAGAGAACCTTCTTCTTCTTGGCTTAGTCAAATCCACAGACACATCTTCCAAATTAGTCGTATCCTTAGCCCCATTCTTGAACGGATTCAATTTTCCCAGCTTCCTAGACACAGAAGAGAAGAACGTCGTCTTCTTACTCGACTGCGACGAGGCTGTTCCATGCACGTCAGAAACGCTCTTCTGTTGCATATCCGTAATGTACATCTTCATCTTCGTCAGCTCCGATCGTAACTCCTCATTCTCCCTCACCAACGAAACATCCGTCTGTAACCTTGTCCTCTCCATCGCGGCGGTGTCTTCGTCGTCCGGTCCACTCCTCAACCGCAACTGATCATAATACAGCGCGTGTAACACAATCTGCACCGGTAACCTCTTGTTCTGCGACGCATGCACGCGCGCGTCGTATGATAACTTTAACGGATCCATTACGCTGCATACTTTTTCTCTTTCTATCTCGTCTAGCTTCGGGTGTGCCTGCATTAACAAACTAATGTTAAAACGGTTTAGTTTTCTTCAATGAGTTGATTTTCTGTTACTATTTTTACCTTGAGATAGATATCCACGGCGCGGTATAGGTCGTCGTCGACTTTACGAGCGTGTTTAGGAATTAGAATGGCGATGCCGTTGAACTTTGAGATGGTGAGTTCACCGTAGGCGGCGATCTCGGCGAGGAACATGTCGACGGTTTTGGCGACGCGCTGCATAGTGCCTGAGCAGGATTCTTTAAGGTCTACCGGTGTAAAAACTGCTGTGTTCTTCTGCTTCTCCATGAATGCGGATATGATTCTGCGTACGCTTTCGAGATCGAAGAGTTTCTCACCGTCGTATGAGAGCGACATCACGAGGAGGTCGTTTATTGTGACATGCTCGAGGATTGCAGAGATCCGCTTTTCCAGTTCGGTTTTGCAGACAGTGGAGGCGCGGAGGTGGATCGCGCAACGGAGGAGGCAGCAGAGGAAGTTTGCCGGGAAAGCCGCTTTATCGGATGGAAAGAGATCAACAATTGACTCCAGAAGCTCGCGTTGTGTTGATCTGGAGTCTGACTCGTCGTAACCTGAAGACCGGATTCCGTTGCCGGAGTGATTCCGGACTAGCTCTTGGAGAGATCGCTCTGTGTAGGTAATCAACGCGCTTGCAATGGTTGGAGGCTTAGCTCCGCGCTGCTTCATACCAGTGATGGCTCTCCCGAAGAATTCGATGTCGAGAACAGCTAGTTCCTCCGTCCACCAGTTCCCTGGTGAACGGCTGGGGAAATTAGCCTCACTGCAAGCCTTTGCGCTAGTGGCTTCGATGCAGCGTTTAACTATATCGAGCTCGTCTGCATAGGGGAGAAGATGTTGGCAGGACTTCAAGACGGCGACCGAGCCTGTGAGAGTGAAGAAAGCAACCTTAGAGAGAAATTCATCTGTCCTGCCGGCGAGGTTATTGTCACAATACTGGTCTGTCATTTGAAGAAACTCAGCAGCACAGCGCAAAACCGCGACGTTATGAACTGTTATCTCGAAGTTGACACCATAACAGAACTTTGCTGCTTTTTCGAAGATTCCAGGTCCTCCTGGTATATCAGAGAGATCGATTCTGGTGAGTTCACTTTCATCTGATTCAATTATTAGTTTTCTGATGTAGTTGCTCTTTGCCACCAGCATAAACTGCAACAATATTAACAAACTTTTATAAATTTTACCATAAACATACACCAAAAGAAGAAAGCACTCATTCACATGGGTCATTCACATGGGTCATTTTATGATACCTTGTGTAGGCAGAAACGTGCTTCTCCAACTTCAACTATAACATCAGTTGGGATTTCTTGAGAGAAAACCCTGCAATAATAATCAAAGTTCGAATCAGAAATATAGTCAATATGATCATAGAGGTTAAATTAGATTAACTAGAGAGTAAGCATGTGTATGATGCACTATGCATGATGCATGCATAAGTTTGAAAAATGGAAGAGAGTGGAGTTTAGGGTGTTGTGTACCATTGGCCAGTTCTCTCCATGGCAAGAGAGAGTCTATTGGGATTAGCTGCCATGAACTTCTATGATTGGTTTTAGTATAGGGACTTGGAAAGAGAAACTAGCCAGGCAAAGAGAATAAAATCGATTGAGTTAGCTAGGCAAGGCAATGGATTGCATGGTGGTGGGTGGGTTAATATAAGGACGTTTTAGATCCTGTAGCTTCACCTTGTAATTATAATCATTTAATGATTTAATCTGCATGAATTGAACTTTGAGTTTGTGGTCCAAGTTTTTGATGTTAACTAGTCTGTTATCTTCCTTATGTTAGCTTTTCTACTGATGTTATATTTTCTGTAAAGTGGATAAGTTTTTTTTAAGGTAATATTCCAAGTCATTTTCCTATAGGTATGTCTTTTTTAATCTGCTGGTAATAGTGCAGACAAGAAGAGACTACTGGCTCTACTTGATTTCAGTTTCATCCGGCAGAATGATGTGGGCTGTATTACTTTGTACCCGAATTCTAGCTTTTAGTTTATTTTGAGAGAGACGTTTATATAAGCATCTGAATAATCCTCTCTTAGAAACTACTGGAGGGAGAATTAAGCCACTTGCATACTTGGGCACTCCATAAATCCTAATTTCCTATCAAATGTCACGGACTATGTTTTGATTACTAACAATTTATTACAACGTTTTAGACATTTGCTGGTAAACACAATTATAAAAAATTGTTTTACACCCAATCAATCATAAATTTTTAATTAATTAAAAAATATTATAGTATTTTATTTTCTCTCTTATTCATAATCAATTACAACTATCTTATAAATTTAATAAAAAAAATTAAATATAAATAAATTTAAAATTTTCTGTATTGATATTGATTGTTTTTAAAAATATTGATATAAAGTTGTTTCCATACAAAAATCCTTCAGCATAGAATTAAAACATTCTCACACTACTTATTTATTATAGGACTTGGCACCACATAATATTCAATGTCCTATCACATCTTTGCCGGTAACTTTTACTTTCAAGTTATTTTACAAATTAAATAATTAAAGAGAGATAAAATCAAATGTGAAAGAGGTGTATGTTGAATGGATGAATTGCAATACAGGTACAAAAGAGAAAATGTATTCATACAGTTAGAGAAGGCATAATAAACTTAACTAATCATAGCAACTAAGTTGTAACGGCTTGTTTGGGTTACAAGTCATACTTGCAACGCTTTCAAACTGTTACCAATAGTAATGTACAAAAACTAAATTATACTTCTAATATCCTTTCTGATATAGATTTTTTAAGCTCTTCATTTCCATTAATCCTTTGAGACCTTCAAACGTTGTTTGCTTAAAGGAATTATTAGAATATCTTCAAGTTGCAATTCAATCTTGTAATATTCAATATTCAATCTTTCTTTACCAACTTGATTCCTAAGAAAATGATACTCGAAAATTTGCTAGATCAAGTTGATTTATTGTCCATTAGTGTAACGCCCCGAATTTAATTAATTATTTAATTAAATTATATAAGGAATTATCTATTGGAATTGTCGAAGTTGGAAAATTAATCGGAGTAATTGGATTTGTCGGTAATATTATTTAAGAGGCATATTTGAATTATTAAATCGGATTTTAGTCGGATAAACCGAAAGAATCACATTAAGGATGATATTATTGATTTAATTGGAATTATTCTGAGAAGAGTCGAATTATGAGTATTAGTTGATTAGTTGGTTTAATCGGAGAATTACTATTAGAATATTATTTGCAAGTTGGTGTTATTTAATCGATGGATGAGAAAATGTAGAAAATAATATTAGAAATAATAATATTATATGAGATCATTATTTAATTAAAGTGGATTTAGTGGAGGTGTGAATAATAGATCCAATATATCATTATTATTTATTACTATTATTATTATAAGTTTGATTTAATTATAAGAGATATAAAAGGAGGATTACAAGGGTTTAGTAATATTTTTGGGAAAAGTTGTACGTGGGAGAAAGAAACGAGGAACAAGGGTTTGAAGGAAATTGTCGTCGGAAGAGGAATTGTAGACCAGAAAGTCGAATCAGAATGCGATCGGAAAATAGGAAATTCGATCGGAGTAGAACAACCGTCAGATCTAAGGTAAGGGTGGGGTTCTAACCCTTTAAACGAGTTTATGATAAATTTTATGTGGAAATTAAGATAATTGGAAATTATCATGCATTCGTGGTTATTTTGTTTGTGAGGAAATTGAGTTGTTTGTTGATGTTGAAAAATGATCATGAATTGTGTGTATAACCGAATTGCCGTTAAAATTTTTTTTTTGTAATGGTTGAATTAATATTCTTTGTGGTAAAAATTGTTACCGGACGACAAGGGATAGGTGTCGAACGACACCATGGCTAAGGAAGGGTGTGCGGAACGACACACATGACTTGGTGAGAGAAGAAGAAAGTCGAATGACATGCATATTTTTGGCAGAGAGAGACACATTTTTGTTCGTTATTAATTAGATGGTTTAATTTTTAAGTCATTGTAACTACCTACAATATAACTATTCCATAGATTACAAATTGAATGAAATAGCAAGTTGTTGTTACTGTAGCGACATACATGAGTTCCAATTGAGCAGTCAGTTTCAATTGCTTCAAGTTATTAATATATGTATATATTTCACTAGCAGTACATGTAATTAGTTTACTAACATGTTATTTGAGGATTAGTAAAGTTACTATATATAATTGATGATAATAATAATATTAATAATAATAATAATTAATAATTTAATAATATTATTATTATTATAATATTTTTAAGAGTTTTGGAATTAGAGGTAATTAATTAGATTAATGTGTCAATTTCAATATTTTCAAATACGATAGAGTTGTTATAGGTGTCAATAGTGTTGAATAAATTAACAGTAACAATATGTGTTGGTTTAATAGTAGTTCAAAATAGAAAACTTGAGTAATTTAGTAGAAGATTAATTAACCGGAAATAGTCGAAATAGTTTGAATAATTACATAGTTTGTTTGTAGCTTATCTTGGTTGATTTGGTGTGTTATATACTTGCCATAAATTGGGAATTTGCAGGTGATAAATTGTGTTGTGTTGTTTTCGTTGAATTGTCGTTGTTGTTTGCTGGTATTGATGTTGTTAATAAATTGCGAAGTTGCCGATTGTGATGAAATTGGTTTTTGTTTGCTTGTATTAATTTTATTGATAAGTTATTATTGTTATCGATACGTTGATGAAGTTGTAGGTCGTATGACCAACGTTGATAAGTTATTTTGCAGTTGATGAAGTTTTAGGCCTATGGCCAATGTTGAATAAGTTGAATTGTTCTGATTTATGGACATGCTTGAGTTGTAGGTCGAATGACCAATGTTGATCTAAGTTGATGTCTTTGATGTATATTTTAAGTTGTTGTTGTATGTTGTTGTTGTTGTTGCATTGTTGTGTATTTGTTGTTGAAGTTGAGGTCGCATGGAATATATTGCATGATTAAGTTGGCCTTGATGGCACCACGTTGAAAGTTGAAGGCTTATGCCTTGGCCTTGATGGCACCATGTTGAAGGCTTATACCTTGTTGAATGTCTCGATAACCTGACATGATTTTTAAGTTGGGAGTTCTGCTCCAAATGGTACCACATGCATTTGCATAGTTGAGTCACATATTGAGTCGCGTATTAAAGTTGTTGGTATTATTTCGTTGGTTATTGATTGTCGTTGTGTTGTTGTTGATATAAGCTGTTGTTGCTATAAATTGCTATTATTGTGGGTTGTTGTTGTTATAAGCTATTATTGTGAATTGTTGTCGTTATAAGTTTTGTTGCTATAAGTTATTGCCGCTAAAGTTATTGTTGTTATAAGTCGGTGTTATTAAGTTGTTGTTGTTATGTTGTGTTGATTTAAGTTGTTACGTTGATGATTATGTTGTTGTTAACTGTGAAGTAGTTTGTGTTGTTGTTAATTGGGAAGTTGTTGTGATGTGTTAATTGCGATGTGATAATTTTGCATGATTTAATCCTAGCATATTATTTATCATACACTTGTTTATATTGTTATATATCTCACCCCTTCTGTTGATATTTCCCCTACCATGGGAAATGGGCAGGTAGTCAAGGATAATCGTGGAAGTTCGAAGTAGCATTATGAAGTCGTTAGTCGTTGTTAGTTCGAATTGGTGTCATTGCTCTGATACGTAACACTTGGGGGGATAAATGTTGCTTAAATTGTTGTAGTTGCTTAAATTGTTGAAGTTTATGAATAATATGAATACTTGATCATGTTGATTATTGAAGTTGGTTTAGTTGAATAATTATGATAAGTGAAGTTAAATAATATTAATAATATTGTGAAATGTTTTGAGGTTGAATAAAAGATGCATTGTTGTTACTATTGAAGAATTATAATTATGTTGTTTATCTGTTTAATTGATCCATTGGAACCATGTTGTTTTAAGTTCATCCTTGATCTAAGTGTTATGTATCTGTATAGTTATGAATAAACGCATGTTGTTTTGCGAAGAAATTGTGACATCCCTTGTATGATTATCTTTTCCTCACTCTGATTTAAATAATATTCGATGGGTAGATTTGGAGTGTTATAATTAACAATATGATCTTCACAATTTCACTTACATTCAACTCCTCAAATAGCATTTAAATCTACAATGTTTGGCAGACAATATAAGAGGCTGCAACATACTCTGCCTCACATAAAGATAATGCTACAATCTCTTGCTTCTTTGAATAACATGAAATTGGTATTACTTCATCAAGAATAAATAACAAGTTATGCTCTTCTTGTATCTTGATCACCACTCCAATCCGAGTCAAAATAACCACAACCTTAACCTTCATTTAGCTGTTATGTTGATGTGGCATGAATACTCCATGATATGATGTACCTATAATGTATCTCAATATTCTCTTGGCTGCGAACAAATGCCGTTTCTCCATGAACCTACTTACCAATCCCACACAGTGACAAATATTTGGTCTTGTATTGCAAATATATCTTAATGAGACAATGTTTTTCTTGTACAAAGTGCTATCTACCAATTCGTCATCTAATACCTTTTTTACTCTGACGTTGGTTTACAAGGTTGCAATTACTCATCATGAACTTCTTCAAAATGACTTATGCATATTTGTTCTGATGCAAGAAAACCTCATGCTTTGTGTTCACAATCTTCATTCCTAGGAAGTATGCCTAATTTGCTAAGTCTGACATTCGCCACGTTGACCTTGAACTTTGCCAATTCAATCTCATTAAAACCTGTCACCAATAAATCATCAACATAAAGACATGAGATGACTTAGTCTTGCTCATTTGATCCCTTCATATACTGTGAGATATTAGATCAAACTCTATTGGATCGAAGGTAGTATCTTGGTTCGACGGAGTTTAACATGCAATTAAAGGTTTTGCTCATATACTGTTGTCGAAGTGTTACAAGCTATAGTCGAAGTGTGTTATAACGTGTAGTGTCGAAGAATGCTAGTATTGTTAGCATCGAATTGGGCCTGTTTGTTATGTCTAATTGTTTAAGTTAACTTGTACCCTAAGTTAGCTTGTAATGGATATTTGTGATAAAATCCCATTATTTTATTATGTTAGGTTTATTATAAATAGCATACTAGTCTCTCATCATTGCATACTGCAAATCCTAATTTAGGGTGAGAAGGTTATTTGTTATTCTTGTATACTTGTAATCTTGCTTGAAAGATAAAGGAAAGAATAGTAGTTAATAACCAATCCTTGTACTCATCATGTTCTTCATTATTTTTCCTACCCTAATTGATTCTTGATCATAAAGAAACAAGTTTATACTTTGTTTCTAAGGCATCTGATTCACAACAAATTGGTGCGGTGAGCATGGATAGAAGATGCCTTCAACAAAGTATGAGATTGAAAATTTCACCGAAGTGAACAATTTTGGCCTGTAGCGCTTGAAGATGAAAACTCTACTAGTTTAGCAGGGTTGTTTGGAAGCGTTGAAGGGAGAATCAGCCATGAACGCAGCGTTAATGACAACTGATAAGACGACGATGATAGATAAAGCCCACAACACAATTTTGTCGAGCATTGGTGATAAGGTTCTTCGACAGGTATCAAAGGAGATGACGATGATATGGTTATGGGTGAAACTTGGAGGTTTGTACATGTCCAAATCGTTGGTGAGTTGACTCTACCTGAAGTAAGCTTTGTATTCATTGAAGATGATTGAAGACAAAGTGTTGCATGAGCAATTGGATATGTTCAAAAAGTTGGTTCTTGATTTTGAAAATATTGATGTGGCGATCGATGATGAAGATCAAGCGTTGTTGTTGTTGTGCGCTTTATCCAGATCTCATGCTCACTTCAATGAAACCCTCTTGTATAGAATAGAGTATCTGACCTTTGAAGAATTTCAATCCGCTTTGTATTTGAAGGACTTAAACGAATGAAAGGAGCATAAACCTTCGATGGTGGGTGAAGGTTTGGTCGTTAAAGGAAAATTATTGCGAAATGATAGTAAGTTCGACAAGAAGAAAGGTAAAAGTCGGCAAAAGTTTTACAGTGGTGAAGCATCTGGTATTCGATGCTATCATTTTAAGAAGGAGGGTCACGCAAGAAAGGTGTACCATGAACGTCTGGAAGATCATGAAGGTAAGGATAATGGCAATGCATCTATTGTTCAAGATGATTTCAAATCATCTGATGTACTTGTGGTTTCGAGCAGAAATCCATCAAAGGAGTGGATTATGGATTCTGGGTGCACTTGTCACATGAATCCAAACAAATACTTGTTCGAGTAATTATGTGATGAAGATGGTGAATTTGTATTTCTAGGAAACAACAAAGCTTGCGAGATTGCAAGTGTTGGATATGTGAGATTCAAGCTCCATGATGAGTCAATAAGGTTATTGACTAAAGTCAGGTATATACCTAATTTGAAGAGAAATTTGATTTCTCTTGGTGAATTCGACAAGAAAAGATATGTTTTCCAAGGAGAGAAAAGTATCCTAAGAGTCATGAAGGAGTCGAAGGAAGTCTTAAGAGGCGTGAAGAGACAAGGCTTGTATACCCTTGAGGCTGAAGTTTTAAGTGGTTTGACAAATGTTGTATCCACAAAACCTTTGTCAAAGACAAAAATCTGGAAAGTGAGATTGGGCCATGTTAGTGAAAGGGGTCTGGTCGAGTTGGGGAAACAAAGTTTTCTTGGTAGAGACAAAGTCGAAAAGCTGAAGTTTTGTGAACCTTGTGTACTTGAAAAATCTTGTAGAGTGAAGTTCAACAAAGGCAAACAAAGAACACATGGGTATTCATCCAGAAGATTAAGGATGAAATTTTTGAGAATTTCAAAGGTTGGAAGACTCTGATCGAAAATCAAACTGGTAGAAAGGTCAAGAGGGTTGAGAACAGACAATGGCCTTGAAATTTGCAATGAGGAATTCAATGTCTTTTGTGATGCCTCTGGTATTGCAAGGCACAAAACTACTACAGGAACTCCACAACAAAATGGTTTGGCTGAAAGGTTTAATCGAACCATCTTGGAAAAAGTTATATGCATGTTAACTAGTGTTGGGTTAAAGAAGGTGCTTTGGGCTGAGGCTGTTTTGACCGTAACATATCTGATAAACAGATGTCCTCTGACTACATTAAATATGTAGACACCTGAAGAAGTTTGGTCGGGACATCCACCAGATCTCGACAAACTGAGAGTATTTGGCTGTGTAGCCTATGCTCATATTAGGCAAGACAAGGTCAAACCTAGAACTCTTAAATGCATGTTCATGGGATACCCAAAAGGAGTCAAAGCATATATTTTATAGTGCCTAGATCCAGGTCACATAAGGATTATCACCAGGCGAGATGTAGTTTTCAATAAAGCTAAAATGACTTTCAAGAAAACTAATGATGTTAGTCAAAGTGCAGAAATATTTGATGAAGAGCTGAAACATGTAGATATTCCCGTTGAGGTGAATCATGTTGATGTTGAATTGCATATCCCATATGAAGTCGAAGCAGCAAAAGATACTGATGAAGTAGAGGAAAGTGTCGATGACTACCTATTGGCAAGATATATGACAAGAAGAGTCATCAAACCACCTTAAAGACTTGGGTATGCCGATCTTATAGCTTATACCTTCATATCTACAATTGAGGTTCTAGACGAAGAATCAAGAGACTATAAGGAAGTTATGAGGAGTTGAAATAAGACTGAATGGCTGAAGGTTTTGATTATATTTGAAAAAAGTTTGTGAAAATGGTTTTGAAAATAGTTGAAAAATGAAGGTTTTGAAAACTGAAAAAAAAACAAAAGGTATGGGTGGGGTTCGAACCCCAGACCTTGGGCAAGGAATGACATGAAAGGTGCGCGCTCTACCACTGGGGTGGCTATACATCCGTTCATTAAACTAACTTCATTTTATTATATTACAAAATGAAAATTTGAATTTTTGAGAAAAATCAAAAACTGCGCGTAACTTCATCTTCTTCCTCCAATCTTCATTGATTCCTATGTCTTTCATTTCTTGATGAAATTAAAAGATGTAAAGATCAAACTTGCTCGTTTTGAACTCAGGAACACGATGATAGTGATTAATTGCATTTATTTTAAAATTAAGAGGACTGATTTTGTAAAAAAACAGATGAACCCTAGTTTATGAATTTGACCATGAAATCGTGTTTGGACAATAATTTATGCAATTGATTGAGGGTTATCATTCAGTATGAGTGCAGAAACAAGATGGATAAGCAATATTTGAACTGGAATGCAAGAATCATAGAGTTCAAGGTTCGAGCACTTACCTCTTCAAGTTGAAATTGAATTATTTCTTGGAGGTGTTACAGAGCTGGTTTGATGACCTGGATAACTTCATTGGACCTTATGGAAAGTGTTGGTGTGCTTAGCTTGGATTGAAACCTTCTGGAACTTTCTACATGACCCTTACTATAGTTCGAGCAAGTTGAACATAGAGATGGTGATTCTGGCATTACATAAGTGGTTTGATGCTATGGATCACTTCTATATGGTATGTTGATGATGTTTGAATGATTAGAAAGTGAAACACACGAGTGGATTGATAGATGACAAGTTAAGGCTTAAAAATGTAAATTTATGGAGTTTGGAGACAATTCTGAGTTTGGCTTATTTTTGTGATGGCTTGATGATTCTAGAATCTTCTTAAGGGTATTTGGAGAGTGTTTGAAGCCAGAGATTGCTCAGAAATGGCAAGGTTTGGAGATTTGCAAATTCTCACATTTTGGAACTTTGAAACTTGGAAAAGAAGAAAGAAGTGAGAAAGCTTGTTTAGGATTGCTTTGGTGTAATTTAGAAGTGAGAAATGAATTCTATTTATAGGCCAAGAGGTCTCAAGAGCAAGGCAAGGGTAGGATTGGAAGATTTGTGCAAGTTGCCTTAAGTGGTAAGAATTGAATCTTTGCCATAAATGCACATGGTTAATTTCTAAACCATGGTTAAAAATCTCAAGTGATCTTATCCTCCTCTAAGCCAAGCTCATCAGATATTTCTATCTTAAATCCTATCTCTTTTGGTGACAAGGCTCCTAGAAGGAAGAAATTGCAAAAAGACTTGAAAAATTTGAAGAAATGGCTTGAAAATTATGGTTACGGACCTCTAAGTTTCAATTCCAAAACCCTAGCTATACAAAGTGTTTTTGCAAGTTGTTGGATATTTTGAAAATCTTGGAACAAGATATACAACTTTCATGTTTTGAGTTTTTCTTGAATCAAAATGGATCTAGGTGAAAAATGGCCATGAAAATGGTGAAAAAGTGTTAAAAACACTTGAAAATTTTTCTAAGTGTTAGAAAATTTTCAAGTTTTGACTTTTTGTTGACTTTTTCACACATTTTGATTTTTTATGATCATGATGGAATATTTGAAATGCTTTGATGATTGAAAAATTTGAATTTCAAAAAGTTGACCAAAAGTCAAAGTTTGACTGATTCGAATAGTTGACTTTTTTGTTAGATGACTCATAATTTCTCTGATGATCAATCATGGCTTTTGAAATGTTTTGAACCAATAAATTAGGTCAATATATTGCATTGGTGATTTTAAGATCATGCTCCAAGAAATTAGGTCATTCATTAATCAGAAAGTCAATGATACACCATCCTCGATCAAAACCCTAATTGGTCGATTCAAGATAGATCTTGAGGAAATTATTGGAATTTGAAGATCAAATATTGATGATTGATGAAGATAGATCATTAGAAGTGAGTGATGACTCAAACCCTAATTGATCATATCTTGAACAAATGAAAGATTTTTGATCAAAACCCTAATTTGGCTCAAGGAGTACACACACAATCTATCTTGTGCATATGTGAATGATATGAGATGGTATCTTAAGGTAAAAAATTGGGGTATTACACCCAAAAGCGCCGAGTGTTGGAAAAAGTGGGTCTCTGGTCTCCGTTACAACAATTTAGTAACAACGGAGGACCTTTTGCCTCTGTAGTTATTTCTGTTTTGCAGGTTCTAAATCATGACACACATGTACTTTTCTTTGTCATCCTTTGGAGCATTTGGAAAGGTCGAAATAATCATATCTGGAACTTTGAGTGTGAACCATTGGTATTAATCTGCCAGCGAGCAACTCAATTCATAGCTGATTGGAAGAATGCTCAACACCACCGTCCTTTCTTGGAAGATATTAATATTCCTGCTTATGCTTCCAATTGGTGTAAGCCACCGACGGGTTGACTCAAGTGTAATATTGATGCTTCATTTTCTCTGAATAGAGTAGGCATAGGTGCTTGTATCCGAGATGACGCATGTCACTTCATTATTGCCCGTACTGAATGGTTTCCCCCATGTGTTGATGTTGCTACCAGTGAAACTGTAGGCCTTCTGACAGCTCTAAAATGGGTTAGTAATCTGGGTTTCGATAATGTGGATTTCGAGTTGGATGCGAAGCGAGTAGTGGATAATGTGAACTCCATGAAACCAGACGACTCAGATTTCGGTGCTATCATTAGAGATTGCTATAGAATGATCAATCTTTTATTCGGGAACTCTCATGTTAAGTTCGTTAGAAGACAAGCTAATGAAGTTACTCATGCGTTAGCAAGGGTGGCTCTATCTTTGACTAATTTTCATAATTTTATTGATATTCCAACATGTATTCAACATATTATTATTAATGAAATGAGTTAAGATTTTTTCCATAAAAAAAAAGAAAGATCGAGATCATCATAGTGTTTTAGTCCAATCAATAATCTATAAGTCCGCTCCAAATTCTAAAACACAAAGTTAAAGAACGAGATCAAGATGAGACGTGAAGCATATGGGAGGGATTCATTTAACTTGTGATCGAGATTGAGAATGAGTGGCTAAGAATAATTCAACAGCGTCGGACAGCGAGTTGGGCACCACACCCTTCATTATCACATGCTTAACTAGGTCGAAGTTTCTCCACATCTGTTATACCAGTATTCTTCTTCTGAGCAGTGGGTTCTACCACGCCGAAGCAAGATGGGATGAATATCCTGAATCAACTAGTGCCCAATTATAGCTCTTTCTCTAGATATCCTATCCACAAATATAAAGTACCTTTCGGTGGCGGCTCCACATTATTAACAATCTTTAAGTTTTGTTCAACATCCACCTCAAATTGAAAATTATAATAATAATAACAGTAGTTAAATCAATATAGCCTTAATCTCTAAATATGTGAAAGCTTACTATCTTGCTTCTTCATCCTCTTAACAATTCAATTTATAGGGATTTCTTTTTCTCTTAATCTTCATGGCTGCATGACTGGTTTATAATGTGCACCATTACGACAATTATTAGATCATATATCTTATATATTATTTAATTCAAAATTTCACAAAATGAGGGTGAGTTTATGATAGCTATTGCTAATTTATTTTAAAAATATAACAAATTTAAAGAGTATTATAGCATACACATTTAATTTTGAGTTTAAAGATAGTGTACTGAAATATAATTTTAGTAAATTTCTTAATCCACTTCATAGGGGTGGGACGCATCCATGAAAATCCGAAAATGTTTTTCATAAAATTAAAAATTTATTTCCAGTTCGCACTATTTTCTGAAATTTTGAGTAAAATCGGAAGTATATCTCTGATTTCTTACTGGAAGTAAACATCCGATTCTGGACATGACAGTTAGCAGAAAAACCTAACTATAAGCAATTACTTTAGTATTTACATTTATAATTCAAATTAAAGACATACAATTTTCAAATCGAATTAAAGCCCAAAAATGTTATCCAAAATATATTTCATAATAATAGTATTCGAAATACAGATCTGGTACAATACGAAATAAAAAAAATAAAGTCAAAATACAATCAAAATAAACTACTGTGTATGACGGAGTCGGCTGTCACCCTTGAGGCGTCCCTTCGCTGCCTCCTGTAGATCAGGGCACCCTGAGCTTCTGTCATGATGGCCTCTAAAACGCCTCTAACATCGAATCCGTCAGGAAACAGCTCTATGTCGATGTCATCCCTAGCAAGCTCCATGATACAATGACACCTAGGTAGCAAGTCCTGGGCATGATCCCTCCTCGTCTGCTCCTCCTCTAGGATCTCCTGATGAGCCGATCTAGGTGGGTCCCTTGGAGCCTCTTGTATCAGGTATGGATGAGAAATTCTGAAGAACTATAGCATGTAACCGTACGTGTAACTACAGTCGTCTGAAGCCACGATACTCCTAGCCTCCTCAGGTACGAGATGATTCTCAAGATCATCAAAAATCTCATTCATCTTCCTCCTCTTCACTGTCGGAGGAGCAGATAAAGCAGGATGTCGAGGAATCGTCTGAGTATACCCGAACTGATGCATCACTCGCTCAAGCATATAAGCAGTAGTCTTCCGAGTACCGCAGGCCAACCAACCTATAAATAGAGAAACCTCATCAAAAGTTATCGTCTCACGGTGGTCGGCGTAGGCACTGAAGTGGATTTCCTCATGCACTATCTGGTCCAGATAAACCCGATACTGCAGTATCGCCTGGTTGCCTCTGAGCGGGTCTTATGCACATGCACAGGGCATTTGCTTAGTATAACCCTCAATAAATGACCATCTATAGACGCGGGGGAAGTGTTGTAGGATCCATCCTTGAAATATCAAAATTAAACCAGTTAGTTTCAAAATCAAAATAATTAAAAAAGAAAGCTAAGAGAAATTTTTTTATACCGTCATAAGAGACATGTTGCCGGTGATCTGCCTTGTCTTCCACTTAGTCGCCTCCATCAACTTGGTATACAAGTAAACCAAGCAGGCAGCCCCCAAGTTCCACCCACTGACTTGCTCTAAATCAGCAAAGAACCTGAGGTACATGATGTCAGTGTAGGTGGCACTGGTGTCCACAAAGATCTGGGTCCCAACAAGATACAAGAGGTATGCTCACATGGCATACCCCCTATGAAGGGTAAATTGCTCGGGATCACCATCAACCGCTCGTGCACGCGCAACCTCCGCATCAAAAACTTTCTTCAACCAACTATATCTCACGTGTCAACCACGTGTCTTATGAATCTTCTCCAGGGTCTCCTCCACGGTAACTCCCAGCCTCTAAATCAACAGCTCAATCGCCTCGTCTTTCTCCAACTTCTGGTGATCTAGAAACCGCCCTCTAATCGGCAGGTGAAGCAGACAAGCGATGTCGTCCAGTGTAATCGTTATCTATCCATGTGGTAGATGAATCAAAGACGTCTCCTCATGCCACCTCTCTACAAAAGCGTTGATCATCCCCCAGTTGACCACACTATATCATCAGAAGGTCAAGTCTCTCAACCCTGTAATATGTATTAGATCATCAAACCGTGGCTCGAGAGGGGGAGTTAGCTTGCTGATCTTCCTCTCATAGCTGACGACCTTCAGTGTATCGCGATCCTGCAAGAAAGAATTCACTGTTAGATTTCATAATATTATTCATAATATAATATAATTAATAAATGAAACATAAATGTAAATTTTGTACCTCTCTATCCCATAAATTTCTAGCCACATGGGTGGGATAAAGAGCGAGCACAAATAAGTCAGAAGGTCCCCCCCTCCAAAGACCTGAGAGACCTATGATGCCACCTCTGCCGCTGGTGCCTCTAGTGCCACTAGTACCCTGGGTGGCACTGGTACCTCAGGTACTGGGGGGTGTAGGATCACGATTCACCTCAGATGGCCCTACTTATGAAGCAGATGAGGATTCCGTCTCAAAAACCACCGGTTGTGAGGATGGTGAGGATGTGCGTCTGCGGTAGGAAGGAGGCGGGGAGGGATGAACTGAAGACTCTCATCTTCTACGGGAGGAAGAAGTAGAAGGTGTAGAATTGGAATTAGCAGAATGTGCCTCGGATAGCCTGTCCGGATGACGAATGAACCTGTCTGGACAACCACCTATCTCCCCGCACAGAAGCATACTGTGAAACCCGACCATGCCTCAAACGTGACAGTCTCTCAGACATATCTTATGTAAGTAAGAAAGAAACGTTAGGATATGGCTTCTAGAGGAAAAAATGAAGAAAAAAACAATGCAGAAAGAAACCGAAAATTGACCTTCGGTTCTATTATAGAGGAAAATTGAAAAAAAAATAATGCACACATAAACCGGAAATTAACCACCGGCTTTGTTCATGCCATGAAACCGGAAATAAACTTTCGGTTTCCTCTGCGAAACAGAGCTACGTGACAGCCCCACCCCATCCCAAATGTGTCAAAAAAACATGGATTGATCGTCAAAATAAGTATACAAACACTTATACAATGACTCCTAATGATATATATTGCAAAAAACAACACATTTAAAACCCTATTTCACTAATTTCAATAGAAATTACATAAACTCTAAAAATGTGTTAAATCACTTGATTGATTGAAGATGGTTGTTGCTTACTCGATTCCGTTACTTGTTGTATTTAAGCAATGCTTGATGATTTGTGTTGACTGTTTGAGAAAAACAAATTAATTTTGGCGAGAAGGGTTGAAAGAGAGATTTTGATAGTTTGTTTTTGAAAAGCTTACTGTTATGGGGAGGGGAATGGTTCTGGCACCCTTTAAGTGCTTTCAGGAACCGGAAATAAACCTCCGGTTTCAAACCGTAAGTAAATTTCCAGTTTGCACCCAACCCTTTTTAACTTGATTTGCATGGTATAGGGTACGAACCCGGAAGTTTATTTCCGATTTCCAGGAGCAGTAGTGGAGTTTCACGTGACGCACAAGAGGACTATGGAGTGAGTTAAGAAATTCACCAATTTTATGCATACAATCAATCAGAATTCTTACTTTTATCATATTATTTTAATATTTTAAAATAAAAATAAATTTTATTGTGATATATATTTTTTGTTGATTGATAATGTAAAAATATTTTATATTTTTAATGTATTTTTTTCTCTTTTCAAAGAGAAAATCCAATGGCTTAAAATATACTATATTTATAAATTTATTTTATAAAATATTTTAAATAAAAATAATTTAAATAATAATTTATAAAATATTATTTTAAATATTTTATTTTTCTTATAAACATATTTTAATAATAAATATAAAAATCACAATTAAATTTATTTAATTAACACTTGTGCATAGCGTTGAATTAAATTTGTTATATCTTATTTATTCACTTTTAAGAGATAAAAATATGATGATTTAAACAATTTTTTATTATTTTAAATTTACTTCAATCTAAACTATTTTGAATAATTTTTCAGAAAAATTAATTTTAAAAAATATATTTTTAAAATTATATATTTTTAATTATGCTATAAATTTTTATAATATATATTAAAATAAAAAATATATTTTTACACTGTCAATCAATCACAAACGTGTTTCAGAACAAGTCGCACTTTTAATTTTAAAAATAATCAATTACAAATGTGTTTCAGAACAAGTCACACTTTTAATTTTAAAATATTAATATAATATAATTAAATGTTATAATTTATTGGAAGATGGTGAAAAATTAATTTACACCGAAGATACACTACTTTTATTCTCATATAAATTTGTGCTATTAATTGTTAAAATTAATTTTTAAACATTAAAAAAAACCATCATTGCAAATGTACAAATTAAAGAATTCAAATGTGAAACTTTAATATTTAAATAATTGATTTATAAAAGTTGTATTATTAATAACTTCTAAAAAAATTGTATTATAATAACTTCTAAAAAAGTTGATTAAAAAATAGTAGTAATAAATTTTAATCCAAGCTGGATCACAATCAGCCTTTGGCATGATTTAAAATAAACTAGATCCAAATTAATCTATCAAGCCGCTAAACTGGAATATTACACATTGTTTTGTGCGTGAAATTAGGGCTAGTGTCCAAAACTAAAGCTTAGAAACATATTTATCCCTAGCCACAATGGTCCTCCCCTTGTCCCCATTTCCAAGTTGGAGGATAGTCTTGTGGACTCAATCGCTTGAAATTGACAATACTTAACAACATTCCATATGCATTCAAATACAATAAGCCATTTTGATAGTCAAGCTTGCATCATTTGTATTGACATTACAAACACAAACTTATTTTCTTGCTCTTTGACACCAGCATGGATAGTGATGGTTGCAGAAATCTTGAAACCAATGTGTGTCGAATCAATTGTTTTGAAAAATTATTACTCGTAATATATTGTGTGGTTGTGGTATAACGTTGGAGTGTGCCCACAAGAAGTGGATAATGGATTGAGATATCTATTTCTGGGATATGAATCCACTTTAGTCATTTTTTCACACAATTACACAGTCAAATTATTATCAGTATTTTGATCTTGATCTAATGATAAAAAAAAAAACAGTTTTAATTTATATTTTATAATTCAGAAATACTTAATATAAATCAAGACCTTTTGAACTTAATCAAACAGTCCAATTTGTTTGAACGTGTGAATGTAGAATTTATTGACTACTAACAAATCTGAATCCTATTTTCGTGATCTTAAGAAATAAAATTAACTATGATATGTTGTTCAAAATCGATTTACTTTGAAATTAAATATTTGAATCCATTTAAGTAAAAATAATTTACAAGAATAAGTTTGAAATTAAAAACATGTTTAAAGATAATAAAAGTTCAAAATTGTTGGTTTTATTGGGCCCAACGGTGGGCGTCATTGTACTTACAAAAAGTAAAGTGTGATTGATATCTTTATGCAGATAGAAGATATTCAGAGGTCTTTCTAGTTAAGGGTGGTTAGGGCTTGCTCACATTGGTGAGAGACATTGTTTTGAGGTGATTTCAGTGTGTGTGTGTGTGAGAGAGAGAGAGAGAGAGAGAGAGAGAGAGAGAGAGAGAGAGAGAGAGAGAGAGAGAGAGAGAGAGATGTCACGTAAGCTGAGAGGTGTTGGACATGTGGCTTCGTACACAAGATGACGATCAATTGCGTGTTTCATAAAAATTTGATTTTGAAAAACTTTTTGGATTAATTTCAGAGTTTAAAAATATTTTTAGAAAAGTTTTGAAGGTGGGCAGCAGAAAATAAAATTCATAAGATAATGTGCGAAAATTAAATGTTAAGGGAATAGAGAAGACACCAAGGATTATATAGGTTCAATAAAAAACGACTTAGTCATGTCCTAAAGATTTGATTTAAAGAGTATTCAACAATCTTAAGAGCTTTTAGTAGGTTGAACTCTCGAGGCCCCTTATACAAGAAAATCGAAGCTTGTGTCGAACTTTAAGCCAAACATTAAACAAGGAGAAAAGCGAAGAATCTTACTTTTAAACAATGGACTAAAGAGGTTAGTCCTCTTTCCACAAGAAAAATGGAACGGTTATTCTTCAAGCTTCAAACCAAAATTTTACACAGGTTGATCTTAAACCTAAGAGACCTTTTAACACCGGGTTGAGCTCACAAACCGAACCGTGGTTTAATACTCGGCTAATCAAGAACCTAAGAGATTTTATATCGGGTTTATGCCCAATATTAATAATCTTTTAACACCGTACCGAGCTTGAATCGTATGAAAACTTTTACACGGGCTAGGCCTTCGAACGAATCTTGGACTTAATAGATAAATTCCCAAAAACCAAGCTTTTAATGGGTTTAGCTTAAAATCCAAATAAATAAATAAAATCTCTAAATGGATGAATTATTCAACTAAGGTAAAAACAAAAACTCCTTTGGAAAATTTACAAATCAACCCTTCTAGAATTATAACTATATTACTTGCAAACCTACTTTCTCGAAAGCACTATGACTAAAATTTTAGTGAGAGAAAGTAAAAAGAAATATTTTAGAAAGAAATTGAGGAGTGAGGAATGAAATCTCACGTTAATGGATGTGAAAATAAACGGGAAATGACCTCTATTTATAGGCTAGAGGTTGGTAAAAAAAATTGGGGCTATAATTGATGAGCTAATCGGATGGCATCATGCATCAATCGATTGGTTGATAATATAATAATCGATTAAAAAGTTTAATAAGAAAAGTAAAGATATATAGTTTTTTCCTACTATTAAGATGCTGTCCTAATCATTTATTGCACATTTTCCCCCTAACCCAATCGATAAGGTATATGTGCTAATCGATTGACATATACCAAAATATGCCCAGAGCTTTTCTAACAGCTCCCAACTCATTGGGAATGACTTCAAGGAATTTTTGAAAGTATTTTCTTGAAAAAATAATTTTAAAACTTGTTTGTATGTGTGTGATTAGCCGTATATTTTACGAGAAAACTCTAATGCTTTTACAATGTATATTGAATCAGACATACTTGGGCAGACTTTCACATACTTCAAGAATTTGTTAGATACTTCTATATTGTAGATATTTGATTGAAGTTTAATTTTATAGGAGTCTTGAGTTAAATTCCTTTTAGTTTCCATCACCAGAGAATCCAACTTATTAAGCATTATTGATCTAGTTGCACTTGTAACTGCTTTACACTTGAATTTAGTTGTCATTACTGAAAGCATGTTCATCTTTAATGAAAGTTCCTTGATTGATAACCTTAAAAAAAAGGTTTCACATTCTCCACATTTTTATTATGACAACACATCTCTTAGTGAGGTGGTAAAAAAAATTATTTGGAG
This sequence comes from Vicia sativa, assembly GCA_021764765.1. Classification (NCBI taxonomy): domain Eukaryota; kingdom Viridiplantae; phylum Streptophyta; class Magnoliopsida; order Fabales; family Fabaceae; genus Vicia; species Vicia sativa. The sequence continues at coordinate 158,444,727 of CM038794.1, forward strand.
TAATTAAACCCCCTTTCAATTAAGTATAAAGTATACTCTACTCCTCCTGAGATTATACTTATTTCCCGTTGTCAAAATAAAAAACGCGGATAAAGATGCATTGCGATAATTTAAATATGTAAACATAGGAAATTAAAATATCAATCATTTTATTAATTAAAATTGTTAGGAATTCAAAGTACAAAAGGGAAATTGTGGGATTGAAATAGTATGGAAAACATGAAGAAATTCAATATTCTAAAACGTGTAAATGAGATTGAAATTCTAGTATGACAAATTCATATGTCCTATAGGATGTCGAGACATCTGGTCTGATAAAAACAACACAGACAAGATATAAAGCAGTTAAGCACGGTACTGAAAAACATAAATAACAAAAAATTGTCAACCTAGTTCGGTGCAACATCACCTATATCTAGGGGCTACCAAGCCATGATTAAGTCCACTATGATAATATCAGTTCGAAGCTAAACTCCTTTGTTTATAGCTTCTCACTTAATCACTAACCATGCTATACTTATACCTAAGACTCACCTAGGTATTAGGCCCTCCTCAAATCCTCTTCAATCACAGCCAATGATTTTACAACAACAGGAAGACACACTTCCATGAGAGTAAATTGGAAGACACACTTCCATGATAATATACCTAGCTAAGACACAAAGCTAAACTCCATTGTTTGCAGCTTTAATCCTAATTAAGAACAACAAATTGGAGTTGCTTACAAGATTCCTCCAAGAACAATACTCACTCTTGCTTCAAAGCTTTGAGGAGAACACATTGACCATCTCACAACCCAAGTGGTTCACTTACACCAACTCTCCTAGAGAATAGCTACATACTCAACCCTAATGACTACATCATTACAATTCACAACGGGTACAAATCCTAGGTTACAAAGATTCTATTTATAACCTAAGTCCCAACTGTATTTGAGCCTTCAATCGCAGCATATCAGCTATTATAGATCAACAGAGACTTCTTCTACAAACAAGGTCTTCAATCATTAGTTTCCAAAAATATCTCTATATTTAGAAACTGCATAATCTTCAATATTCTGACTTGATTCTTCAAAACCTATAAAATAACACCATATAGGATAATATACTATCCATAAAATATATTTTGTCATTTGTGAGTTAACAAAATAACCAAATCTTTCCGCTCATGCGCGACGTTGAATACCCTGTATAGGAAATCTTGTCTAACATGTTGCTCCAGATGTTGAAACACTTCAACTCAACATGTCCCAACATAATACAAGACTTCTTGCACAACCTGTTCATGTTAATACATCCTATCTAACATACTGCTGCTATATAAGTTTTATCAAACATAATGCCAATCACATATGCCAGAGAACTAACAATCTTTCCCTTTGGCTTATTTTGACTAAAACTAATTTACATAACCTTTGTACATATAAAACTAAATCATTACTCAAAGGCTAACCAACATATCTCAGCAAAAACTATAGACTAAAAACATCATAAGCATTCAGTCTGCAGTCTTCACAGTCTTCTCTCATGATGTCACAACATCAACAATTACATCAACGATCAGACTTCTTCATGACAATCCAGCATATATTCTCTCCCCCTTTTATCTAGAATATGACAAAGGCGGCATGGAGAAATAACATGTCATAGGATTAATGTCAGAACATCACATCAAACATCTCTTTTCAGCAGCTCTAAACATTTATATTCCAGCTTTAAAAGCTCAGCCACCACAAATTTCTACTATTCCCGTTCAGTCGAAATAATCCACTACGCCCAATGCAATATGATGTCAATCCCAAAAATATACCTCTCAGGCATAAGAAGCTCCCCCTTAATCTAGAAACATTCATCCCAAGGTACATAAGAGGAAACTCAGAAATTAACGTGACACCAATCCAGTGGATCTCATCGTTATACCAGGTACTTTAGAACACATGTCACAATTGTGTATATAACTCAGAGTATAAGTCACAAAAGAGACATCCAGCCACAGACTTATAGCAAGACATTGTATTTGAAATCTTTTCAAACCAAATGCAAAAATAGACTTCATGTTCACCAACATCTGAACAATACTGCTTTCACCAAATTTTTCCAAAAGAGTGACAAATAGACCCTTTACAAAACCAGACCCAAACAAAATACACCTATACCCAGACATAGGCCATAAGACCAGAGAAAGAGTAACCACTACAAGATGAAAGAGGTTAAGACAATACCTCTTTAAATGGCCAAGTTGTCTTCTTAGAAAATAACGGTCTTGGTTAATGAGAAAGTTATTCGAGGAATATCACCAAATACAAATGCACCATACAATACAAATTCTATTACTTTTATAATTCTCATAACAACACATGCAGAATCTTAAGACATACTTTATACATCCTCCAGACAGCACCGTCCACAAAACTCATTTGCTTGGATCAAGGACACGACATGTCCTAATAAATGTCATGACTTTCAGTTAGATATTAAAAGAAACTTAACCACACACCTTCAACTCCTCAGTCTAGGGATTTCTTGGATTCTGTGCCTGTTCCCTTCAAAGCTACACCTAACTCACATGTGACCATATGTTTCAACTAACTAGCTTTACCTAGCTAAAACTATACATGTCCAGAAAACAACATATCATTATGACATCCAACCACCCTATGTCACAACATGTTGTTTGACATCACTACTTCACACATTGAAACAACACTCAACCTTCACACAAATTGCACCATTGTAGCAACATGCCAAAAACACCCACTTGACTTATCTTGTCAAGGATAAACAATGCTTCTGCTGGAGATAACACGTGAGCACAAGAGAAAAATATATAACATTCTTCAAACTTCCATAGTGAAGGGCCACCGCTTCACATACACATCCATACAAGACACATTTGATTTGGATTTTTTCACATATTCCAGAACAACTTTCATTCCCTTACTTGCTACTCAAGTTCCAGATTACCACTGTCTTGTACTTGTGGTTGAAGAAACCATCACCTTGAAAGGCACTCTAATCAGAACTCACTATGTGATTGACTTCTTTTTCCCTTTCATTCACCAGAAATTGTTGATACTAGTGAAGACTTCAAAACAATAGTAGTCATTTATTGCCAGAACATACTACAATACTCAAGGTCAGAATATGCACATTCCAATCCTCATAGTCAGAATTCCCACTTCTGACGATCATGCTTAAGCTTCTAACTCCATATGCTCAATAAAAACAACGCATTCAAAACATGATGTTACAACATCATTTAGGACATCAACTTCATAACACAAAACCCAAACTCTAAGGTTCTTAAACTAAACCATTCAAGGATTTATTATGTCATTGACATGATATTTTCGACAAGAGGAAGAAGTATTTAGGTGATGAAGCATCCCCTAGAAAGAAGGGTATAAATGACAATTGATGGTGAGATTACTAAAAGTCATAGTTAAATGCTTCAACGAAAGATATCAACAGTCGACAAGAGTAAAGATGAGTCGAGGACAGCGAAGCGTTGATCGACGGACAAGCCAAAGAAGCGCAAAAAAAATATGTTTTGAATTTCGAAATTGGTTCACTGGTGCAGAAATAGGGGAAGTTGTAAAGCTATCCCATGTAGAGTCCCAGCACGGGGTTCTCCAACCGACGATGATTATATTCTTAGGATTTCTATTTAAGGAAAATTTATGTATTTGTGCAAGGGTTACAATTCTTCACATTAAAATAAATACACTCAAAATATACGCATCTTAAGTGAAAAAGGAGTTCAAACACTTGACAATGTATGAATGCTTCCACCTTTTAATGCAAAGAAATTTCCAGTCTTCTTTTTAAGTTATTGCCTTTTCCTTTTACCCTTTTTTATCTTTATTGCTTTTATGCTTTACTTCTTGCAATTTTACCTTTACTTTTGCCATTTTAAAACAAAACCATACAAACACTCATCTAAAGTCTAATATTATTGTAGCCAATCCCGCAAGTAACCTTTGATATGAGGCTAGAGATTATTTTCGCATAAACAAATTGGCACACCTGGTTGGACATGTCTAGTGTCAATTTCTTGAATCAGTTGCAGTGTATGAAATTGAGAATTAGGAGAAAAATGATTGGTGCATTGCAAGTGTCAGACGCTATTGTAACTTCGGTGGCTCCTTCGTCAGCACAAAGTTCCCCGATAGTAACGAGTCAACCGATGACTCCAATGCAAAATATGGCCAATACTTATGGGAAATACATGCCAAGTTTTGTAGCATCTATATTCGGTGGGGATAGACAACAATATGGAATTTCAACGTCAATGATAATAGGACTACAAAGCATCTATTCAATGTGTGGTTAGAATTCAGCGTCAGTATTCTCACCCTATAATGCTACAAGTTCTTTTGGGAACCAATTTGGTCGTCCAACTGGACTGGCATTTTCGTCCCATGCTATACCAAATTTCACCATAAGTTCTACTGCGATCATGAGGCAAAAAATGGATGAAAGTAGTCACGAAATAGTTTATTTGCTCACACAGGAAAAGAGAACCATATTACGACCCTTAATATAGAGCTCGACACAGAGTTACCAAGCATTGTCAATTCAAATGGTTCGGATTGAAGATTTCCTTGGCGCTCCCAGAATTCCAGTTCGACAAACTATCTTTCCACCTCCTCTAAAGGCGCATGTGAGGTCCGAAGAGGTATTCAACGAAACTATGGACCCGAACAAGAAATCCCCCAAGGTGTTGAAGAAACACCAAGGTTTGTTCAACCACCCCCCGTGGTAGTAGTCGATCGAAACCAAAATTCTGATCGAAACCAAAATTCTGACAAAGTGGTTAGGCGAGTTTGACATGAGGAAACGACTAAAAAGAGGTGCCCAAATATTGTGCATACAGAGCCTTTTGACTGCATGATGGTCGAAGTTGCCAAATATCCAAAGAGTCACGTTCACCGAAAAAGTGACTTGCTGTCGACAATAAGGACCGATGAGTAAGAAAGTTTGGCTTGCATTTCAGCCTGTGTGGATGAAAACAAAATGAAATCAGCTTTACAAGCTAAGAAAATACAAAGCTTGGCTGTCAAACCCATACCGACAGACCAAGAGAAAAGACCAATATGGCCAAACAGTTTTAAAAAACCGGAGGTTAGATTACATTTATGACAATGATCCTTTGGGTTTCGAGAAAGATCCATTGAATACACCACAAAAAATTAAAGCTCCAGATCCACTAGAGGAAATTGATTTGGGAGATAGCATAACAAAGAGACTAACGTATATTAACACCAAGATTGGGTCAAAGATGAAATCTAGGCTGATCAAGTTATTAAAAGAATATAAAGATTGTCTCGCTTGGGACTACAGCGAAATGCTGGGTTTGATTCGAAGTGCAGTGGAACATCGTCTACCTATCCAACCAGGTAGACGACCAGTAAAGCAGAATCCTAGGAGATTCACCCTAGAAATCACATTGAAGATTAAATAAGAGATTGAAAGGCTACTCAAAATCAAGTTCATTAGGACTGCAAGGTACGTTGAATGGTTAACAAATATTTTTCCCATTATTAAGAAAAATGGGAGTCTTAGAGTTTGTATAAACTTTAGGGATCTAAATAGTGTTACCCTTAAAGATGAGTATTCAATGCTAGTGGCAGAGATGTTAGTCAATTAAGTTGCGGGATATGAGTATCTTAGCATGCTTGATGGTTATTCTAGGTATAACCATATTTTCATAGCAGAAGACGATGTGCCAAAAATGGTATTTAGGCGTCCAGGGTAATTTGGAACATATGAATGGGTAGTGATGCCTTTTGTTTTAAAAAAATGATGGAGCTATGTAGCAAAGGGATATGAATGCAATGTTCCATGATTTCATAGAACATTTTATGCAAATCTATGTTGATGATATGGTGATTAAGTCATCATCTAATAAGGGTCATTTAGACCATCTTCGAAAATCCTTTGAAAAGATGAGGAGTATGGATTGAAAATGAACTCATTAAAATGTGTGTTCTGTGTGCACGCAGGTGATTTCCTAGGGTTCGTAGTGCACAAAAAGGGTATTGAGATCAACCAAAGCAAACAAAAATCAATTTTGGATCTCAAACCTCCTTTAACAAAGAAGCAATTATAGTCTTTGTAAGGGAGAATTAACTTCTTGAGAATATTTATTTAAAATCTAAGTGGAAAGACGAAGGTTTTTTCGCCATTATTGGAAATCAAGAAGGATAGTGAATTCTACTAGGGAAAGGAACAACAAAAGGCTTTTGACTGAATTAAAGAGTATCTTACTAAGCCTCCTATGTTATTACCACCTAGGCAAGATAAACATATGAGACTATATATAGATGCTTCTGAATCAACAATAGGCAGTATGTTAGTCCAAGAGGATGATAATGGGATCGAAAGACCCATATATTACCTTGGTCGAATTCTAATAGATACAAAAAATAGGTATAATATGATAAAAAACTGTGCCTTTGTTTGTATTTCTCATGTGTAAAACTGAAACAATATATTAAACAGGTTGATGTTTATGTGTTGTCTTATTATGACATCATTAAACATATGTTGTCTAAACCAATTTTGCATAGTCGAGTTGGTGTTGCTGCGGTAAAGCGACAAGCAAAGTGGTATTTATTTTTACCGGGTGATATATATCGGTTAGGTTATATCGTATCGTGTCCACAGAGATTGGTTATTGATTCGTTGTTCTACAATTCTACCGTTAATGAGTTTGGGATTAAAAGAAATGAAAATAAAAGACAAAAAGTAAATGAACAAAAAGTATAAAGGATAGACATCTTATCCAGAACGAATGTAAACTACCCATAACAGACTTAAATCTACCATCCATGTCATACTCGGCCTACGATACTCGTCCGTGTCATCACATACCTCTCACAAACTAAGCTATTTCTAACCCCAAATTGAGAATCCTCCCGAATCACCTCGATATCCATTTTTGCCCTACCTCAACAACCAGAAGTCAACTGCGTCACCTCCATACCCATCTTTGGCATACTTCACCAACGCAGAGGCATTAAGTTCAGATACTCTATAGTGAGTGTCAGCTCTAAACCCATTTCAAGCATTCAGAAACTAATAGATAATCATCCTAGGAAAGAATCTAAGCAATCTATCTCTAGTAAAGCTCAAACCCCTAACATAGAGTAAAAACCTAAGACAATCACCAACACAGATTCATAAAGCAAGCTTTATACAACGTCAAAGGCGACAAATATACATGAGTTATGAGTATATATACATACAAAACCCAACAAAAGATATTACAAAGAGAAGAGAAGAAGAGGAACCAAACATTTCTTGGTTTGTCAACACCAATCGACGAGGGATTCGACTCCGGATCATCCAAATGCAAGCTCCAATGTTGTTTTCTAAGCTAATCTATCAAAAAAATGATGTTGATGGTGTTGGGACTCAAAAATACCCAACCCATAACCTAAAAATGTGTTTTTAGCCCCTTTTAAAGAATTCTGAAGTCGCAGGGAGCGCTAAGCGCTATTCAAGGCTAAGCGGTCGTGATGTTCAACATCTTGTTTTTGCCATATCTTGAGAACTGTAACTCGGAATTGCGCCCAGTTTGAAGCGTTGGAAAGCTTATTAAATTTTCTATCTAACCATGACAAAAATATAAATTAAATTGATGATTTTTATTCTTTGATTTTGAGCTTTATTCGTTGATGAGTTGCTCAAATCGCGCGTTTGAAGCCGTGTCTTCGACACTTTATTACTCAATGCTCCAATTATGAATGAATACCTATAAAAGAGTTGAAAAACTATCAAATGATACAATATTTACACAAAAAATCAATTATTCTATTATGTACACATTTATACAAAAAGCGGGGGATTTATTCGAAGAATATCAACAAAAGAACCGATAAGTGCCACTAAACATATATATAAAATAACTTAATTTTGGCACTTATCAGTTGGTAAATGGGTTCTCACATTAACTGAGTTGTCTTTGTTTTACATGTCATTGAAGGCTATGAAAGCCAAAATTATGGCTGATTTTATAGTCGACCACACAGTGGCCGAACCTTCCGTAAACATGGTCGATACATATCCTTGGAAGTTATATTTAGACGAATCTACCCACAAGAATAAAACCGGCTTCAGAATCTTAATCATTTCCTCATAAGGGATACCCACGAAGTTTAAGTACAGGATGGATGGAAAATGTTCCAACAACGAGGAAGAATATGAGACTCTAATCACTGGATTCAAACTTTTGAAAGATTTGGGTGCTAAAAGAGTCGAGATAAAAGGTGTCTCAGAATTTGTGATTAAGCAAGTTACCCGAAAATACAAATGCGACAAAGGGAATTTGATTGTATATTTTGCAATGGTTTATCATCTGTTGGAAAATTTTGAGGTAGTGAGCATTGTACATGTGCCCATAATAGAGAACCAAGGGGCCAATGATCTGGCCCAAGTGGCTTCCGAGTACGAGGTATCAACAAACAAGTTAAAAGACTTCGTGGAAGTCAAGGACAAAGTGTTTTCGGAAAGAACACCATCACTAAATATGTTGATCCCAGAAGCTGGGGAAGGAGATATTTTTGAAGTATTTTCCGTTGAAAATTTATCCGACACAGATTGGTGAAAGCCAATCAAGGAGTATTTATAGAATACAGTCAGGAAAATAAAATACATGGCTTTAAGTTACGTGTGTATGGGAAATGAATTATTCAAAAAGGCTCTTGAGGGAGTCCTACTTAAGTGTTTGGGAAATACTGAGACTTATTTGGCCATCGTTGATGTGCACAATGATGCATGTGGCGCTCACCAAGCTAACCATAAAATGAAATGGATACTGTTCTGACAAGGTTTTAGTGGCCAAGTATGTTGAAAGACTGTATGGAGTTTGCTAAAGTATGTCAAGAGTGCCAGAGGCATATGAGCATCCAACATGTGCCAACAAACAAATTTAACGCAATTGTCAAGCCATGTCCATTTTAGGGATAAACGTTGGATATTATAGGAGAAGTTTGGCCAGCGTCATCGAAACAACATAAATTTATTTTCTCAGGGATAGATTACTTCACCAATTGGATGTTAGTGTCGACCAAGAGGCGGTGATTGAATTCATCCAAAAATATATTATTTTACAAATTTGGACCAAGGTTCATTTTTTATTAGACGAAAATGGCAAGAATTTGCGTTTAAAGCAGGTTTTGAGTTAGTGACGTCGACACCTTATTACACTAGAGCCAATGGTCAAGTCGAAGCCGCTAGTAAAATAATAACTGAGTTGATTAAGAAACATGTTTCTAAAAAGCCTAAGAATTGGCATAATACGTTAGATCAAGTTTTATAGGCTTGCCAAATGTCACCTAAGGAAGTAACTGTATCGATGCCTTTCTGATTGACATTCGGGCACGACATAATGTTGCCAGTCGAAATTACGAGGTCATATAATAAAAAGGATAGAATCAAGATATTTGTTGTAGGTGATTACGTTTGGAAAGTAATCCTCCTCATGGGTCGAAAATATAGGACGTTGGGGAAATGGTCACCCACCTGGGAGGGACCTTTCAAGGTACTCCAAACATTCACCAATAATACATATGAGGTGCAGAATTAGGATTCGACCAACGAATCTTAAGAGTAAATGGGAAATATTTGAAATAATATAAACCTGTGCTCCAAGAGATTTAGATAACGCCAAAATAATGATAAAATGTTGTTTGAGAAATGGTAACCAAAATGGAAGATACCCAAGATGGTCACCACAAAGATTTGGTTCAAAAGTACATGTCCAGACCCCGAAGGAGAATTTCAAATGATAACGAGATTACAACAGAAATCGGAGTAAGAGGTCTACTAAACGAGTCTTTCCAAGAGAAATCTTGTTGTTGAGGTGTTTCTTCTTGAACAATAGCTGCTTAATAGTGTCTCTGAGCCGGAGGGCGTCCTTGCCATGAGTAATCCCTTAAGAGATACTTTGTTGGATGTAAGTAAGCACATGGGAATCCCTCACCAAATCTAACGAAGCCCTTTGCTGTTCAGCTTCATTAATTTTGAGTTGGAGTTCGTCAATTTGGGCTTGATAAGCCAAAATGCGTTGGTCCAAAATAGAATGTTGTGATAGGTGTTATTATCTCTGACGCAGGAATTCCTCAACCTTCTTATCACAAATCTCGTTAAAATCCCATTCAAACTTCATACTATTAAGTTTGGTGTTGATCTGAAGATCAATACCTCTGTAGTGGGAAAGGTCTTTGGAAATTTGAGTAAAGAAGGCTCAAAGTCAACAAGATACTGAGCGAGGGAGTCAAGAATGGCATGTTGGTTAATGGTGTCGAGAAGTTTGAACACTTCACATGCCATGGCAAGTTCTTCTACAATCACCTCCAAGAATTCCTTGTTGAACAAATGTTCCCTGAGGTGTTGAAGGACCCGAATTACCTCACTGTCGGGGCCTGTACCAGACAGAGAGGAATAAGCGAGGAGTGGTGGAGTAACTGGCACATATCGCAATAGCCAAACCTTTTTAAGGGCTTCTAAAGGATTTTGTTTCTTCAAAGTTTTAATCTCCACCTGAGATACAGACTCGACGAATGATTCATGTTGTGAGGTTTGGAAACTAGTTTCTGCAAAAGATGGATGGTGAGGGATGGTAGAATTGGTACTAGCATAGATCACTCTTCAATACAAACCAGCATTGTTGGTACGAGAAGTCCCCTGAAGAGAATTTTGAAGTCAACATAAAAGAATAAGAGGTAAGAAAATAAATAGAAGAAGGAAAATACCTCCAATATGGGTCGCATAACAATATTTTCTTGCGAGATTGGGTTGTCAAATAAAACATCCTTCATTCTGTGGTTTTTGTTGAAGGTAGAGAGACGGGGTGCTTTGGCCGATATAATATGTTTCCCCCTTGAAGTTCCGTAACCAAGCTTTGGGTTTCTAGAGCATTGAAGGCGTCAATGAGCCACTGAAGATAACCTGACGGTGAGAAGAATTTTGTCTGGACTTGAGACCACCTTTGGTCGAATAATTCAGAAGTATAGAAAGAACATTCAAACTGGAGCAAAGGAAGTTCTAAAATTTGAGTGGTCCGTTGGAATCTAATGCATGCTTGATGACCGTCGATAAGCAGTTGTCTACCAGTCCACACAAAGTCGATGGGATCAAAAAATAAAGATAAAGGTAACATATGATAGAGGCTGAATTGTCGAGTTGCCAAATTGGGTTTGTACATACATAAAATCCATTACCCGAGGTATGACTATACTCTGACTACTTAGTCAAAGTTTGGGCTGATGACTAAGTCGGTAGCAGGTAATGAGGTTCCCACCAGGCTGACACCCCGGCTCCAGGAGGTTACGCCCAGCCCGGCTCCAAGAGGATACGTCCAGCCCAGCTCCAAGAGGTTACATCCAGCTCAGCTCCTTAAAGTTGTAATTGTCACTTTAAGCCTGACGGCGCGCGTTACATTATCCTTCATCATTAGTGGCGACAGAGGTTACAGATAGTTACAACAGCTCAATTATGATTGATGAAGAGGCATGGCAGTTACAGGCAGCAGTTAATGAGGTCCTTGTGCCTCTATATAAAGGTCTCCCTAATGAGGGATAAGCAAGACACTTAGCTTGGAGCATAAGTAATCTTACATGTAGCTCTGAATCCCTAAACATATTCATAGAATTATTCTAGCAAGAACATTTGGCGCCCACCGTGGGGCCTCGGCAAAACATTCTCAGGCCAACAGTTCTCTACAAATCGTCATTGGAAGGTGGCTAATACATCACTTTTGGCGTGAGGCAGCTGCCAGTGGAGTCATTGAGGGATTTCATGGCTCGTTTTAATGAAGAGACCATAAAGGTTTCCCATCCCAACCAGGAAATCTTTGTGGCGGCGTTCCAGCATGTACTCCGAGCTGGGCAGTTTAATGATTCTCTATCTCAGAAGCCGTCTAGGAGCATAGACGAGATCATCACCCGAGCAGAATGCTATGTGAAGGGTGAGGAAAGCAATATGTAAAAAAGAGCTCGAGGTGCTAGAGAGAAAGGCAAGAGTCGAGAAGAAGGTACCAAACAAAAGACCCGTCCTCGGGACAATCCACCTCCAAGGGAGCTTCCATGGGAAAGGGGGTCCCAACATCCATCTCGTCTCCCGTTCAAGGACGATGAAACCTTTACTCCTCTAAATGCAAGCAGGGAAGACATCTTGAAGGATGTGAATCATCTGAATTTATTTACCATTCCATGGAGACCTAGGCCAATGAATGTCGTGATGGGAAAGGATACAGAGGCGTGGTGTGCCTACCATAGAATCTGAGGCCATACGATCGAAGACTCCACGGATTTGCATCGATAAATAGAAAGGTTGATCCAGAAGGGCAAGCTTTCGACTTACGTCAAGGATAACCCAGAGCAGTCCAACAAGCATAGCCGTCACCGAAGGGGTGATACTTCCAAGTCACCTTCAAAGAAGAAAGGGATAGCAGTTGAGGAGGTTCGCGAAGCTAGGTTACCTAACATACCCTTAACACCATCTCCGGTGGGTTTTCCGGGGGTGGTTCCACTAGTTTAGCTCGGAAGAGGTATGTCCGGGGAGCGATGCATGTGGCACAAGCCGGCCCAGCCGATGGTAATTTTGGGGTCGTAGATTTTTCCTGGGAGGATGCTAAAGGAATTTTCCCCCATGAAAATGATCCCATGGTGATCAAGGTGCAAATCCGAGATTAGGGAGTTAAGAGAGTTCTGGTCGATTCGGGTAGCTCGACGGATGCAATGTATTGGGAGGTTTTCAAAGGAATGGACTTTGACCACAAAGAACTGTTGCCTTTTAGTGGAACCTTGGTGTGTTTTTCCGGGGAGCAGGTGCAGATCCTGGGCTATCTTTAGGTGTTAACCACATTCGGGACATACGAGAATGCTAAAGATGTTCGAGTCTGATATCTGGTCGTGAACGCGCCATCACCATATTATAATCATCGTCCGACCGTTCTTCAATGCTTCGGAGGAGGCTTTATCAACTTTATACCTTGCCATGAAATATCTGTTAGGTGAAGGCCGAGTAGGTGTTGTCCGAGGTGACCAGGTTCTCGCACGGAAATTTTACAAAGACAGCATGAAGATCAAGCGAAATCCAGTTCCGGTTGAAGGGCAGGCCGATCACAAGGTTAATGTGATTGACATCAATCCTAGGGAAGACCCTCATGAAGATAGTTTGGTCCCCCAGGAAGAAACTAAGGAGGTGCAGATTGGTTCCCATCCATCTAAAATTACTCACCTTGGTATTCAGATGGCCGCGGACGAGGAGGCCGAGGTAGTTGAAATTCTAAGGAGGAACATTGATCTTTTTGCATGGAAGCCTTCAAACATGCCCAGGATAAATCTGAGCATTATGTGTCACCACTTGGCTCTAGATCCTGATGTTAAGCTCATGTCACAACGAAAGCAGAAGAGTGGTGAAGAAAAAAGGAAGGCTATTATGGAGGAAGTTGATAAACTATTAAAAGACGGGTTCATTGGAGAAGTTCAATACCCGACTTGGCTATTTAATGTGGTCATGGTCAAGAAGAAGACCGAGAAGTGGAGAATATGCATAGATTTCACAGATCTTAATAAGGCTTTCCCAAAGGATCCTTATCCACTTCCGCACATTGACCCCTTGATAGACGGAGCTTCTGGCTTCCGCCTGCTGAGCTTCCTAGACGCTTACTCCAGGTACAATCAGATCAGGATGAACCCAGTGGACGCAACATAAATAGCTTTCATGACAGATCGAAGTAATTATTACTATGAGGTGATGTCGTTTGGCCTAAAGAATGCTGGAGCAACCTATCAGAGACTTAAGGATATGGTGTTCGCTCCACAGATCGGGCGAAATATTGAGGTTTATGTGGATGACATGGTTGTCAAAACAGTTGAAGAGAGGAAGCATGTCCTGGATCTTGAGGAAACCTTCGCGGCAGTACGGAGATACAACATGCGTTTGAATCCGGTCAATTGTACGTTCGGGGTACAACCTGGCAAGTTTTTGGGTTTTATGTTGACCAACCAAGGGATTAAGGCCAATCCCAACAAGTGTCAAGCTGCAATTAATATGAGGAGCCTCGCTACCATTTGTGAGGTTCAACAACTGACTAGCCGACTAGCAGCTCTGTCTCGGTTTCTGTTATGTGTCGATGATATATCGATTTATTTTTTCGCAGCAATCAAAAGAAAGGCCGACTTTGAGTGGACTAAGGCATGTGAGTAAGCGTTCCAGGAGGTGAAGAAATTCATGTCGACTCCTCATGTGTTGTCTAGACCTAAAGAAAATGTTCAGTTGGTATTGTGTCTCATTGTCTCAGACAGTGCCATTAGTTCTGTGTTGGTCCAAGATGGAGATGTCGGAGAACGCCCAGTGTATTTTGTCAGCAAGGTGCTGAAAGGAGCCGAGTTAAGATATCAAAAGATTGAGCGCCTAGTACTAGCATTAGTAACGACTGCGCAGAAGCTGATGCACTACTTCCAGGGTCATCCCATCCAAGTGAAAACAAATTTTCCTTTGAAACAGATATTCAAGAAGCTGGATCTAGCCGGGAGAATGGTGTCTTGGGAAGTGGAGCTTTCTGAGTTTGACATTACTTTCACCCATCAGACCAGCATAAAGTCCCAGGCATTTGCATATTTTATAGTTGAATTTAGTTCTTCGGCAGGAGATGAGACATTCATGAAACGGGTTCTCTTTTTGGATGGATTGTCTAATCTAAAGGGTAGCAGAGCCAGGATAGTCCTGGAAGGGCCAGGAGATATTATTTTGGAGTACTCTCTGTGCTTTGGTTTCTAAACTATCAATAATCAAGTTGTGTATGAAGCACTCATAGCGGGCATGAAGTTGGCTTTAGAAGTTGGAGTAACACATCTGCTCGTCCCAGTGACTCTCAGCTGGTGGCCGGACAGGTTGCCGAAAATTTTCAAACCAAGGATCTCGTTTTGTTAAAATGTGTTCATATGGCCTTGCAGCTTTCTAAACAATTTCAAGACTTTGATATTTTTCATATTCCTAGGGAAGATAATGCACGGGCCAATCTCCTTGCTCATTTAGCCAGTACGAAGGGGTCGGGAATGAACAAAATTGTTATCCAGGAAACCTTGGTCTTACCAAGCATTGAAAAACAAGAGGTGTTGGCCATTAATGCAGAAGCGGAATGGATGATTCTAATTGTCAAGTATCTCCAGCAGGATGTGTTTCCCGATGATAAGGAAGAGGCCAGACGAATCAAAGAGATCTCGGCTCGGTACGTTGTTGTGAACAATAACCTTTTTAAAATGGGAAGAGCTTTTCCCATGTTGCGCTGCGTGTCAGAAAAAGACGTTAATCTTGTCATGAAAGAAGTACACGAGGGAGTGTGTGGGAATTATTTAGGTGGTCGATCCCTAGCAAGTAAAATACTCCGGGCTGTGTACTATTAGCCCACCATGCTGAAGGATTGTGTTAATTTTGTTAATTCTTGCTCGAAATGTCAGGCATGGGGGGATGATATCCTGGGGTCGTTCCTTGTAGCACCCGGGTAGCTGAAGTTCCTCATTGTCTTGGTGAATTATTTTACTAAGTGGGTTGAGGTCGAGGCTATAGCTCGGATAACAGCATAAAGGATCCGACGATTCTATTGGAGAAATATCATATGCCGATTTGGTCTTCCTCGTGTCATCGTTTTTGACAATGGAACTCAATTTGTAAGCTCCTCTGTGACAAAATTATGTAGGGAGCTCGGTATTTTCAACAAATTTATTTTAGTTGAGCACCCTCAAGTGAACGGTCAAGTAGAGTCATCTAATAAAGTAATCCTTAATGCCTTGAAAAAGAAGTTAGATGATGCCAAGGGCTTATGGGTGGAGCATCTTCATGAGGTCATGTGGGCATATCACACTACTGTTCATTCGACAACACGGGAAACCCGTTACAGAATGGTGTTTGGGGTCGATGCTATGATCCCGATGGAGGTTAGCATACCCTCCTGGAGGCGCAATTTTTTTGAACAAGATGATAACGTTCAGGCTTTGAATGTCGAGGCCGACTTGTTAGATGAGATAAGGAGCGTCGCGCACGTAAGGGAAATTGCAACTAAATAAAGGATATCCCGAAGATATAATCTAAAAGTAAAACAAAGAGGCTTCAAGAAAGGAGATTTGGTCTTGAAAAAATTTATTGATCCCACAAAAAAGGGGAAGCTGTCACCTAACTAGGAATGGCTATTTTGGGTTGTAGACAAGTTGGAGACATTGGATGGAGTAGAAATTCCTAGGACTTGGAATGTAACTAGTCATAGGTTCTATTTTAGTTAAATCATGTAAATTGATGTGATAAAATGGTGTACTCTTTTCCCTAGGCAAGGGTCAGTATTTTTAATGAGGCACCTTAAAACAAACTTAGTCTGTGTAAAGGTGAACTAGGATGTACGGCTCCATGCCATGGCTCTATGCCCGGGTTCTGCACATTGTTTCACCCCTAAATCGGCTCCATGCCACGAATCTATGCCTCGGGCTATGCACATTGTTGCATCCCTAAATCGGCTCCATACCACGGCTCTACGCCCCAGGCTCTGCACATTGATGCATCCCTAACTTGGCCCTACGCCCCAGGCTCTATACATTGATGCATCCCTAACTTGGCTCTACGCTATGCACATTGATGCATCCCCAACTTGGCTCTACTCCCCGGGCTCTGCACATTGATGAATCCCCAAATTGGCTCTACGCCGCGGGCTCTGCGCATTGATGCATACCTAACTTGGTTCTATACCCCGAGATCTCCACATTGCTGCATCCCCAAATTGGCTCTATGCCCGGGCTCTGCACATTGTTGCATCCCCAATTTGGCTCAATGCCTCAATCTGAATACACGCTTTGTTAGTTAGGTAACACCGCTCAAACATCTTTATGCAACTTGTCAAGGCATCGAACCTTCTCACTCCGGTTGGCCTTATAGTCGGCCCGGGGGCTAAGTTACTAGACATAATGATAAACAAGCTAAAGCATTTTTGCGTGCAAAGAGCAAATGCCGCTTGTGTGAAGTCTTTATGGCCTTAAAATAGCCACTCGAGTGGGGGGATGATATGCAAACACAACCTCATTTTGCACATACCAAATGCGTATAAAAATTAGAAATTAAATGAAGAAAATGAATAAGCAACTTGAACAAAAAACAACGGAAGTACGATATTCAAAGCACCCAGAGGGCAATTGTCGGAAAGTTGTACAAAATGCTCCCACCAAAAAGAGTGACTAACTTAAAACGAATTCAACAAATAAATAAAATCAAGATAAAGCTAGGTGGTCTTGAGATGAGAAGTGTCCACGGTGATTGGTTCTTCATCCATTCCCTCTTCATCATTGTCATCAACTTCCACTAGCCTCCCCTCCACTATGACTTTAAAGAAATCGACTTGAGAAAGGTTGAGCTCAAGGTACAGACAGGAAACCTTGTCTTTGGCCTAGTCGAAAGCCATGTCTCGGCATTGATAACATCCAACCGTGATTTCTCTAAAGCCTCTTTTAGTTCAGAGCAGGATTTCTATGAAGTCTGCAGGTTGGCTGCTAGCTCGGTGGCGGAAGTTTTTATTGTAGAGAGCTCTTTCTCCAGAGCCTTTACTTTCTCATTACTTCCATGAGCTTCCTTCTCCAGAGCCTTTACCTTCTCATCACTTTCATGCGCTTTGGTCTTCATGTGGGAATTCGCCTCGTTAAGAGACCTCTCATTATCAGATAACCTCTTGACCTCTTTCTCTAGCTCAGAGTATCTCTTATCTGTAGTGTCCCCAAACTCAAATAGGCCTCGGGCCATAACAATACACCTCATCAAGTATGAGTTGAGATGTTGGGTAATTTTCTGAGGCCCAAGGCTTTTCACCTTATTCACGTCCTCTGTGGCGTTGAGATGGTCGTATAAGAATTTCATGCCATCAAAGTCAGCAAACCTGAACTGGCTTCTCTCATTAAGGTAGAAACTTCCCAATCGACTTGATTAATCATGTCAATCATCACAGTTTTATGCTTTTGGGGGGATTCTCGTCAGGTGCCCCCACATCCAAAGGTCGTTTGACTGGTGACGTTGTGATCACCATTGTTTCCAACGCACTCCCTTTGGTCCTGCGTTCTTCTTCTTCTTCGGTATCCGAACCTCTAGGCCGGCCAGGTTGGATTTGGCCTCTGAAGGACCACCAACACTCATCCGGGAACCACAAGCTGCAACCATCAATTTCTTTTGTTCTTTCACAGATAGATCAATCATTTTTTCTGCATGAAAGAAGTAAAGGGGAAAAGGTTAGTCGAGAAAACAAAATTCTTTATATAGATGAAAAATAAGGAAACCTTACCCAAAAAAGATGGGATTTCATCATAGGGTAAGGTCAACAGGTCTTTAAAGGGATTGGGTTCCAGTGTCGCTTAGTGTGTCGTAGTCAAAGCCAGAAATAGGGAGCGGATTGCTCGTCTAGTACAAGGGGAATTTGGGGTGCCCGTTAGAGCCATAGATGACTTGTGGGCATTGAGTAATGCACCTAACACGGAGAAAGTGTTCCTTATAGCCTTTGTAGTTTAAGGTGAAGGCTTGAAGAAAACTCCTCTTTGGAATGCCGCTTAGGGCTATCTAGCTTCCGAAGTCCGCATTCTTCACTTCAAAGTAGGAGAAGAATAAACCTATTGCCTGGGTGATACTCAAAGCCCTACAAATTATCTCAAAGGCTCTTATAAACCCTAGCTAGTTGGACGAAGTTGGGAAGGGGCCATATTCACTGTTTTGAGTACGTCTGATTCAAAGTCAGTAAATGGAAAGTTTATGTTAATGCCCTCCAACACTCTGACGTAAAAGTAAAACCATTCAGGGTCCACCCCTTTTGGCCGTGACATACAAATGCACTCTTTAGTTTCGCAGGCTTCAAGAATTACATCATCCTCATTCCCAGTTGAGGAAACGTTCTAGAGAGATCGAAGTGTGGCGATCTCAATATCTTTGATAGAACTTTGTTTGAAGCCTAGAACTTCCCCGCTAAATGGTTTGTTCGTTTTCATCAAGAGCTCCACTGAACCTGAAGAATCAGGGTTAGAATCGCTATTAGAGGTTAGAACTTCCGAGTTAATCTTGTTCAAAACCCTCTCTAGTTCCTCTACCCCTAGAGCATCTCTCATCTCTTGCATGCATTCCTCCCACAAATCCCTACGCTCATCGCTATTCAGGTGTTTTCTATGCTCTAAATCATCACATTCTCTAATAACAACCATTCTTGAAAAGATTGGGGGAAAATAAACGAGGAAAGGAGGGGGTGTTTATAGTGATTTCTAGTAAACAACCGCTAGTCTTCCAATTTACTGATTATTATTGGTTACTTGCAGGATCGACTAGATTGATCCTAGGACACATGTGTCATAACTTATTTCCATGTTCATACCCATTATCTTGATAAATTTATATTGTGTGTGAATGTAGAATGTAAGACTCTTAGGAAATCTTCTAAGATTGCCTATAGAAATATACTGACAGAACGTATAAAAGAAAGGGTTTGAGTTTAAACTTAAGCTTTAACAATTGAATGTAAGGGTAAAGATTTTCTGAGAATATAAAGGTTTCTGGAAACATAAAGTGCTTGTATGGAAAAACGAAGTAAAAGTGTAGTTTCTAAAGAAATAAATGAGTTCGAAAGCAAGTAAAACAAGAACATGAAAGGGAAATCGAAAGATTCTAAGAGCAGAAATACTGTAAAAGTGAAAGAAATATAAAGAGACTTGGATTGAAATTATAAAGAACTATGATGTTCAGTACATACATTTTGTCTTCTGACTCGTTTCCCTTAAACCACGGTATTTTGAGTGTTTGAGATTTTTTAGTACATGAAATGAACACACTAAATCTAACATAAAAACACCTATTTATAGTGTCTTGACCCTAACGGTCCTAATTTGAAATCATGCCACGTTCGAAGCATGCAGGCTTCTTACGTTTACTGACTTCCACGCGTCTTCTAAGAATGACGCTCTTATTTGAAATTCAAATCCTATGCCAGTGAAGCGTTTTGCTAGTTTTCTTCGATTCGAACTAAATCACTTGCTTGAACTACTTCCAATTCTGGTACAATTCGCACAAAGGAACTCTTTATATTCTGAACGCTAAAAATCCTAAATCGAAATCCATCATTTATCATTGGAGATCGAAGAGTCCTTTAGAACAATGATTCTATATTTCCAACCAGTATTTGTTCATTGATATCAACCTCATTATATGTTTATTCGAAATGTCCCTTTGATATCCAACAATTGGTTTATTGAAATTGCCAACTAACAAATTGCCCTCAAGAACATGTATTTCGACAGATATAAAGAAATACTTGTTTTTGAATTATCCATGCAATTTCGAAAGCATCAAAACTCATGATGACTGCACTGCACACGACGTCAGAGTAAGTGTCCAACTTTCTGCAACATGTCCAATCACCATACTTAAACGTGCAATCACAGCAGTTATAGCTAATAATTCGCAGCAAAACGTCACTTCCCTAGGAAGTTCAAAAATCCACCTTTTCTCTTTCCAATGAGGAAGTTACACGTATCCCACCTTTTTTAAAGATCAAAAACTCTTTAAACCGTTGAAGAGTACTATAAAAGCACTTCATCTTCTACATTCCAAACTTTTCCAAATTCTCTCAACCTTCAAACAACCCAGATTTCTCATTTTTCAGAAAAATCTTTAACTCTCACAATGTCTTCTCCTTCAGCGCCCTCTTCATCCAAGAAGTCCGAAAAATCCAAACAAGTTTCCTCTTCTATTCTCAGACCAGCAAGCAAGATTATCAATCTTGATAATCAGGAGTTCATCTCAACTCCTAAACTCACTCAAGAACAGAAGGCCATTTATGCTTCCCAGGTAATCATTCCTACTACTGTTCTTGATAAAAACCTAGGGGTTATGGGTCCCTTAATCTCTACAGATCGTCTAGAAAAGACAAAGGGATTTTTTCCCGCGTATTCCGAAACTAAACCCATTGTTAATAAATCCACCCCTCTAAAACTTAAGGAAAATGAATTGGTTGTTAGGCTGTCAAAAACCCTAAAATAGAAAACCTGTGAAACAGAAACGTCACAACCTATGAGGGGCACTTTTAGTATGGACTATGTTACTGGGAATTTTAAACCTTTTTGCTCATTCCCCTCCTCTGATCAACTTTACCAGGACTGGCTTTCAAAAGTTGAGAATAAGAAATCCCAGGAATGGGAAAATATAGGCATCCTAAATCTAATTCGAATGTCAAAATAAGGATTTAGTTATAGCCAACCTTTCTTGCTAGCTTCTTTATACTTTTGGGATAACACCTATAACACCTTTCATCTCCCTTGTGGAATGTTGACACCCACGTTCTTTAATATTGCTGCTATTACTGGACTTTCCCCTATTGGGGAAACTTTTGACCCAAATGAAGATGCAGATAACCTTATTGATTTCGATGTCAAGAATGCCAGCTTCTCAAAATACATCAACTTCTATCACTCTGTTGAAGAAGAAGTTTCTGATGTCGAACATATAGCCTTCTTGGCTTTGTGGTTATCGAAATACGTCTTCTGCAGCAAATCTCTTCAAGTTGCTAGCAGATTTATTACTCTGGCGAACCAACTTCATCATGGTCGAAGGGTATGCATCAGTGAGTTACTGTTAACAAGCTTGTATGAAAGCATAGGTGCTGTAGTTTCGAAACTAAAAACTTATGAAGCTGGCACTAATCTGCTTCTCGCTGGCCCCTTTTGGCTACTGCAACTTTGGTTGAATGCTACCTTCGATTCATCTCTTTCGACCTTTGGGATAATCAATGAAGAACACCCTGATGTTGTAAACCGTAGAATTGAGGGTACTAGATTGCTAAAATTAACCCCAAACGATGAAAGAGAAAACTTCAAGACATGCTTTGTTAACTACATGATGATTTTCTCTAAGAGACATAGGTTCGTCCCCTCAATGGCCCCTTTTGCTAATCGAAACTGTGGTCCAACTTGGTTTACCATGCCCCTTGAATAGGCTATCAAAGAAAAGGTACTCAGGGACATTTGGTGTGCCTTTCTGAACCCTAGGCTTATCATCTCTAGGATTACGCCTGTGAAGAGCCAAGTGTGCATCCTTGCTTATCAACCCAATTTCGTGGCTCGTCAATTCTGACTATGCCAAATTCTACCTGAACCTCTCTTTAACAAGAAAAGAGAGATATGTCTGACAGGGGTACCTTACTCCTTCAAGGAAGTTGAGACTCGACAGAAACAATATGCTGGTTTTGCTGACTTTTCACTAATCTCCTTTACTCCTTCCTTTTATATGACAAAAGATTTTTATACTTGGTGGACGGCTTATTACTCGAATGATATGTTCAGCACCATCCAAATTCAACAACAACTGACGACAACTTTTTCACTTGTGCAGGAGCATGTCAAAAAAGGTAGACTTACTCATGTCAAAGAAATTCGAGCCTTCCAAAAATATTTCGAAATTGTCTATAACCCTATGGAGATACATCGAACCGTCTGCGACGCAGCAAGAACTTTGAAAGAAAAATTTGAAAAACAACTTTCAAAAATTCGATTTCCTCCTTATGTAAAACCTGAAGATAGGTATTGGTGGGCTTTTAAACATCACCCACCAAAATTTCCAAACCTACCTACTTCAGAGCTGGCTTTGGCCTTTTTCCCCCCATATCCCTGGTGGTTGGTTTGTAGGGACATTCTTCATAGATATGAAAATGATGCCAAAAAACCTGCCCAAAGGGTAACGTGGGCTAAACATGATTTAGACAGTTTCAGGGGGCACCTTCGCTATGACTAGTCAACCATGTCTATCACGTCTCGAAATGGCGAAGGTGCGGAACTGAAGAAATTCGAAGTTCCCTTATTCTTTCTAAACTTCGTTTTAAACTTAACTGTTTCATATTCTTTTCAGCTGTTGATCTGAAATCCTTGAAGAAGGATAAAGATGTACCCAAGGTAGGCTCAACTTCTACTTCGAAAGCGCCAATGACCACTACTGAAAATCCTTCTCCTGAACAAGAAGATGATTCTCCAAAAAAGAAAAAGAAAAAAGTAATACTCCACTTAATTCCTCCCTTATCGTCGAAATTATTCTTGAAATTGACTAATTATCCTTTCCATTTCTCCAAGCGAGTGGATTACTCCCAAGTCTCCTAAGAAACGAAGACGCGATGGTGCCCACTCTGAGAACGAATCAGAGAAAGATGAAGACGTTTCTCCTCTTAAATGAAAGAAAAAGAAGAAAACCAAAAAGTCTGGTGAAGGCTCTTAATTCACTAATCCTACTGGCAGCGAAATACCTGTAACTGCTCCCAAACCTAAATCCAAAGGACCTTCGAAGTCTCAGTCTTAGAAGAACATAATTTCAGAACGCATTGGTAGCAATGCCACTTTTGATGAACAAAAGGTAAATCTCACTTAATGCTTTTCTAGATTGACCAAGTGACCCTTTTTATACTAACCCTTTGTTTCTGTGCAGAGCGTTCCCTTTGCTCCTTCTGATCCTTCTACCATTCAAGGCCAAGCTTCAAAACCTGCAGCCTCTCCTCAACCAGAAGGTTTAAACGAAGTTGTTTAAAACAAAGGTTCGTCCACTGCTGCTACTCCTGCAGGAACTGTTGAAGCCTTGGATCAACAAGCAACTTCACCTCCATTGGTCAAAGCTTTAGAACAACAAGCAACATCACCTTCTCCAACAGAACCTCTTATAGCTGGCGAACCAAACACAGCTGTCGAAACTCCTATCATCGAAATTCCTAGTGACTCTTCTCCCAGAAGGGTGCATTTTACTGATCAATCTGAAGAGGAAAGCGACACACACAGCGTGAGCCGTTATTTCGCAGATGGGTAAGGTGATGAGGCAAAGCAAGAAGAAGTGGAGATTTCTATTCCTACAGGAATCACTTCCACAAGAAGCCAGGATCCTCCCTCTTTGACTGAAGAGCAGAAAGAGGAAATGAAAAGAAGCAATCCCCTAAAATACATCAAATTAATGCTAGCTCAACGGGATTCTTCTTCTGGAAAAAATCAATCTGAAGATTCGAATCAAACGAAGGATAATGCCCCTCTTACTTCTATCGACCAACTTCTTTAGCAAGTCAACAAAACCATTCTTGAGGCTGATATTTTCACCATTCTGAAAGAAGACACTACAGCCTATTTTTCGATGAAAAAGTTACTTTCTCAGATAGATCTCAGCATCTTTCCATCTGAAGTAGGTGAAACCATATATGATCTGCAGATCTTGCTTAATGAGGTTAGTGGCGAATATATTAGGGAAAATGATATTGATGCCAAAATTCGAACCAAGCAAGATGCTTTGTCTAAAGCTTATGACCAAACTTCGAGACTTTCTGAAGAAGCAGAAGTGTTGGAGTGTGTTAAAATCCAGGCCAAAGACAAGCATGATATTTTGGCTCGATCAATCTTGTTTTGGGAATCCCAGATTGAAGAACTCAAAAAGAAGATCGAGGGTGCTCGAAGTGAGCAGGCAACTTTGAAGTCTGTTGATGACAAAGAGCTTGACAATCTTGTCACACGAAGTCTTCAACAAATGGAGGTAGCAGAAGGAATAAGCGAAGAGATCAAGGGGCTCGAGAGCGTCAAAAATGCTACCCAATGCAAGATCGACTTATGCAAGAGCAAGTTTGCTAAGCTGAAACGAGATGCCCCTTTCTGATTTTCGAATATATTTTGTTGATTCTTTTTTTATTGTTAAGGATATTTACTACGTACTTTTGTACTTTGAACACAACCATTTTGGAATTTATGTAATACCATTTTGGCTTTATTATTTGTTTCATTTTAATTATTCTGTAGTAATTCGAACCTCTTGCAAGCATGGTTTATACCTTTTTAAGTATTTCCCATTTACCTTTAAGATTCTTCTATCTTCTGCTAATTCCTCTATTTCATAAGCATTATTCGAAAATGTTTTCAAAACAAGAAAGGGTCCCTCCCAATGGGGTGACCATTTACCTAAGAATCTATTCTTTTTATCCATAGGCAATATAACTTTGCATACCAGATCATTGGTCGAGAACAACTTACTTTTAACTCTTTTGTTGTATGCTCTGGCTACTCTTTCTTTCTGTCTTCTCATAACTTCTAAAGCATGTAGCCTACTTTCATCTATGTCCACTAATTCATTCATCATCATTTCCCAATATTGGTCAACTGGTATCTCATTTTGTTTTTGGATTCTTATTGACTGTAAATGTATTTCGACTGGCAGCACTGCGTCGTGTCCAAATGTAAGTTGAAATGGAGTAGTATTTGTTGCCTCTTTAGGAGATGTTCGACATGCCCATAAAGCTTGGTCCAAAGTTTTATGCCAATTCTTTGGCTTTCGTCCTACATGTTTCTTTATCAGACCTATTATGACTTTATTGGCTGCTTCCACTTGACCATTTGCTTGAGCATAATAAGGCGTTGAAGTGAGTAACTTAAATCCCATTTCTTGTGCAAACTCTTGCATTTTTCGCCTTGTGAAAACTGAACCTTGATCTGTTGTGATACTTTCTGGTATTCCGAACCTGTAAATTATTTGCTTCTGGATAAATTCTATGATAGCCTCTTGGTCAACATTCACTAGAGGAATTGCTTCGACCCATTTTGTAAAGTAATCTATACCCACAAGGATATATTTCTGACCTTTGGATGATGTTGGTCGTATTTCACCAATTAGATCTAATGCCCATCCTCTAAAAGGCTAAGGCTTAACAATTGAATGTAACTCACTTGCAGGAGCATGCTGAATGCCTGCATGAACTTGGCATTCTTCACATCCTTTAGCAAATTCTATGGAGTCTTTGAGCATGGTGGGCCAATACATTCCATATTGAAATAGTAACCATTTCATTTTGTGGCCTGCTTGATGTGCCCCACATGCCCCACTGTGTACACTGGACAAGGCTAAATACGCTTCGTTTTCTCCTAAACATTTGAGTAAGATTCCTTCTGGGGTTTTCTTAAAAAGTTCATTCCCTATTAGCACATAAGACAATGCCCTGTATTTGATCTTTTTCTCTATAGTTACTGAAGGTTCTTTCAAGTAATTTATTATGGGACTTCGCCAATCTGTATCTGCCAAAGTATCTATAATTAATACTTCAAATTCTTTCTGATTTGCATAGCCAAGTTTCGTATTCTCTAAGTCTAATGGTGATAATTTGGTAGCCATTATTTTATACCTCTTGTTTCTATGAGGTATTGAAGTTTTTCTTTGGATGTCTTATATCCTGAGGCTATTTGAGCCAAGTCATTCGCCTCCTGATTATCAATCCTGGGAATATGTTCTATATCCACATATTAAAACTTCTTGAGTAATCTGTTAGCAATTACAAAGTACATGATTAAATTTTCTTTGATACATTTGTATTCTTTGGTTATTTGTTTGATGACCAGCTCTGAGTCTCCTCTAATTTCAACTCTGGTTTCCCCCAATTCCAACAAAGCTTCAAGTCCAGCAATCAATGCTTCATACTCAGCTTTGTTGTTCGAACAAGGAGGCCCTTTTAACTTGTACTTGAATTTTGTTGGAATTCCTTCAGGAGAAATTATAAGTACTCCAACCCCACTCCGTTTTTATGTGTTGATCCATCGAAGGGTAATTTCCATGGGTGGATCTCAACATAATCTAACGCGAAGTCCCCACTCACCGAGTGATCCACTATGAAATATGAAACTACTTGCCCTTTCATAGCTTTTAAAGGCTTAAAGGATAAGTTATACTCAGTGAGCGCTAAAGCCCATTTTCCAATCCTACTGTGCATGATTGGTTTTGAAAGCATATGTTTAATAACATCAAAGGGAGATGAAACGAAAACATCAACTGGTTTAATATAATATTTAAGTTTGGTACAAGAGAAATACAGACAGAGACATAGTTTTTCTATACTACTATACCTAGTCTCTGCTTTATTTAGGACCCTACTAATATAGTAGATGGCTCTTTCGACGCCATCATCGTTTTCTCGGGCCAACATACTACCAATACTTACATTGGAGGCAGAGATATATAATCTCATTGGCTTATCTTTAGAAGGGGGGTGCAAGTATAGGAGGATGCATCAAATGGGCTTTGATTTTCTCGAATGCCTCCTGATGTTGTGCCGTCCATTCGAAATGCCCTTGATTGAGACGGAGGAGAGGAGAGAAAGGCTGAGTTCTCCCACTCATATTAGATATGAATCTCCTTAAAAAGATGATTTTACCTAATAGAGATTGCAACTCTTTCTTTGTTGATGGAGGTTTCGTCTCCATGATAGCCTTCATCTTGTTCAAGTTAATTTCGATCCCCTTCTTATGGACCACAAAGCCTAGGAAATCCCCAGCCTGCACAAAGAAAGCACATTTAAGAGGATTCATTTTCAAGCCATGTTTTCTCATTCTTTTGAATGATTGGAAAAGGTGATTCAAATGATCCTCATCAGAAACATATTTAACTACTATATCATCTATATAAATCTGCATAAATGATTCAATGAAATCATGGAAAATGGTATTCATTTCCCTCTGATATGTTGCCCCAGCATTTTTTAGTCCAAAAGGCATAACTACCCATTCATAAGTGCCTAAGGCGCCTGGACATCTAAACACAGTTTTAGGAACATCATCCTCAGCAATGAAAATCTAATTATACCCAGAGTATTCATCTAACATACTCAGGTATTCGAAACCTGCAGCAGAATCAATCAACATTTCTGCTATGGGCATGGAATATTCATCTTTTGGAGTTGCTGCATTCAAATCCCTAAAATCTATGCAAATTCGTAAAGAACTATTTTTCTTAATAACAGGCACTATGTTAGCAAGCCACTCTACGTACCTTGTGGTCCTGATAAACTTGCATCGAAGGAGCCGTTCCACCTCTGCCTTTATTTTCGAGAGGATTGCTGGGGCGAATCGTCTAGGCATCTGCTTGATGGGCTTCTTGACATACTTGATTGGGAGCCTGTGTTCCACCAGTTCCCTCTTTAAACAAGGCATTTCGTCGTAGTCCCAGGCGAAGCAATCTCTGTTTTGTTTGAGCATTTCGACCACCTTGATTTTTACATTGGGACTGAGTTTCGCACTGATGTACGTAACCCTTTTTTCGACGCCATCCCCAATATCAACTTCCTCTAAAGGATCTTGTGCCAGCATTTTAGCATTTGTTGACTCGGGATCCTTTTTAAAGCCCAAGGGCTCTTGATCATAAATGGCATATAGCCGTTGATCCATTAGTTTGGAAGTTTGTCCATCATAGGGTGGGGGTGAGTGGTTTCCCTCAGGACTTGCCATTTCTTTTTTTATTTTTTCTTTTTTGTCTATGCCTTCGACAACCATGTTCTGTATTTCGGCTTCGAGAGTCGTCTTTCGTTTGTTCTCAGCCATATAGGCCGAAATCTTTTTGTAGTAACTTGATTCAGTCATATTGATCTTCGCTTCCCTAGCCAGTTGGCCGTATCGTCGAAGTTTCTCCATCTTCCTCAATCTCTTACCCGTCCCACATGATTTCCCTATCCCATTGGAATCCATTGGGACTAAGGGTTAAAGAGTAGTAAGCGTTCTCATTGGGCTCGAAATATTCCTCAGGTGGGTGACACGGCCCTATGTTGGCCATGTTTCGATCGAAGTTTCCTTTATCCACATTGTTGACCTCTGTCATATAGTAACTTTGGTCTTCTTCTATGTTTTCGACAATTCCATCGTCTCTCCATAATACCAACCTTTGATGCATCGAAGAAGCTCCAATTCCATGAATCCATTCCCTACCAAGCAACAGATTGTAGTTTGCCTTCGCAGCTATGACCATAAACATTGTTGGCCTTGTGAGGGAACCAACTGTCAAGTTAACTTGTATTACTCCCAAAGTCTTCCCAACCTTTCCTTCATAATTCGAAAGCACCATGTTGTGAGGTCTAACATCTGAATCATGTATGCATATCCTTTTTAGCATGAATCGAGGCATCAAATTAGCCGCAGCTCCACCATCCACCAGAACTTTGTTCACACCATGTTGTTCTACCTTTGACCTGATGAATAAGGGTTTTAGATGGTTCTTCATTCCTTCATCTGGTTTCTCGAAGAACGCGTTTTTCTCTTTGACCGCTTCATTGTTCATCACATAATAACACACTGGCCTATGTCTGGCCATTTCGTCCTCATCAGTCTCCTCACCAGCGTAAACTTCTGTATCCTGGTTGTACTCACAGGGCAGCACCGACACGACATTGCAATTGGCATTAAAGAAGGATTCCCCCTCCGATTCGAAGTCATCAGTCATCAAGTCCTCTTCGTTTGCAGCCTCCTTCTGTGTCTTGTTTTCTTCAGTGTCTTTCTTTGGTGAAAAAATCTTCCTGGACACTGGAGGTTTGCCCCCAGTCTGGGTTACTGATGCTGGATTATTTGTACTGGATTCTCCTATCTCCATGGGCTTCGAATCCCTTTCAGCTTTTTTGTTTCTCTGGTGTCTGCGCCACTGAGAGCGAGACATTGGATTTTTGCCTTTGTAATTCTCCAATCTTATTTCTTCTCTCCTGTTTGAATTGAACTGTTTCCTGTAAGCCGTCACCGTCCTACCACCTTGGTCATAGCTTCGCCATTTCCCTTTTCCCTTATCAGCCTTCACCTGCATCCATCTGTCAGTGGGGATTTCTGCAGGTAGTTTGAAAGAAACTCTCTTTGCTCCCCTAGGATAAGGGCTATCTGGCCTTCTTGGCATGGCTTTGCCAATGTTAGCAGGATTCGAAGGCATCCTACCCTGGTGTCCCCAGCCTGATGCAAATGGAATTCTTTCGAATACTTCAGCCATTTCTCTATCATACACCGCTGCACATCTGGGACATATTAAACATTCCGTTCCAATCTTGTGGCAACGAACCAATAATTCAAGCAGACTCTCATCAGCTTTTGGATAAACTCTGTATAGTTGGTTGTCTTGCCTCCAGTTGACCCCTGTTCGTTCATGCAGGGCCCTTTCGAACTCAGCAGCAATCCTGGGGTTGCAGATGATGCTACACCTTGGGCAGAGCAACTTGTCCTGGTTTTTCTTATGACAGTGAAAGAGATATTCGTGCAAACTCGCGTCCTTTCTAGGTAAGTTCTCCCTTCTTTTCTCTCTCTCTTTCTCTTCTCCAAACAGCGTTTCACTTCTTCCATTTCAGCGTTGGGCTGTTCGAAGTCCACCATATTCACTCCTAATGTCTGCCCATCAGAAATTTTAACCTCTTCGAACTTCATCCTGAGACCTTCAGTAGCTTCAGTCAAATCTTTGTCAGCAGCAAGTTTGCCATCAGTAGCCTGTATTACTTCCTTTAGTAACTTCGCTTTGAGCACTTTTGAGAGGCCATCAGTAGCCTCTTTTTCGTTCCTGATCAAGATGAAATCCCCATCTTCTTCGAATTCCACTTTCGACTGAACCTTCCTCTCAGCAATATCCACTACATTGATATCCAGAGGCTCAGTATAGTTGGTCTCCGCCATCAGCAACGGATCCGTATCAACTTTCATTGGATTCTTCCCCTTATCTGAGAACTTCAGCCTACCATCTTTGATTGTATTTTGTATCAGATCCCTGAAAAGAAAACATTGTGAGGTTTTATGGCCTAAAAAGTTATGATATTTACAAAAACCCCTCTTCTTCCTTTGTTCCAATGGCGGATTCTTA
This sequence comes from Vicia sativa, assembly GCA_021764765.1. Lineage (NCBI taxonomy): Eukaryota > Viridiplantae > Streptophyta > Magnoliopsida > Fabales > Fabaceae > Vicia > Vicia sativa. The sequence goes on from CM038794.1 coordinate 158,475,380, forward strand.
AGGTTAGGAGGAACGATTAACTGGCCATCTTTAACAAGCAGATCAAATATTTCATCACATTTAGTTATATCGAAAGTATATACTTTCTTAGGGAATTTATCATTCCTTTCACTTTCGACGGGAGCCTTTCCATTGGTAGGAAGCAGAACTTTGCAAGCATAAGGGGGTGCTTCCTTTAGTTCTGCAAGATCTATTTCGAACTGATCGAAATCATAAGGGCCTTGAGAATCATCTAAGTTCTCCCCTTCAGCCTCTATGTAGGCTATCATTTCTTTCTTATGATTTTTACTAGCCCTAGCTTTTTCAGCTTTTAATCTTTCGACCTGACGAACTCTGTCTGCTAGTTGGGCCATATCTCTAAGATATTGTGTATCCAATTTCTTTCGAATGGAATAATCTAGGCCCCCAGCAGCCATTTCGACCAATTCGTGTTCAGGAACTACTGTGAAGCACCTAGATTTTAACAAACGAAACCTATTCAAATAATCATCTATTGGTTCCGTGAATTTTCTCTTAATGCTTGCTAATTCTTTCAGGCTAATTTTAGACTGACCCATATAAAATTGTTCATGGAAAAGTCTTTCTAAATAAGGCCATGTGTCTACAGATCCAGGGGGTAGGGTAGTGAACCAAGTAAAAGCGTTCTTCGTTAGAGAACTTGGGAAGTATTTTATCCTAAGATTTTCATTATTCGCTATATCTCCTGCTTCGGTTAAATATCTCGCTATGTGTTCCACTGTTGATTCACTTGTGTCTCCAGCAAATTTCGTGAATTTAGAGACTTTAAAGCCCCTGGGTAATTCTTTTTGCAGAACATAGTCTACAATAGGAGATGTGTAATTTGGCCTCCTAAATCCTGAATTTAGGCTATTCTGGGCCATTATTCTTTCGATCATGGTGGTTAGGTTATTTTCTGCCACTAAGTTGTCATTTCTAATCCTGTGAATAATTTCGTCTACATTTTGGTCCCTATTTACCATCATTATTGGTCTAGGTTGTTCAACCTGAACTTCCTGGTTCCTTAATCTTGCCCTTATATTTCTCTCTTCGACCACTTGTATGGGGGGGTCGAATCTGTTCGATTGTGGGTTCTTCATTTTGAATTACTGGGTTCACGCCTCAAAGTCGTACCGGCTATTTCGCCGGGGCACATTAACGAAAATCGCTATATCATTTTACTTGGGCTTCATTTCTTGGTTGTTCCTATTGATGTTACCCTGGACCTTAGGGGATAAAATCTCTGGCATTCTGGAGGGTTTCGGTCTAAAGGTCAAGCCTGAGGCCTAGTAGGGTCGATGCTGATTCCCTATGTGTGCATAGTTTGCATTGATGACACGTTAGATGATATTTCTAATGTACACCCGTATTCTGTGAGGTTGGTTGTGATTGAACCAGCCTCTGGGGATTTTGTCCTGATTTTAGATTGTTTTGGTATATGTGGATTATTATTCTTTATTTTGCCGCTTCGAAGGTTCATATAACGAAACGCGCTCCAAACTCAGAAGATCCTAAAATTTCTAATAGGTTTGATAAATTTTTTATTTATTATGACACTGTCCCACTGGGCGTGCCAATTTGTTTACAGTGATTTCTAGTAAACAACCGCTAGTCTTCCAATTTACTGATTATTATTGGTTACTTGCAGGATCGATTAGATTGATCCTAGGACACATGTGTCATAACTTATTTCCATGTTCATACCCATCATCTTGATAAATTTATATTGTGTGTGAATGTAGAATGTAAGACTCTTAGGAAATCTTCTAAGATTGCCTATAGAAATATACTGATAGAACGTATAAAAGAAAGGCTTTGAGTTTAAACTTAAGTTTTAACAATTGAATGTAAGGGTAAAGATTTTCTGAGAATATAAAGGTTTCTGGAAACATAAAGTGCTTGAATGGAAAAACGAAGTAAAAATGTAGTTTCTAAAGAAATAAATGAGTTTGAAAACAAGTAAAACAAGAACATGAAAGGGAAATCGAAAGATTCTAAGGGTAGAAATACTGTAAAAGTGAAAGAAATATAAAGAGACTTGGATTGAAATTATAAAGAACTATGATGTTCAGTATGTACATTTTGTCTTCTGACTCGTTTCCCTTTAAATCACGGTATTTTAAGTGTTTGAGATTTTTTAGTACATGAAATGAACACACTAAATCTAACATAAAAACACCTATTTATAGTGTCCTGACCATAATGGTCCTAATATGAAATCATGCCACGTTCGAAGCATGCGGGCTTCTTACGTTTACTGACTTCCACGCGTCTTCTAAGAATGGCGCTCTTATTTGAAATTCGAATCCTGTGCCAGCGAAGCGTTTTGCTAGTTCTCTTCAATTCAAACTAAATCACTTGCTTGAACCACTTCCAATTCTGGTACAATTCTCACAAAGGAACTCTTTATATTCTGAACGCTAAAAATCCTAAATCGAAATCCATCATTTATCATTGGAGATCGAAGAGTCCTTTAGAACAATGATTCTATATTTCCAACCAGTATTTGTTCATTGATATCAACCTCTTTATATGTTTATTCGAAATGTCCCTTTGATATCCAACAATTGGTTTATTCGAAATTGCCAGCTAATAGGGGGTTACCTGATATTAGTGATAAACGAGTTAAGGTTGAAAGTGGTTTCCGAATGGAAGCAGCGGCGACCGTGACTTTGTGAGAGGAATTAGAAAAGGAAGTGAAATTTGAAAGAGGAAAGATACGTTATAAAAAGAGAGGGTTAACGTGTTTGCATTTAAAGTCCATTATTTTTCATCATTATACCTAAAACCGTAGGTGACTCTTGGGTATCTGGAGCATGAAGCACACACATTAGTAGCTTACTCGCGACCGACGGATACCTCACCTAGGATCCATGTTTTTTCCTAGCTACCACAAGTCTTTTTTAGGCTAAAAAGCCATATGCTCGGGGGGCTTATGTACATACATAAAATCCATTACCTGAGGTATGACTATACTCCGACTACTTAGTTCAAGTTTGGGTTGATGACTAAGTCGGTAGCAGGTAATGAGGTTCCCACCGGGATGACACCCTGGATCCAGGAGGTTACATCCAGCCTAGCTCCATGAGGTTACGTCCAGTCCGGCTCCAGGAGGTTACGTCCAGTTTAGCTCATTAAAGTTGTAATTGTCGCTTTAAGCCTGACGATGCACGTTACATTATCCTTCATCATTAGTGGCGGCGGAGGTTACAAATAGTTCCAATAACTCAATTATGATTGATGAAGAGGCATGGCAGTTACAGTCAACAATTAATGAGGTCATTGTGCCTCTATATAAAGGGCTCCCAAATGAGGGATAAGCAAGACACTTATCTTGGAGCATAAGTAATCTGACTTGTAGCTCTTAATGCCTAAATATATTCATAGAATTATTCTAGTAAGAACATGGTTGATAACTCACGAAACCATACCATTGGGGCTCAGGTTTGAGTCGATACCAGATTAGGGTAGGGGTTATGAAAGATTTCCAGATAGCGTGTGTTTGCCCATTGGTTATTGTTGCACTAGGGAAAGGATTCTTAAGCCAATCAGGGCCAAGTTCTCTCTCCATGAAAGGGGCCATGTCTGAGACAAAATTGTTAATTTCAAGGAATATGTTGATGGAGGACATGAATTCAGGCCATTTGAGTTTGCGTGAGAGAGTGGAAAAAGAAAGCATTATACCTTAGATTTTGGAGGCTTTAACCAAGCAGTGGACATTCTTAGATAAAGGATAACTCATTTGTTGTTTGTAAGTAGTGGTTAGCCAATATTGCAGTAAACAAAAGGGACCTGGGAGAGGCAATTCTTGGCCATGACTATGGAGAGACTTTAATTGACCAAAAGCATTTCTGGTAAAGATAGGCTAGAAGAAGCTTGCCAAAAGAGAATTCTCGACCTTCATGAAGTATAATGGCCATAGGTATAAAATTCTTGGCCACATAAGAAGATCATGAGCAAAAAAACAAAATAAGAAAGCCAAAGGGTCAGAAAGGCGATATGCTCAGTATAGGAGATGTACACGTTGGTCGTAACATGGTGGTTAGAGATGTAGTGTGTGAATTCGGGACGATCGAAGTTAAAGAAGTGCGTTGTTGTTTCAGTTGGGTCGTAGATACCTCCAAGTGGAGAGAGTCCAGTTATATCAAACACATCCAATAGGGTAGTGTCAGCATCCCACAAGGGATTTGAAAGGTGTTGGTGGAGCCTTCCCAAAAGAAGAGTGAAGCCATGAGGGAGTTAGGGCTGACTCTATGGGTTCTCCGTGACAGTTGGATAAAATGAAAATGCCCAATTATTCCATTGGGAACATCCTTGTTCTTAAAACTTGTCAAGCCAAACAAGATATGTCGTATCATCAGGCGTAGGAATAGAACAAAAAAAAGTGAGCATCAGAAGTCAAGAATCTAACTGAAAGGGGTTCGTGGGGAGTAAAAGTAGATGGAATGGCAGGAACAATACAAGGGAAATGTTAGTTAACCATCTTTGCGTGTCTTTCTTTGGTAGGATAAGGCCCATGGAAAGTAAATAGAATCTTTGTTATGACAAACAGAATAAGCACATGTTGTTTCCATGAATTTATTGTGTCTTCACTGCTCAAAGAGGGTTGCAGAATTAAATCCAAACTTGTCCTTTTAGAAATAGAGAAATCCACAGGAATGTTGCCGGTGTTCAGAGGAGTAGAAGAGGTGGCCATTATTTGGGACAAAGAAATGTTGTCCAGAAAATGAAAAATATTATTTGCATGAAAATGAAAGGTTTTACAAACCAGAAAGTGAAAGATGCAAATAAGAAAAGAGTATCGTATGGGCTAAAAATCTAGGTACATATAAGGTAAGCCTAGCTATTTATGACACATAGCCATGATCCAACAACGAAAAATCAGAGGAAATGAAAGTTAGTGGGGTTCGGTTTGAAACCCACGCTTCTATAAAATAGGGATCATCATTTGAAAAAATTGATTGACCTGAGAAACTGTCACGCAGAAAATCTATAATGATGTATGACGTCGTCATCAGGAAAGGCGCGTAGACGAAAATATGCCAAAAATCTCCAATTGACAAAGAGTCTCCGTCGAACATGGCCTTTTGGGGGGAAATTTGTTGACATGATATTTACGGAAAGAGGAAGAAGTCTTTAGGTGATGAAGCGTCCCCTAGGAAGAAGGGTATAAATGACAATTGATGGTGAGATCACTAGAAGTCATATTTAAATGCTTCGACGAAAGATATCAGCAGTGGACAAGAGTAAAGATGAGTCGAGGACAACAAAGCGTCGATCGATGAACAAGCCAAAGAAGCACAAAAAAAAGATGTTTTGAATTTCAAAATAGGTTCGCTGGCGGGAAATTAGGGGAAGTTGTAAATCCATCCCATGTAGAGTCCCAACGTGGGGTTCTCCAACCAACGACGATTATAATCTTAGGATTTCTATTTAAGTAAAATTTATGTGTTTGTGCAAGGATCACAAATCTTCACATTAAAAACAATAAACTCAAAGTATCTGCATCTTAAGTGAGAAACGAGTTCAAATGATTGACAATGTATGAATGCTTCCACCTTTAAATTCAAAGCAATTTCCAGTTTTATTTTTAACTTATTGTTTTTGTCTTTTACCCTTTTTTAATCTTTTATTTCTTTTACGCTTTACTTCTTGCAATTGTACCTTTACTTTTGCCCTTTTTAAACGAAATCGTACAAACACTCAAAAATTTCACTAAAGTCTAGGATTATTGTAGCTGATCCCGCAAATTTTTATTCGTTATTTGTCTCTTTTAGTCCTTGGGTTCGTTTAGCTTCGCCTACCATCTACCCTCAGTTGAGACAAGCAGGTGTCTTGTGAAATACACACTCTTTCCGTCACCTTGCTATAGGAACCAATTTCTATTGTTGTCCTATTGAGTACTTTTTAGAGCCTAGTTTCTTCTAGTTCCTCTTAGGCTGAGTTTCGTCTCGTTACCTTGTCTGCACACAAGTTTCTACCTAGTGCATTCCTTATAGTACTCCCAGAGGCCGAGTTCTGTCTCGATAACCTCTACTCGATCCTACCAGTGTTCCTCCAATGTGAAAATGTTCTAAGCTCAGTGTTGTCTGTCCTTTGTTGATCGAGACCAATTATTTCTAATGTACCTAAATAGATCTGATATATATTCGTATCTTTAGAATCTAGTCTCGTCTAGTTTTCTTGGGTTGAGATTCGTCTCAATTTTGTGATTTGCGATCCAGTTTTGTCTTGATGCATTTTTCTAGAATCTAGTCTCATATAGTTTTTTGGGTTGAGTTTTATCTCATTATTGTAATTTGTATTCTAGTTTTGTCCTGGCGCATCCTTCTGAAGCCTAATATTGTCTAGCCATCCTGATTTGAGTTTTACCTCGTTATTACAATCGGTTTTCCAATTTTGTTCTGGCATATTCTTATAAGTCTAGTTTTGTCTATCCTGCTTGGTATGATTTTTATCTCATTTTTGTGATCTGTGATATCATTTTACCTAACACGTCCTTACAAAGTCTAGCATCCACTAGTTCTCGCGGTGTGAGTCCAATCTCTACTTGGATCACTTTTCAAGTTCAATTTCTACTTGACTTATTTTTCAAGTTCAATCTCTTCTTGGCTCATTGTTCAATTCCAATTTTTACTTGGTATATCTATTTAACCCAGTATTATCTAGCACTCTTTAGTAAGATTTAGTATTCATTAGTCTTCCCCTATTTCACCTAGTTTTCTTGGTGTTATCCAGATATATGTATATAGTTACCAATTTTCTTGTGTTACCCCCACAAGAGTTGAGTATGAGTTACTATGGATATTACCCTAGAACTGTAGTAAGAATGGACGATGTCGTATCAAATGTTTGAATATCATCTCAGTTTCTTCAGCCATGAAAATTCAGCAAGTATCTCAAATGTGAAGAAGAAAGATGTCAGTTTATCTAGTGTGAGCAGTTAATTCTATCTAACTAATTGATAAGTACCATGACGGGAGACTAGGTACCTATTAGAGTATTGCTTGAATGCTAATTACATATACTCTATCGGAGGTGAGTAGCTGTCTAATGTATTCATACAAAATTATAAGCTGAAAGTTTATTGGAAGCATATTAATTCACTAGTGCATGGAGAGATGAGCGTCAAAAGAAGACATGTATAACCATATTTATCTTGATGAGAGCTGTATATTTATGTGTTTAATAAGTACAAGTCTACAATAAAAAATCCATGATAAAGTCTTTGATGGGGAGAAAAAGATGTTCTATATGATGGGGGCAACATTATAGTTGTTGAAGACACCAGATATTAAGAAAAGGCAGATAAGATTCAGTCTTATGAAGATATATCTCTGGTCATACGGATAGTTGAAAATATGGTTTCTTCTACTACAAGTTATAGAGTGTGGCAATCTGAACCTTGTGTAGCAAGCAAACTAAGGATTCTTATTTTGAAATGTGTGAGAAATTCCAAATCAAGAGTACTAATAATGTTGTGAGGACCTTAACAAATGTGTTTGAAGTGAAGGTGGTGATGATGATATCTTGGATAACTTCACTTTTGGAGGCTGAGAGGAGAACATCTAAAGGTCAAGCTACAATTGAGGGGGAGAAATTATTATCTATCACAAATAGCAAGTGTGAAGGGATGCCTATATTGTTATGGATGGAAGTGTCTTGGGGATGAGATTTTATTTGATGTTTTGAAGGAACAACTGAGAAATAATTGTAATCTTTGAACCAAGGCAAATAATTTTTGTAGTATTAATGCGGATGTCCCACATGATGTTGGAATATCAATATTCTTGTGAATCTCAGTATTCTAATTTCATATTTATCAATGGCTTGTATGTATATTGAGTTGAACAAATAGATGCTAAAGAAGTAGTGATCATATATAAAATCCTAGCCGAGCTATAAAGGCGGATGGGACAAGGAAGAAGCCGAGCATGCTCGTCGGCCAAAAAGCGTGGAGATCAGAGTATGGTCCGAGCATATAACCTGGCCTTACAAGCCATAATCTAGCTCGACAATAATACGAGCATTACGTCCAATCCAGTCATCAAAGGTATAACTGCTACATTCACCCTGACGGTGTATGTTACACTTTAGGGTCATCATTTGTGAGCGGCGGACGTTATTCTCCTTAAAGGCAGTTCAATTATGGAACTGGGAAGGCATAGCTGTTACATGCATTGAACATGGAGGTCTCGACACTTCTATAAATAGGGCTCCAACGGGATAAGCAAGACAGTTTTAGCTTGGAGTTCAAGATACTTAGCTTGAGCTTCCAAATCCCTAAATACTTTTATATAAGTTTTTCCTGCAAGAACATTTGGCGCCCACCGTGGGGCTCGGTGAAATTTATCCCAGGACACCGCACAGTATCCGATAACACGATGTCAACAACACCACCAACCGATTTGCCAGACCTGGCACAATTGTTGGCTATGATGAACGATATGCGTCAGTATAATGACATCCTACAAGATAGTGTTCGAGCTCTTATTGAGCTTGGATAAAAGAAGGAGCTCTTGGAACCACATCCTTTATCTCAGGTCATTTGGGATGATGTTGTTCTTGATAATTTCAAGCCTCCCGTCCTAGCAATATACGGCAGAAAAACTGATCTTCATGAGCATATCATTTCAGTTAATAACACAATGGAGTTAATAGGAGCAACGGATTCCTTGAAATGCAAACTAATGGTTGGAACTTTCAGGGAATCCCAGTTAAGATGGTATATGGGCTTGCCACGGTTCTTCGTGATTAGTTACCAAGAAAAATGACATCGATCCGGGCCGACATACCTTAAGGTAGTGACCTTCACACGTTGAATGTAAGGAAGATATTTGGAGACATGGTGCTTTGAATTTGTTTTCTAAGCATGGTGTGAGTATCACCGTATTAGAGGACATACAACTGAGTCATGTGTTCAGTTACGCAGAGAGATAGAAAATTTGATCCTGAGGGGTAAACTTTCATCCTATGTGAAAGATAGCTCGGAACAAGGAGGCAAATGCAGCTCGCCTCCAAAGAGAGAGGAGGACTCTGGTTCACCGTCAAAAAAGAAGGGCAAGGCAGTTGAGGAAGTTCATGAGGCAAGACTAACCCGGCATACGCTCAACACCATTTCTAGAGGGTTTGCTGGAGGTGGATCCACCAGTGCAGCCCGGTAGAGGTATGCGCGGGGTGTAATGCATGTGGCTCAGGCTGGGCCAACCGATGATGATCCCATAATGATATCTTTCTCCCAAGAAGATGTGAAAGGCATTTTGCCTCATGAAAACGACCCCATGATCATTAAAGTGCAAATAAGAGACTGGGGCATAAAGCGGGTTTTGGTTGATCCATGTAGTTTGACTGATGTCATGTATTGGGAATCCTTAAAGGGAATGGATTTCGACCCCAAGGGGTTACTGTCATTCAATGGAACCTTAGTAGGCTTCTCCGGCAAAAAATTTCAGATGTTGGGTCATCTCCCAATATTAACCACTTTTGGAACCAATGAGAATGCTAAGGATGTCCGAATTTGATACCTGATAGTCAATGCTTCCTCGCCCTATAATATCATTATAGGTCGACCCTCGTTAAATTCCCTAGAAGCAGCTTTGTCAACCTTATACCTCACTATGAAGTATCCATTAGGTGAGGGTCGCGTTAGAGTTATCTGGGGAGATCAAGGTTTGGCCAAGAAATGCTACAAGGACATCATAAAGATTAAGAAAAAGTCGGTACCTATTAAGAGCCTGGCAGACCATAAAGTTAATGTGGTGGACATAGATCCTAGGGAGGACCCTAAAGAAGATAGCCTGACTCCTCAATAGGAGACGAAGATGGATCTTTGCCTTGGTACTCACAGGAATGTAACTTTGCAGGAAGAGGCCAGAATAGTCCAGGTTCTGAGGCCAAACTTAGATATCTTTGCTTGGAAACTCGCGGATATGCCCGAGATCAACCCAGAAGTTATGTGTCATCATCTGGCTCTCGACCTAGATGTGAAGTCGATATCTCAGTGGAAGCGGAAAAGTGGTGAAGAAAAGAGGAAGGTCGTTGCAGAGGAAGTTGAGAAACTGGTCAAGGCCGGATTCATTGGCGAAGTTCAATACCCAACATGGTTGTCTAGTGTGGTCATGGTCAAGAAGAAAACTGGGAAGTGGAGAAAGTGAGTGGACTTCACGGATCTTAATAAAGCATGTCCGAAAGATCCTTACCCCCTCACACACATAGATCGGCTGATTGATAGGGCTTCAGGGTTCCAACTTGAGTTTTTGGATGCTATTCGGATAATAAAATCGAGAATGAACAAAGGGCGCTTCAAAACAACCATCATGACAGACCAGAAGAACTATTACTATAAGGTGATGCCGTTTGGATTGAAGAATGTTAACGCGACCTACCAGAGGCTCATGGATATGGTTTTCGCTCCACAGATAGGGTAAAATATTGAGGTTTATGTGGATGACATGGTGGTCAATACTGTTGCAGATTGCAAACATGTTGTAGACATTGAAGAAACTTTTGCAGCAATTCGAAAATACAACATATGCCTGAACCCAGACAAATGTACTTTTGGGGTGCAGGCTGGCAAGTTTTTAGGCTTCATGTTAATAAATAGGGGAATAGAAGCTAACCTGGATAAATGTCAAGCGGTTATTAATATGAGAAGTCCGACTACAATACGCGAAGTGCAAAAACTAACTGGCCGGTTGGCCGCGTTGTCCCATTTTTTCATCTTGTGCAGGAGACAAGTTGATTCATTTCTTTGCATTTATTAGAAAAAGGGCGGATTTTGAGTGGACTGATGCATGTGAGCAGACATTCCAGGAGGTGAAACAGTTTTTGTCAACTCCTCCAATTTTAACCATACCAAGAGAGAGTACTCAGCTGGTGTTATATCTCGCCGTATCAGATCATGCCATTAGTTCCATGTTAGTACAAGAAGGAGAGGCCGGAGAACGTCCGATATACTTTGTTAGTAAAGTGCTGAAGGGAGCGGAGTTAAGACACTAAAAAATTGAGCGGTTGTCACTAGCATTGGTGACAACTGCCCAGAAGCTCAGACATTACTTTCACGAGCATCCTATCCTGGTGAGAACAAACTTTCCCTAAACAAATATTTGAAGCGGATCTGGCGGTAGAATAGTGTCTTAGGCGGGTTGTTCGGTGATATAAACTTCCTCCGCACCAACATAAAGTCTCATGTCCTAGCAGATTTTATGGTGGAATTTAGCTCCCCTCCTGTAAGTGATTCTCCTGCAAGGTGGGTTATTTTCCTAGATGGATCATCGAATTTGAAAGGGAGCGGAGCTGGTATAATCCTGGAGGGTCCTGGAGATATAATACTGGAGTATTCATTGCGACTTAGTTTTCAAACAAGAAATAATCAAGATGAGTATGAGGCCTTGATAGCCGGCCTGAAGTTGGCTTTAGAGGTTGGGGTGACTCACCTGCTTATTTTAACGGATTCATAACTAGTTGCCGGGCAGGTGAGCGGAAGTTTTCAAGCAAAGGATCTCATTATGATAAAGTATGTCCAGCAGGCACTGTCACTCTGTAAGGAATTTGAGGCTTTTGAGATTTGCCATGTCCCAAGGGAAAAAAATACCCGGGCTGACCTCTTAACTCGTCTAGCTAGCACCAAAGGATCTGGGATGAACAAGTCGGTGACATATGAAACCTTAACGTTTCCAAGCATTGAAAAAGAGGAGGTGCTTGTAGTCGAGGAGGAAATTGGTTGGATAACTCCCATCATCAAGTATCTTCAACAAAATGTTTTACCCAATGATAACGAAAAGGCCCGGCAGGTTAAGAAGATTTCAACAATGTTTGTGATAGTCGCGAATAAACTATACAGGATGGGGAGAGCTGCTCCTATGTTACATTGTGTGCCCGAGAAGGACACTCTTTTAGTGATGAAAGAAGTTCATGAAGGTATTTGTGGAAACCATGTTGGTGGTTGGTCTCTATCCAGCAAGATATTGCGTGCTGGGTACTACTGGCCTACTATGTTGAAGGAATGTACTCATTTTGTTACTCATTGCATAAAGTGCCAAACGTTTGCACTTGGCATCCATACATCGGTCGAGCTACTCCTTTCTGTGTTGGTTCTGTGGCCTTTTTATCAATGGGGGATGCCATTCTTGGACCATTTCCTGTGGCATCAAGGAAATTAAAGTTTCTCATTGTAGCGGTTGATTACTTCACTAAGTGGGTAGAAGCCGAGGCGGCACCCCGGATAACAGCGGAGCGAGTACGTCGTTTTTATTGGAGAAATATAATTTGTCGCTTCAGACTCCCCCGGGTTATTGTATCCTACAATGGGACACAGTTCGCAAGTGCTTATGTTGTGGAATTTTGCAGGGACCTTGGAGTCATGAATAATTTTATCTCTGTAGAGCATCCATAAGCCAACGGTCAGCAGAATCGGCCAACAAGGTAATTCTAAATGCAATAAAGAAAAATCTGGATGAAGCCAAAGGACTGTGGACAGAACACCTTCATGAAGTCTTGTGGTCATAGCACACTACCATTCATTCAACAACCTATGAAACGCCTTACATAATGGTTTTTGGTGTCGATGCTATGATCCCTGTGGAAGTCACCTTACCATCTTGAAGACGGGAAAGTTTTGAGAAAAGAGCTAATAACCAGGGTTTGGATGTTGAAGCCGACCTTGTAGAAGAAGTAAGGAATACATCAAACCTCAGAGGAATCGCTGCTAAACAAAGGATAGCGCAATGTTATAACTTTGAAGGTGACGGAGGGTTCAGTCGGAGACTTGGTTCTCAAAAGGGTTACAGATCCGACCAAGAAGGGAAAGTTATCTCCTAATTGAGAAGGTCCATTCCGAGTACTAGAGAAACTCCATAATGGCGCTTACAAGTCAAAGACTCTAGAAGGCATAGAAATACCTAGGACTTAGAATGTAGCTAGTCTCAAACTGTATTTCAGTTGAATAATGTAAGTTGCATGAATAAGGATGGTGTACTCTTTTCCCTATGCAAGGGCCAAGGTTTATAATGAGACACCTTAAAAATAATTCTAGCTTGTAAAAATTGATAGGTTGTAACAGGCTCCCTTCTTCGGAACTCACCTTTGGTGATCCGGCTCAGGTACAACCCGACTTAAAGCCAAAATTAGGTGAAGATCCTTAATTGGATTTCACCCGGCTTAAAGCTAAAATTCGGCTCATTGCCTTAGTTCAAGATACTTTGCTTGAACTTTCTCAGGCATAGCCCGACGTTTCGCCACTACTCAGCTCACTGCCTTGGTTCAAGATACTTTGCTTGAACCTGCTCAGGCATAGCCCGACGTTTTGCAACAACTCGGCTCACTGCCTTGGTTCAAGATACTTTGATTAAACCTGCTCAGGCATAGCCCGACGTTTTGCCACAACTCGGCTCACTGTTATGGTTTAAGATACTTTGCTTGAACCTGCTCAGGCATAGACCAGCGTTTTGCCACAACTTGGCTCATTGCCTTGGTTCAAGATACTTTGCTTGAACCTTACCAAGCATAGCCCGACGTTTCGCCACAACTCGACTCAAACCCTTGGTTCGAATATTTTCTTGAGCAGGGCTGGTTATATAGACGTTTAGCATGACTCGACTTAAAGCCTTGAGTCATTTCAAAAAGCTTGATGGGGTATGACTTAGAAAAACCACGAAAAACTACTCAGGGGCTGGTCTGCCTACAAAGATTAAGTATTCTCAATATGGTCGAAAAACCACGAAAAACAAGGTTGGCTAAAATGAACAGAGGATTATGCATTTCCAGCAAAGTCTTCATGGCTTAAAATAAACCATTTGACTTGGGGGGCTAATATATATCACACATATCTATTCACGCAATCAAATCATTAAAGTAGTACGAAAATAATTCATGCAAGCAGGATAATTAAGCATATGAAGTACGAAATGCAAAATGCTAAAATTTAAAACGCCTAGAGGGCAATTGTTTTCAATTCTTACAAAATACACCCACCAAAAAGGGTGACTAACTTGGGACTGAAACTACAAAAGGAAAAAGCTAAGTGGGTTTGAGATGAGAAACGTCCACGGTAAGCGGGTCTTCATTTAGTGTGGCTTCACTATCATCATCGTCAACCTCCAATAGCTTTCCATCCACTATGGCCTTGAAAAAGTCAACTTCAGAGAGGTCGAGATCCGGGTACAGGAGGTGACTTGGGCCTTTGCTAGGTTAAAAGCCACATCCCCGACATTAAGAACATCCACCGAGATTTGTCCAAAGCTTCTTTCAACTGAGAGCATGATTTTTATGAAGCTTGCAGACTGGATGATTGCTCGGCGAAGTCTTTAATGTGGCAAGCTCTTTTTCCAAAGCCTTTATCTTCTGATCACTTTCAAGCGCCTTGGTCTTAAAATGGGAGTTCGTCTCATTGAGAGATTTCTCATTCTCGGTCAGCCTCTTGACCTCCTTCTCCAGCTCGGAGTATTTCTTGTCTGCATCATCGCCGGACTCGAAGAGACCCCGGGTCAGAACAACACACCTCATCAAATATGAACTTAAATGTTGTGTGATTTTCTGAGGACCAAGGTTCTTCATCTTGTTCACATCTTTTGTAGCATTGAGGTGATCATATAAAAACTTGATGCCATCAAAATCAACGGACCCGAACTTGTTCTCGGTTGAAGGTTGGTTTAAGTTGTTGCCGGTTTCTTTTAATAGGGAAGAGACTTCCCAATCCGCCTGATTCACCTTGTTTGCCATTATGGTCTTGAGTTTCTTTTGAGCATTCTTTCCGGCCCGGCTCGTGTCACGAGGGGCGTTTGACAAGGGATCTTGAGATCACTCTGATTTCTAGCAGCTTAGCTTAGAACCCGTGTTCTTTTTCTTCTTGGGCACCCGAATCTCTAGACCGACCAGGTTCGATTTGGCTTCGTAGGGGCCACCAGCACCCATTCGGGTAGCATGAGCTGCCACCATCAAATTCTTATGTTCTTTCATAGACATGTCAATCATCTTATCTCCATGCAGGAAAATATGAAAAGAGGTTAATTAAGAGAAGTAAAACTTAGGAAAAAGGTAATGCGTAAAAAGAAACTTACCTAAGAAAGCAAGGATTTTATTATGGGATAATGATAATAGGTCCCTAACCTTGATTGGACGGAAAGAATCTAAGATCCCAAGAGACCGAGTTTCCGATTCACTTAAAGCATCATAATTGAAGTCGAAGATGGGTAGTGGGTTGCTTGACCAATACAAGGGAAACTTATGGTTCCCATTAGTGCCATAGATAAGTCGTGGACACCGAGGACCACACCTAACTCGGAAGAAATGTTCCTTGTAGCCTTTGAAGTTGGAGGTATAGGCTTGAAGGAAACATCTCTTCAAGATATCGCTCATAGCAACCCAGCTTCCAGAATCCATGTTATTTATTTCGAAGAAAGAGAAAAATAGCCCTATAGTCAGGGTTACATTCAGAGCCCTACAAATTAACTCAAAAGCCCTTATAAATTCTCAACTATTCGGGAAAAGTTGAGAGGGGGCTACGTTCACTGTTCAGAGTATATCGGTTTCAAAGTCAGTAAAGGGGAACTATATGTTTAGCTCTTCCACGACCTCAACATAGAAATAAAACCACTCAAGATTACTCCCTTGGGTCGAGACATGCAGACATTCTCCCCGGTCTCACAAGGTTCCAGGATTACATCATCTTCGTTTCCTGTGGAGGAAACATTCCAGAGAGACCGGAGAGTAGAAATTTGCACGTCTTTAACAACGCTTTGTTTGAAGCCTAGGGCTTCTCCTTTGAGCAAGATGTTAATTTCCATTAGGAGCTCCACAGAAACTGAAGAGTCAGGGTCAGAATCACTATCAGAGGTTAGAACTTTAGAATTGATCTTGTTCATAACCCTCTTTAGTTCCTCTACCCCTAAGGAATCCCTCATCTCTTGCATGCATTCCTCCCACAAGACCCTACGCTCGTCACTACTCAAATATTTCCTATGACCTAAATCGTCTCATTCTCTAATGATCATCATCCTATGAGTAAAATAAAGGAAGAGAAAAACGGAGAAAAAAGAATGAATACCTGAAAGTACGATTGAAGGAGTTGAAAGGTTTTAGATTGAGCAGATGGCAACGGAGGTTTTGTGGAAAGGAGTGAATAAGGAGATAGAGTTTGGAAAAGGAAGGGAACATTATAAAAGGAAAAAGTGAAGAGGTAGCATGTTGGAATTAAAAATCCACTAACGATAATTATTACACCTATGCCAAGATAGGTGTCTGTTCAATGAAATTAGGGGGTGTAACACATGCGCTCACATGTTATCTAAACCGACGTGCATCTCGGCTAAAATTTATGACTCTTATATTTATCGACCACAAATCTTCAAGGCATGAATTCGTATGCTTGGGGGGCTTATGATCATACATAAAATCTTAGCCGAGCTATAAAGGCGGAAGGGACAAGGAAGAAGCCGAGCATGCTCCTCGGCCAAAAGCGTGGAGATCGGAGTATGGTCCAGGCATATAACCCGGCCTTACGAGCCATGATCTAGCTCGACAATAATGCGAGTATTATGTCCAAGCAAGTCATCAAAGGTAGAACTGCCACATTAACCCTAACAACGCGCATTACACTTTAGGGTCATCATTTGTGAGTGGTGGACGTTATTCTCCTTAAAGGCAGTTCAATTATGGAACTGGGAAGGCATAACCGTTATAGGCATTGAACATAGAGGTCTCGATACATCTATAAATATGGCTCCTACCAGCGGGATAAGCAAGATATTTTTAGCTTGGAGTTTAAGATACTTAGCTTGAGCTTCCAAATCCCTAAATACTTTTATATAAGTTTTTCCTGCAAGAACAAGTAGTATGCTCAGACAATGCATAACTATTGGTCTAGTCTAGAATTCTCACTAAGTATCATCAATATTTAGTGAAGGATGTACACGGAAGATCAATCTGCAAACCTTGAAGAAGACATGTGGATATATGTAGAGTTATGTTGCAGTAGCATAGATATCATAAAGACAAAATATTAATTCTCATGCTAAAGCCTCGTAAAGGGATATGGTCAAAGTCACATGCTATAATATCTCAAAAAGAAATAGTCTGGATTGGTGAGAGAAGAGGTAGAAATCACATGCATCTGCATGATGAATAAAAGGTGAAGTAACTTGTGCATTTATTGGAACTAACTACTTAAAACAGAAACTTCCAGAAACTATTATAGATAGTCAGAGTTAGTTTGGACGATACAATTTTGTTTTTAGCGCAATTCTTCAATCCAAACTTTAGCCACCTTGACCAAGGACCAAAATTTGTTATTTCCTAAACATCAACTGACCTATTTATAAAGGAAATCCTCTACCTCTAATATCAAGTAAGTATTTTCTATCTTCAACATCTTGAGGTTTGTTCAAGTCTAGGCGTCTTGTGCTTGGATCTGGTTCTGTGAGGACCTCATTTGCCAAGTTTTGGCTAAAAAAGGGGAGAAAGGTTATGTTGCTGCTATTGTTGATGCCACGAATTGACAGGATATTGTAAGATTATGTTCACATATGGCATCCAAACCAACATTATTGCTAATCATATTCCTGTTTGGAAAACTTTTGTGACTTGTGATCTGAGGTATGAACACAGTTGTGACCTGTGTTCTGAGTTAGATGAAGAAATTTCAGAATACCTTCTGAAATGTCTCTTATGCAACTTAGGGGGTAGTCTATATCCCAATCTAACACCGCGTCTTCTCCCTTATCCTACCTTGCACACCTGCAATTGGTTCAATGGAGAAAAGAATATGTCAAATGGGATGTTCAGACATTACCTACAACTCAAGATCTGTGGCTATGTGCAGAAGACAATGAATGTTTCTGCTGAAGAAGTTTTAATTGTTAATTGTAAATTGTTGTTGCTATTCTGATCTAATGTTTGATTATACTTATTTTTTTTAGCCAAAATTTGCCAAAGGGGAAGATTGTAAGTTTCATGCTTTTAAGGATTGATATTAATTTTAGTAAAACAAATAATATAATAAATCTAACTTCTATGTATGTATAGCTTCAATTGCAGTTTGTTCTGGGTTTATTTGCGCATTTTATTTACAAGTAGTATGTTGTTCACGTGAAGCCCAAGTCGGTTTAGTGCGGGGTTATAAATAAGGAGTTTATAACCTAGTTTAGGTAGTTAGAAAAGTTTAGAAATGATGTATTCATTAGAGTTAGCCGTGTGTGAACCACCCAGTCCGTGGGATGGTCACTGAATGCTTACCTCAAAGCCCGTAGGCAAGAGGAAAGTTGTCCTCACTCAGAATCTGTGAAGCAATGAGTTGAGTTATTGTTCTTGGAGGAAGCTGTGAAGCAACTCCAAGGTGTGTCTTAAGTTAGAAGCATATTACTTTAAGTCTTAGATAATTTGTGGCAGAAGTGGATCTTCTGATCATGTGTCTTTAAAAAGTGTCTTCAAGTTTGTATTGTTGTTATAATCACCATGTGTGATTGAGGGGGAGTGATAAGGGTTCTCATATCTAAGGGGTTTTTAGGTAGAAATTGCATTGGGTAGTGATTAAGTAAGGAGTTGTAAACGGGGTTGTTAAGCTATGAATTAATACTACTAATAGTGGATTTCATCCTGGCTTAGAAGCCTCCAAATGTAGGTGTGTAGCACTGAACTGGGTTAACAATTCTATGTGTTCTTCATGATTCTCCTGCACTGTTAATTCTACATTGTCTGTCTGTTTAATGTATGATCAGATGTCTCGACATCCTTATAGGACATCTGAGTCTGCTGCACCAGAATTTCAATCAAAAATAGAGATTAAAAAAAATATACCTTACAATTTAAATAAAGTGACTTTTATATCTTATATTATATGGAGTAGACTGACATAAATTTGAGTTTTGGCAAGCGATATATATTCCACTCCATTAAAAATATTTTAAAATATATTTTTGAAATGTAAATTTATATGTAATTTTTTAAGTTGTTGATGTACAAAGCAGTCACAATTAAATATGGACAAACCATTGTACAATGACATATAAATATTAATCATTAATGTTAAATAATGATTAAATATTATTTTTCACAAAGATATAATAAATAATATTTTATGAGTTGATATTTTAAATATATTTCAAAAAGTATTAATTTAGATTTTATATTTAATATCATATCATTTATAAACACAAAATTTTTAATTAAAGAATTTGAAAATTAAAAAATACCATTTCTTTAATTAAATAATTTAAATACCAATTTTTTTATCATATATTAAAATTTTATATTCATTAGTGATAGTTTAGTCAAAATAATATATTAGTAATACTATATTTGTCCATAAATAAATATAAAACTACTTTACAAACTTAAAAGTACCTAGAAAGTTGATTTTATATAAAAATCAGGGTTAAATATCTCGATAACAACCCGGTCAAGATTCTGAATAAAACTTGTTGTTTGCGAAAAGATTTTTAAAAAATCAAATCTATATATTTTAAACCATCTCATAAAGATCGGTTGGCCAACAAAACATCACGACTACATGAAAAACTTGACTTCATGGAATCCATTTTTCTATTAGAGACTATTTGATTAGCGTATAAACATTTGATTTCTATCAGGTCGATGTACCATTTGTACTCCCAATTTTTTAACAATATTCTTTTATTAAAATTTGAAACCACAAACAAAGACTCTATCAATTTTATTGATGAATACCTACACTATAAAAACAAACATTTCATATAGAGAAAAAAAACTACATGTTAAAAACAAACATGCATTGTGAGAAAATGTAAACACGCACAATTTCCAAGAAAAATGTCTGAGTAAATTGAAACATGAGAAATGCAACTTCGAAATATAACAAAAAGAAACCCTCAATTTGAATGGAATTTCGGATTAGATAGATCAAAATCTATTTGGGTTGAAATTAACATCGTCAAATGGTTGCTCAAAGAAGTTGATAGAAAATTGATCATCATTATGGATACCATAATTAATGTTCGTCTCCAAATCTTGGATAGTAGCACGATCCATATTAGCCAGCATATCTCCTTCGTTAACAAATCTAGCCTCATTTGCAATCTCCTCTTGGTCATGGACATCCATTGAATCCAATCTCTGCTCAACTTCCTTCAGACTATTGTCGATAAAGGCAGTCAAGCTAGTTACCTTAGCCAAACTCATATTTTCCATGTTATATTCACCATTATGCATAAATTGACTAATAAGATAAGCCATTTCTTTCTTTTGGTTTTCCTCGATTTGTTTTTTCAACAGATCTTGGGCTTTCATAATGCTCTCTGACAAGAAGCCTTCCAAATCTACCATCTTTCGACTTCTTTCGAGTTCAGGTAATCTCATGAACCGGTACAATACACTTCTTACTCCAATCCTAGATGGCCAAACCTCGGCTTGAGGAGCGTTTTCTCCATAGATTATTGCGCATGCATCTATCCCGCAAAGGGTGCTGAGTTCTTCGATCTTCTTTAGAATACCTATTGAAAAATAAATATATTTATAAAAATTATATATAACTGATAGGGAAATTAGAAATTTACAAAATCGTAGAGAGATTTTTTATTTATTAAGAATAGCTAAATCTTCAATTCGAATTATTAAAAAATTGAAATTTGAGTTTTATTTATTTTTTTATAAAAATATTTTTTTTATATAGATCAGACCTTTATCTGCACATAACTATTGAGACTAATCTTTCAAGTCGGATATTTATAGACGAAATAATCATCCATCAAAAGACTAATACTAAATTTTTTATTTATGAAAGTGGTATTAAAACAAAACTAAATTATTTGATTTTTTTACACCAATAGAACAACTTGTTGCCGCCGTGAAACTTAACTTATAGATGAGAATCGTGAAAGTCAAAAGCTAAAAAAATTAATATATATTTTTTGTAAAATATATTATTACCATTAATAACTCCTATTATTTTAAATGAATAAAAAAGCCTAATTCAATGTCCGCAACAAATGTCTATATTAAAAACAATTAAAACATTAAATTTATTTTATAAATTTGAAAATGGACAAATCCGGTATTATTGAAAAAGATTGTAAAAAAAAATATGATACATTTATATTTTTTAATGAAAAAGAGGGCCTAAGCCCAATAAAAAGAAGAAACTACACCAACAGTTCTACAAAGATACCAACACTAGCTTCATCAGACCTTAACAGATTTGCTAAGTTTATTGGACCTTCTCTAAAAATTTAAAAAGACTTATTAAAACACCCCATTTTAAGAAGGGCATGAGCACAAAAAAAATGTTTTTGTAAAGACACGATAAAATATATTTTAATAAAGAATTTCATTAAGTTGTGAAAATAAAAGAAAATAAATTGCTAAAAAAAAGAAATTTTTTTCTATTTTATTAAAGTCAAAAATAAATATAAATAAATATGAATAAATATGAACATGAGAGGAGGCAACAAAAATAAAAAATATATAAGAAATACTATACCAAGATCTCTAGTTAAGATAAAAAAAAATAATACAGAACATTAACGACAATAGTCAATATTAGAGACAGGGATAATAAACAACTATCTAATTCAGCAAGAATAAATATATGAGAGGTTAGATCTTAGCCAAAATATAAATCATCAATCAAGAAACAAAAAACTTTAGTCCCACATAAC
The DNA here is from genome assembly GCA_021764765.1 of Vicia sativa. Taxonomy (NCBI): domain Eukaryota; kingdom Viridiplantae; phylum Streptophyta; class Magnoliopsida; order Fabales; family Fabaceae; genus Vicia; species Vicia sativa. The sequence continues at coordinate 158,497,000 of CM038794.1, forward strand.
ATTACAAATGACTAAATTGTGGAAATACCCATAAATAAGGTTTTAAAAAGCAATTATAGTTGTGTAAGATTTTTTCAGTTTTGTAAAATTGATTATAGTCGACACGTCTGTATCAATATTTTCTAATACCGATTTGTCGCGAGTTTTCATATTGAGACAGTTTTTTAAAATCTTGTCCATAAACACATACTTGGAATGAAAGCCTTAAGTATGGTGGTTATTGGAAAACTAAAAGAATAAGTATATGATTTAAATGGATAATGCATGTTTCAATTGAAACTAAAGCAAGGCTTATCTCTAACCACTTTTCCTTTTTCTGAATGTTGCTTTTCTAGTTGAGTTATTCATTATGTATGCGAGTTTCACCTTCCCTCTAGCCATGAGGATCAAGAAATTAAAAGAAATGAGCAAGAATGAAATTATGAAAAATGATATTTGTTATGCTTTTCTTACTATTCCATTATTACACTATATATATATATATATATATATATATATATATATATATATATATATACAAAGACGTAGGTAAAGAGAAAGGATAATCTTATTTTTAGATGAAGAGATAATAATAATTTGATTTAAAATTTAAAGGTTGAGATTTGATATCTTGTCGGATGATTTTTTTCTCAATTATTTTTAATTAAAAATATCATGTAACAAGATATTAAATCTTAACCTTTAATTTTAAATAAAACAGTTGTTATTTCTTTCTTTCTCATATCTGATAATATTTTTTCACTAAATAATTAAACGGTTGTTATCTCTTATACTAAAATAATATATTTAAAAAATGATTTGAGGGATAGATGATTTGAATTTAGAACAAAAGAGAAATTATTATTAGGTCTGCAGTTACAATTTACTTGTCAAATTTCTAGAAAAAAATGGTTTCTATCTACTTGTCTTTTTTAAAACTTAATATAATATTAGTTATTATTTAGTCAATATAAATTACGAAATGCAAAATAAATTAATATAGATAATAATAGTAAAAAAAGTTATATATAAAATAACACAATTTATTGTTTATTTTGGTAGATACAAAATAAGTCAAAATAAATGGAGGGAATACTTTACTATAACATTTAATAAATTAGTGTCACTCAAAAAAATTATAGTTTTAATTTACAATATGGAGTCTAAATAGCTTTCAATATTGTTTATTCAATGAAATATATTATTTGTATTTCTCTGAAATAACATATACAACTGCCCGTTCATGATATAATACCCTTCATGATTTAATACCATTTTTTACATATATTTTGGTATCTTAATGAAAAATATTTTGTAAAGTTTCAATATATATCAATCATTTAATTAGGAAAATATATCTTATTTATTTTTGTTAAAATTTTATAATTCACATTTAAAGTTTTGAAATATAATTTTGAAATTTGTATTCTAGTGATTCATTTATTTTTTAAATATCATTAAAATATATATATTTTTATGATTTATGAATATTAAGCGCAACTAATTTGTGTGATTTTGTTAAATTTAAATAGTAAACGATTGGTTTAGGGTTTTACCCTGACAATAATATTCATTTATATTTATATTAATATAAAAAATATTAATATTTTTGAATCAACAAATTTAAATATTAATATTTTTAAATCAACAAATTAAATTTTTTTTTTTATATATATATATATATATATATATATATATATATATATATATATATATATATATATATATATATATATATATATATATATATATATATATATATATATATATATATATATATATATATATATATATATATATATATATATATATATATATATATATATATATATCATTTAAAAATTTAAGAATCAACTTTGAATATCGACGACTACACTATACTAACATATGATTATTTTATACAATTTTTGTTAAAGAATATAAAATATGGATGAGTTTCTAGAATGAAGCAGCCCAAATGACATGTGCTAATTTAGTTAAAGATAGGTATAAATAGTTAGTTTAGTGTTCAATTCTGAAAGCAATATTTATTTTTATTTACATATTGATATAAATAAATTCATATGTATAAACCAGCAAAATGTTTATATTAATAGACTTTGAATATACATATTATAAATTAAAATAAAATATTATATAATAGACTTTGAATATATATATTATAAAATATTATAAATTAAAATATTTAATAATAGACTTTAAATATGGACGTCCCATAGTACACTCACATATACATATTTTGTACATTTTCGTTAAAGAATATAAAATATTATTTAGACAAAATGTTTATTAAGAAATAAATATTTTTATGAAATTATATTTTAATTATAAGTACAAAAAAAAATTAAGTTTAAGTATAATTTTTTAGTTAATTCATTAAAATACTCATGAATTAAAATTAATCACGTGTTTATTTGTAAATAAACACATCTCACCTCATCGATTTTGAGTGCAAAATAGGCATGGCAATAGGACGGGACAGGAGCGAGTTTAAACACACTCAGACTTGCTCTTGTTTTTCAAACTCAGACTCGTCCGCCTCCAACATGAAACGGGTTTTCCCGCTCCCGTCCCCGTCCATATAAATTAATTTTTTTAAATGTATATTTTTTTCAATAACAACAAAAATCAATAATTAATTGAATACTTGATTATTTTGAAAACAATTATATTGCTAGATAATTTTTATTTAAATTATATTTTTTTAAAAATAAAAAATAATTATAAAAAATATAATACTATAACATGAAATAAATAAATGAGTAGTAAAGTTATTAAAAATTAAATGAAATAAATTAAATTTCGTTGGCGGGTGTAGGGGCGGGCTGGAGTGCTGAAGTACTAGCATCTCCAGTCCCATACAAAAATAAAAGGTTTTCCACACCGTGCGCCCGTCCCCGTTTAAATCGGGGTTTTCTCGTTAATTTCGGGCCAGGACTGACCGAAGGCTGACGGAGATGGATTTTTTTGCCATGCCTAATACAAAATACAAAATACAAAAGAGGGGGAAATAAAAACTGTTTGAATTTAAAACTAATAGACTAATTTTATTAATTAAATAAAATTAGAGATAAAAAATATAATCAAACTTTAAATTCTATATTATATAATTTATAAGATACTTTTAGAAATAATTATTTGATTGATAGAAAGAATCTTTTACAAAACAATAAGTCATTAAATAAATCATTTTAATATATATATATATATATATATATATATATATATATATATATATATATATATATATATAGGAGGATCAAATTACACCCGAAAAGTTACACCATGAGTTACACTCGCTCAAAAACGTCACCTCGGATTAATATTTTTTAAAATCAACCGTTGGATTGAAATATATCATCATATAGATCATACCTATAAAGTTTGAGATTAATCTATAGTGATTTACTATACGATCAAGATATCCAAAAATTAACGTCAAAATGGTCTTTAGTATAACGTTAATTTTGATGTAGTTCAATGACATAGTAAATCATTATAGATTAATCTCAAACTTATGATGATCTATAATTATGTTCAATCAGCGATTACAAAAATAATCAAAGTGATTTTTGGCAATGTAACTCTTCGAATAATTAATCCTCATGCTATATATATATATATATATATATATATATATATATATATATAACTATATATTGTAAAGTCCTAAATTAGGATGTCTTTGCCCAAAAGTCGTATCGACCGGGCGATATTTTGAGGAATCACCGGAGGTAAT